>JANDJT010000164.1:8632316-8656130 GCA_024331685.1 Stegophilus panzeri
TATATACAGACTCTTCTACATTACTCTTATTGACAGCATCAGTCAGTTTGCTTAATTTTTCATTAGTCTTTTTTTTTTTTTTTTTTTTTAACCTATAAATAAAAAAAAACAACAACAAAAAAACCCTGGAAATAAAATTCTACACTGAGTTATTCATTCAAATTTTCTTTAGCTCTGAAGCCAAGCAGAGGTGAAAGAAGAGTCAAGAACACGAGCACAGCATACTAAACCAATTAAAGTCCCTGGGAGAAACAAAAAACAAAGAAAGATGGACTATTTGTGCAAAATGTCAATAGAGCAACTGCATTCCATTCATCGGATTCAAGGAGACAAACAGGACAGCAGGCAAAAACCCAGACAGAAGGGATGTTTTTTTTTCGTAGGGAAAGATCCAGACAATTGAAATTCTTTCCAAAACTGCAGTTCATTGATCTCCATTTCTTCCCCAGCATTAGTAAACAGCACATTGTGCGCCTACAAATTAAGTAATTAACACTTCTAAAAGCTGTTGCAGCTGTGAACATCAAGGTCATAACAATGATGCCATAAGCCTAATCTGTGATTGAAGGAAAACGATTATTTTAGTTTGTTTTTGGCTTATATCGGTATGCTGGGTGAACGTTAACACAGATCTTTGATCAGAAAACAACAAGAATGAAGAAGTAACGAGTATGGTCTACATTTCTATGTAAGTCAAGGTGCTATTCAGGTCAATGCTATAACATCTTAAAAGTAATTTGTAAAGCATGAGGAGTTCACTGTTTGCAACAGATGCAGGCTAGGTGTGAATAAAAATATCAGAGAACTGTAGTTGAGTGCAAATAACAGCTCTTGACAATCAGTCACTATCAATCCTTGAGGACGAGGGATTCCGACACAACAAAATCAATGAAACTAACTTTTTTTTTCTTACAGGTATGGACATGCTTTTCTGAGCTGAAACAAAATATGCTCTTCTCCATTGCAACCATAATTGCTCCAAATTATGTAATATACAGTACTGTAGCTAGCTAATGCACTTCGTTAAAATCAGCTCGCTAACATTATAAAGAAAAGGTCTAGTAGCCTACTGCATGAACACACTTTTCATTTCTACTGTTTAAACAGAGAAACATACTGTAAACAGAGCTAAATAAAAATCTGTGATTTTTACCACAGAAATCAGTCTATCCCCTATTGATTAAGAGTAAGCACTCATTTTGGTATCGGTACTGGTACTTAGTGTGAAAAACGGTATTGATGCTTCCCTAGCCGAAACACATGATCGTGCATTGATTACATCTAAGTATTTGGGTATTTCAGTAAATAAAGCCTCCACTTTTTGAAGAACTATATACAAAATAGATTATGAAATGCTCACAGTAAAGCTTGGACTGAAAAGAGTTGAAGCACCAAAAAGACCTCCTATTGCTTATTACATGAAGTGAATATAACTTGACATATAACCTGCCTTATCTTTCAGAGGTGCTATAGCAAACACTCTCAACAATAACATCTACTATCCAGATATGAAAGTCAAACATATCCTACATATAATGCTCACAAACAGTGAGCACGAAGCGAAGCCACAGGCTACATTCGCACACATATACCGAAATTATATTGCATGGCTGTTATTTGATTTAGAAGGTTAATTTTTAATTCTAACTGATGCACATTAATATATATTATATACCACAGCCATTTGATCAAATATGAATCACTACTACACAAGATTACATCATTATTGACTATGTACAGTATGCTTTTAAAAAACCCTGCTATCATGGCCACAGACTCACCCAAACTGGAGAAAAAAAAACAGGTGATTTATTTCCTAATCTTCAACTGTCCAGTTTAGGTGAGCCTGTACCCATAATATTCTCAGATTCCTGTACTTGGCTGACAGGAGTGGAACCCAATGTGTTTTTTTTTTTTTGTTGGAGCCCATCCACCTCAAGGTTAGATGTTTTGTGCATGCTGAGATGCTTTTCTGCTCAGCACAGTTGTAAAGTGTGATTACTATATACTTCCTGGCATCTCAAACCAATCTAGCCATTTTCCTTTGACCTCTCTTATAAGGTGTTTTCACCAACAGAACTGTCGCAAAAAAGGTTTTTTGTTTCTTGCACTATTCGATGTAAACTCTAGCGACTGTAGTGTGTGAAAATCCCAGGAGATCAGCAGTTTCTGTATATACATGCAGTTTATATATGCCGTATAGAGTCCGCTAAGAAATGTTGGTGCTGGCCAACGTGTCCGGGAATTATTAAATTCACCGGACATCTCTTTTCGGTGTTTATTTTGTACTGCAACGTTTTGAACTATGCATATGCAATTGTGGGTTTGGGGGCGTGGTCGAGCGTCAGCTGTGGATTGGGAAGAGGCGGGTCGAACCGGCAGGTAATGCGTAATTCTGAGCAGTGTTGGATTAGCCTGAGTTTACTTGTGTGTGTGTTTGTGCTTTCAGTGCCTCCCGTAACGAGTAAGTAAGTGAGCGAGCGAGAGAGAGAGAGAGAGAGAGAGAGAGAGAGAGAGAGAAAGAGAGAGAGAGAGAGAGATACACACATATATATAGAGAGAGATTCAGAGGCAAAGAGAGCAGAAAAGTTCAAACAGGACATGATGGACATACCTAGCAGTGCCATGAAGCAGATGCATATGGCAAAGAGTGATCTGAAACTCAGACCCACATCGTCATGATAAATGGCCAGTGTGACCTCACAGTGGCGCCCCCTGTAGCCCTCTGGGCACTCGCATGTGAATTTGGAGGGCGATTGGGCCACGCAGGTACCCCGATGGCATGGCCGACTGGCACACAGAGTGTACACGCAGAATTTTCCTGTAGCGTTGGCCTTGACCATGTGACCCGGAGGACACCTGCGATTAGAAGAGACAAAAATGCACAGATGGAGAGGGAATTATGTAATTAATTATCAGTACTGTACAGTAGAGGGTACAAGGATGAAAAGTTGCATATGTTTACGTGAATCAGATATAAATGTCTGTTTATGGAAATAATTTATGGATTTACCAAATAATATGTCTCATTATTTGATTATACTACTGCACGGTTGATTTCTTGGATCAGATTAGTCAGAAGGTGTCGATTAATTTTCTCAGCAGCTCCAAAAGTAGTGCTGGCTGTCAAATAACAGGTTTCTATTTATGTACTCATTCTAACATGTTTTGTTTCTATAGTAACAACTTAAAAAAGGGATTGTGGATACTCCACATACACTAAAAAAACAAAAAAAAACAAACAAACATATAATTGTTGATATGGTGAAGTTTTCTGTGAGGAGAAGTTTATTTAGAATTTTTAGATGGCATCTCTAGTGTCAGCTCTTTGTAACAGTCAGAGGTACAGCTGTAACTTTCATTTTTCCGACACAGGAGGGTTTTGTGATTTCTTGGTAATCCTCAACACAAAATTAACTTTAAGAGAGAGAAAAAAAAGAGAGGCTGGTGAGGGAACAACTCTTTATAATGCCCTAACGTGATAACAGGAACTTCATTGACATTCCACAACGTTAAACATAATTATAAATCGATTAAAAATACAACACATTGTTGGCAAACTGTTGTGGTATGAAAGGAATAAAATAACTATCAACAAAACAAAACGATCAACTTCGCAGTGGTAACCGTAACTTTGCTTCATATCGGTCCTCATCACACCGCCCCCCACTGTTGATTATTTCCCTATAACGGCATGCCCTGTCATGTTTTATTCCTTACAAAGTGGGATCTTAAAGAACATAACAGATGTCTTCAGTAAAATTCTATCCATAAACATATACAATGTCATGATTTGCATATAAATTATAACGATAAGCCAAAGCAAAAGACTCTATAAATCTTCTCGCTGTGTCTAATTCTCAGACTGTACTGGATCTCCAGATATAGGACACTCAAACACACTCGTATAATCTCTATGAAGCAGATGGAGCAGTAAAAATGTGAAAAGATTTCTATTGAACGCATGGTTAAATACTGTTATGCTTCTGCCTCTTTAAAACACACATCTACAGACACATGCACACACACACACACATACACACACACACACACACACACACACACACACACACAATGTGTATGAATTGCTCCTTGCTGGACTGCGGCCCCCGCTGAGCCGATAAGTGGGAGAATAAGGAAAAAAGGAATTCCAGCAGATAAGAAAATGGCCCCCTTCTAGCCCCCTCAAACACACATGCAATGCAGACACATATGAATACACAAGCACCCACCTACACAGACCACACACAAACACACACTGTTTAACTCTAAGTAACAGGAGAAAGAGCATGGTGAGGTCTTCACAGCTTGATACTGGCAGGTTTACAGACAGCCCCAGAGCATCCAAAGCCCCCACCTCATGTTTGTGAGTCTCTGTGAGTGTGTGTGTGTGTGAGAGGGAGAGAGAGAGAGAGAGAGAGAGAAGACAGAAAGAAAGAAAGGCAGGAAGAGGATGCAAAGTGAATACGTGCCTTTTAGGGCTTTTCCACTAGACAGTGCATTCCCAATGTGGAACTATCTGTACCTTGGTTGAGTATCTGTGTCCATTTCCTTTTGCATGTTATAGAAATAAATGTATCCATCAATTCATCCATTTTCTGTATCACGTATCCTACACAGGGTCGCGGGGAGCCTGGAGCCTATCCCAGGGGACTCGGGGCACAAGGCCCGGGCACAAGGGGCGGCTGTGGCTCAGGTGGTAGAGCAGGTTGTCGACTAATCGTAGGGTTGGTGGTTTGATTCCCGGCCCACATGTCTCCACACGCCGAAGTGTCCTTGGGCAAGACACTGAACCCCAAGTTGCTCCCGATGGCAAGTTAGCGCCTTGCATGGCAGCACTGCTACTATTGGTGTGTGTTAATGGGTGAATTCATAAAAGCGCTATATAAGTGAAGAACATTTACCATTTACAAGGCAGGGGACACCCTGGACGGGGTGTCACACACATTCACACACTATGGACAATTTAGAGATGCCTATCAGCCTACACCGCATGTCTTTGGACTGGGGGAGGAAACCGGAGTACCTGGAGGAAACCCCCGAAGCACGGGGAGAACATGCATACTCCACGCACACAGGGAGGAAGTGGGAATCAAATCCCCCAACCCTGGATATTCGATGCAAACATGCTAAAATAATAATAATAAATTCCTATCACATATTCCTATGACAGTAGGAGTTCTCTGGAGGGTTGTGGTGTGGTGTAAACTTTTTCAATGCAAGATTATCGTTAACAGTAAATACAACCATGGAGGAGCTTCAATTCAGGGTCTATAGATGGATGCAGAGATGAAATTGAACTTTCCATTGTACAAAGCACCGGCTGACCATTTATTTTTTGTGCTGTACAGTAAAAGCATGGCATGGAGCCATGGAAATCACAGAGGAAATTGAAATTACAATTGAACAATTGAATTCAGATTTTCTCAATTCTTTGCAAATAAGGTAGGACACAGTAAAGCGACAAATCCATTGTTTGGAACGATTCCTCGGCAAATCCTATGGTGTGTGGGGTCCAATATTCCGTCAGGTGCCCACTCACAACTTTAGATTCTTACCTGCAATTAGTTTCCATTTGCTCAAGAAAATGGAAAAAAAAACCTTATAACTGTGGATTTATCTTGTGCTGTCAAACACAGCCTTTAATTAAATATCTTTAGAGACATTATGGAGTAAAATAAACCTCAGAAGAGATAATTAGTGCCTCTATTGAGTGTGCATAGCTAGTATATTTAGTCTGCATTGCTAATCTGGCAACGAAGCTATTACAAAGCTTATCAGTTAACATGTAAATTGAACATCTAATTTTCACACTGATTAGTGCATTATTTAATTTGCACGTAATTAGGTGATATGTAGTTACTACCTTTTTTATCTGAACAAAAAAACTGTGGGTCACTACAGAGACTAATTTGTTGCTTGCTTGCTTGTGTGATCATAGGATTGGGAATATTAACAGACACTATTGATGACTCCTGTCGGAAGGTTGTGAGTTCAAATCCCACTGCTGGGTCCTTGAGCAAGGCCCTTAACCCTCAACTGCTCTTATCTATAAATGAGATAAGAGATAAGGGCTTCTGCGAAATGTCAATGTAAAAATAAGCACTTCTAACTATTTTCAGTGGTCTGTCCTAGCTCCACCCATCCCTGTAAGGGGATCTTTGCAATAAAATGAATGACAGTGTTACCACATCCATGACAAACACTTGTACACAAGTGAATAAGTATGAGTGTGTGTGAGTGTGCGTGCGCGTGTGTGTACCTGCACTCATGGATCCTCCATAGGTCGACGCAGGTGAATGGAGGGCTACACTGATTCCTCCTGCAGGAGTCTGAGGAGCAGCCCAGCGTCACTCCCACAGTGCTAAGCACTAACACACCATCTTTGGGCTGAGCGTCCAAAGGCATGGAGCGGCCGTTTAGCCTCAAGTCGCGCATGCAGCCTGAAACAGATGCAGGGAAAAGGTAAGATTCAACACTAGTTCAAGTCAGTGATCTTGACAGATGCTAAGACTCAACATTCAAACAATTACAGCACCTTCTTTCAGAATTCATTTCAAAACCACGCCCCAAATCACACATTCTCCTGAGCAAAAAAAAAAACAACTACAAATTATTAGTTGGGAAATTATCAAGAATTAAAAAAAATATCTAAAGTAACTTAGTATGAGATAGCTTTTCCTGTTCTTTAAAAATATATCATACTTTTAAAATATGTGTGTGTGTGTGTGTGTGTGTGTGTGTGTGTGTGTGTGTGTGTTGAGCATCTGCTTATTATACTAGACAGTACTGAGACCATCTTATGATAAATTGTAAGATCAGATATATTATGATCATGTGATGTAACAGATACAAGGTTATGGTATGATGCCATGACTGAACCATGTGTTGGACAATATAATCTGTAATAAACTTGACTATACAATATAAATATATAAACTATATAAATATGTTTGGTGACTCATCAACATGAAAAACAATCATGGAGAAAAAAATCCAACACGCCTCCTCATCCTCCTCAACATTCTTGCATTAATTAAAAAAACAAAAAAACAAAAACAAAACCTACAACAGCACTGTGGAATTTAAATATTGTCTTGACAGAAACAAAGCTGGATTGCTAACCATTGTATTAGTCTTCCCCAGTGCTCTCAGACACCACACACACGTTGACATATAGTCGTATATATACACACGCACCCTCTGATTTTGAGAAAGATATTTTTAATGCCCACTTAACAGACAGACAGTGCCCCTGTTTCTGCTTGAGGCTAATCTGGGCCTAGGGCCTAGTCTGGCCCTGTCATCCTTTCATTCCACTCAATCCTTCATGTCATAAGTCATTTCATCCTTTCTAATCTTATCTGTTTCATGCCAGGTGCTCAGTAAGTCCACACATCTGCTCTTACACTGAAGCTGCATTTAAGCCTATTATAAATTAATCATCACTAATAAATCTTTCATCACTGCTAATACAATAGAGTGTAATCAGACAGGAGAGAATGATTAAATGAATTATGAATTCATAATATGTTATGATTTTTCTCCAGTTCAGACTGGAGGAAAATCCCCACTACCAATGACTGTTTTCACTTCAGCAGTTATAAGAAAACAACACAATTTAGTGAAATTATATTTCACAGAAAAGATGACCTCAGTCTTTTCCATTAGAAAAAAAAAAAGATTTGAAGATTGATTGTGTTATGCTTTATTGTTTCTATTTTTCTTTTTCTTTAGAAAATACCTAACTGAGTCAACAGACATTAGTTGTTAAAAGACGATAATAATAGTTTGATATCTGATTGAATCAAATGTGTGTATATAGTATGTGACAGCATTAATATAACTTATAAAAGACACTGCTAATGTAGTCATATCTTGTTCATTTGCACATTTATAATGAGAAATTAACAACAACAACAAAAAAAATGAATAAACAGTATATACACAAAATGTATTATGTTTTGAAGTTTTAAAGATGTAAGATCGAGATATTTTCTTCGGTCAGCCTAGACATGTTTTTTTTCTTAATGTATAATAAAGTCATCACACATCAGAGCAGGATGCAAAAGTCCCAATATTTTAATCCTAATTAAGAATTCATAATCCTATGAATGTGCAAATTGGAAACATTCCAACCTTACACATGTCCCATCCATTCCACTGGTAAACTGTAATAACAAAAGAAAATTATTCTCTACCAAGAACTGAAAATAACACAATTTAGAGAAATGATATTTCTCAGGAACGATGACCCAACTCTTTGCCAATAGAAGTTAAAAAATATATTTGTTCTTATTGATTGTGTTATGATTTATTATTCCTAATTATTTTAGAAAAGATATAACTGAGTCAACATCATCCATTAGTTGTTATGAGAGGATAATAATAGTCTGATTTCTGATTAAATAAAATTTGGACTCAAAAATTTAAACCCTACTGCATAATAACAATCCTAATCAAAAGGATTTTGGTTACAAAAGGAATAGGCTTATTTTAAAAGCCTTAAGGGTGAGTTGCATCATTAAGGATTTTATTAAACCAAGTTGAAACTTATCAAGGATTTTGGTGCTATTTGAGGATTTGTTTCATTTGACTTCAGTTACAACAGTGAACCTGGTTTAACAAATCAGTGATTAAAACATAAACCTGTGATTCAAATCTTTACCTGTGATTAATTCTGATAGCCCATGATGGATTTGCCAGCTTAGACAAGAACATAGCATCAGTGTTACTCCTGAGATTAATCATTATTAATACTTATTTTTCTTCAACATTGACAGAAAATCTTAAATCTATCTTTGCTTTTCTTTAATCCATCTAATAGATGATTGCTAGCATTTCAGAAATTTAAATCACCTCAGATTTGTGCAAGATAAAAATGAAATTTAAATCCGAGTGTAAAATAATAATACTCAGAGCAATACAATTTAAGTAAAACGTAAACCAGGATTTAACAGGGATTTTTATATAAAATACTATTTTAGAATAAGATTTACATTTTGGTTTGACTGGATTAATAGGTAAACTTTAATTTAATCCTGCTTAAAAACTACGCTGTTAGCATACAAAGGGATCTTTAAGGATTATTTGTTAAGACATTTGTGTGTTAAAATAACCCAGAAAAGATCAGAAAATCTAAGTTATGAATCTAAATCTAATTGGCAAAGGCCTAGATCTTGATCAGTTTGATTAGGAACTTTTAGGCACACACCATACACACTATATGGCTGAAAGTCTGTGTAAACCTGACCATCACACTCATACTGTATGTGCTTTTTGAACATCCCATTCCAGATGTAGACCCCCTTTTGCTGTTATAATCACCTCCGCCATTCTGGGAAGGTTTTCCCCACTAGATTTTAGAATGTATGGACCTCAATTTGTGCACAGGGACATTGTATGTTGAAGCGTTACAGTTTCCTTTCACTAAAGCCAAGAGAACCAAACTTCTTTCAGCATGACAAAGACATTCTATACAAAAGTGTCCTTCCAAGTTTGTGGCAAAAGTTTTGGGAAGACAAAGGTGTCCACACACTTTTGGCCATACAGCAATAAGCTAAAAAGATTACCCTCCAGGTGGTCCTTCCTTCGAGAAAGTATTCAATTAGAGTCCCATTAGGAGGTAAAATGGCCAGTTAAGTCCTTAATAAAAATAGATTTAAGCTGTTGTAACAGCAGGTCAATATTTTGTGGAATTAAATGCAATTCAGCAGCACAACACAGCCATAGATGCTCAGAACTGTTTTTTGACCAAGCATTATATATATATATATAAATTTATTTTTTTACCTTGGAAGCTTTTGTTGTGTCCAGTTGGAAACGAGTTTCCCAACATGACCAAGGATGGGTCAATTATGATCTCCCGGCTGCGTCCAGGTGACCCTGTGACCTCTCTTCGTCCACCACCGCCGTCTACGCGCAGAGTCATCTCATTATCGTGGCGCTCCAAGTGAACTTCGTGCCACTCGCCGTTGTCCAGGCGGTGAGAGAGCATTGTCAGGTTGAAGTCTCCGTCTCCAAGGTTGTAAAAGACAGCTAACAAGCCCTGAAATATCTGCGAAAGATAAAAAATATAAAATGTTAAACAATTTAAAGCTTTTCCAATAAGCATATCTGCTGTTATATTCAGGGAAAGCAAGAAATAAACAGTTCAGGTCAGAGGGTGTTATACTGATAAGAAGCCTTGGTTGGCGATGAACAGAGAAAGATGTGATGAAAGAGACAGAAGAGATGAAGGAAGAGGCTTAGCACATATTGCACCAGGAAGCCATGGCAGACGTTATAATCAGGCAAAGAAGGGATCTGATAAAGCCCTACCACACACTGACAGAATTAAACATACCACCCCTTTAGTTGGAAACTCTGGGACCCGGGAATTCAATACACTGTCAATTTAGGCTGGCGCTGCCTGCTCACGCTGCAAAACACAATATCTGCTGGATATTCTACATTTAAATCCATGTGTTTTTTTAAAATTAGTATTTATACTATAGCTGGGCTGTGAACATGATAGACATGCTTAAGATAATCTTGCACTACGACACTGAAAATAAAGCAAATTAAGAACTCTAAAGTACTCCTGCAATTTATAAAATAAAACACTGTTCTTTAAATTCGTTTTACCATTTAATAGAGTAGTCCATGTAAAACTCTGCAAAAGTATTTTTTTTACAGGAAGATTATATGGTACCAAAGGACTTTACCTCACTAACTGCAGTAGGGATGTTATGCTTTGAAATGTGATAGTTTAAAAATATCACCGTTTTAATGGACCATTTAAATACACATAAGCCCATGGTGAAAAGGAAAAACAAAAAACAAAATATAGAATGGTGAGAAGGAAAAAAAAATACAAAAATTGTCTTTGCATTTACTTGTATAACAACAAAAAGGAAACACACACACACACACACACACACACACACACACACACACAAATATACAGACTTACAGACAAGTTGGTAATACTTTGGTAATAAGGTAAATTAAAGTTTATTTATTGTTTAATCAATAATATCCTAATAATTAAATATATATGTATATGTTTAATATACATGTATATTTAATATACTTATGTTTAATATACTTGTTTTTTTTTCAGTATTAAAACTATCATGAATCCAACTCATCATCAACATTATGGGAACTTTTTCTGTAATATCCTTCTAAATAAAGATTTCAAGTTTCATAAATGCAGGTCATCTAGAACCTGAGATTTTAGGCTCAGAATATAGAAACAAATGAATGTTACAGTGGGCACAGGTTCAGCAAAACTGGACAGTTAAAGATAGACAGCCTGGTCTTTTTACACTTTTCAGCTGCAAAGTTTCAGGGAGCCTGTGCCCATTGTAGCATCAGATTCCTGTTCTTGGCTGACAGGAGTGGAACCTGATGTGGTCTTATGCAGTTGTAGTTCATCTGTCTAAAGTTTTGGTTCATTGTGCATTCTGAGATGCTTTTCTGCTCACCACAGTTGCAAAGAGCGGTTATTTGCATTACTGTAGATTTCCTGTCAGCGCAAACCAGTCTAGTCATTCTCCTTCAACCACTCTCATTAACAAGAACCTTCTTCACATAGAATGGCTGCTCACTTTTAATGTGTTTTGTTTTTTCCTACCTTCTGTGTACTTTAGAGATTGCTGTGTGTGAAAATTTCAGATTAGCAGTTTCTGAAACACTCAAACCAGCCTGTCTTACACCAACATCCTGTTCTCTTTCAACTTTATCTCATTTATGAATGCCTTAATATTATTAATATTACGTTCTCTCTGGGTTAAGAATAAATGACTGAATAAGAAAGAATAAGAATGAACACAATAATGCTGTTCAGAATTAGTATGAATAGTAAGGACATAAAGTTCAGAAATACGGTTCAGAGAACTTCAGATGTGTAATATGCTAACAGGAGAAAAGTAGATGATAGTGTGTGCATGCATATGAGTGCGCGAGCTCTCTATATGTGAAATAACCATTCATTTCATTTTCTGAAGCCTTCCACACAAGTCCCAGAGTGCTTAATTTATCCTCCTGCATTAAAAATGCTAGCTCTTTTTCATGACATGAGCATCAGAGCTAAATGAAACAGCCAAGCCAGGAAGCATTGAGGTTTTCACAAATTAAAATAAAGCAAACTAATAATAATAAAACATTTCAATAATAATAATAATAATAATAATAATAAAAAAAACATTAACAAGGATGACGTTCATGAAATGTACACATATTCTCACTTTCCTTAACTTGTTTGCACACACAAGCATTTGTGTTTACATAAAGTGTGGTTTAACATCAAGGTTTTCTATTATAAATATACAGTATATATAGCCCTTAGCAGGCATACTCTCTCCTTATGAGTGCACGCTTCAAAGGTCCACAATTTTCCCACTAAGTAAAGATTTTGCAAAGTACTCTTGCTTTCTTGCCTTGGGTGGTTCAGGGCTGATCTCAGACGTTCCCACTGAGACCCAGTATGCCTTTGAACACACCACCAGAATTTCTCTATTACTTCTGTAGCTTCTGTGTACTGAGGAACATAGGTGAATAAACCTTAATGAAACTACTGGGTTGTACATCAGAAGCATGTTGAAATTTGATGCTGTGCATCTCATTTGATATGAAAAAAAAAAAAAAAGGTTGCGAACCTCAGAGCCAGACAGGTTTTCAAAATCTTAGATCTGTTTAGTTTTGTTTTGCTCTTACGCGTCACATTTCCTGCTTGTTATCTGAAAGGACTGAAAGACTATCCAATAGGCATCATGCATTTTTTCCATGTCTAATCATGCACCTCAACTGTCACAACCAAACCCCAATTAACAACAACATACAAGACTTTTTGGGTTTGTATGCACAACCATGTGGCAATTTGTTTCCCAGGCTGGAGGCTGACTCCAAACCGTTTAATTATACACACCACTTTCAGAACACAGTAGCCTGTTTTGCTTGTCGCTTCCTCTCATCTTGATGCGGAGATGATAATATAAGGCTACCTTGCTGGAAATACTTGCAGAGCCTCGTTGGTGATAATCCAATAGAAAAAGTGAATGCTAAATAGGCAGCATTTCATCACATAAATTAGCACTGTTGCTGGGGAAATTGACAAGAAAACAGCGGGGGAGAAACCTAGCTCTGCATGGGAGATGAGTGCAGAATCATTTTTTTAGGATCGAAGCTTAATAAAATAGACGGGACGTGGAGCCACGAGGCTTCAAATGAGTCACATTAGCCTGCCACAGGAGAGAATATATGATATCTCACAGATTGCTGGAAAGACTATTACATTATAGATAATTATATTATATTATAATAAATGCTTTAAATAAATAAATGCAGACATATATTAGTCAGAGAGAGAGAGAGAGAGAGAGAGAGAGAGAGAGAGAGCGAGCAAGATGAACAAAGCTACACAGATAAAGCACTCATCAGTGATTTAAATGTCTCATCTTCAGGCAGGTGTTGGATTAAAAAAAAAAAATCTCACAAACCATGCAAGCCTCAGAATAGCATATATTTTAAGTGTCTATCAGGCAAAGGCATATTAATGCCCCTGTGATTACAGACAAACGCACCACTCCAATATTACACTACTGTGGTGACAACGTTTGAAGAAACTAGCAGATGGGCTGTGCTGCAGCACACACAGGGAACTAATAATCTTTAAGTCTCGCCAATTACTGCTACTCAAACACTACATTAAAGTTAGCAGCAGGTATTTAAAGAAAAAATAAGTATGACACACACAACAAAAAAAACCAACAACATCTAGTCTTGTACGATACAAGCTGCCTCAATGTCACTCAGACCACCAATAGAGGGAAAAATAGCAGAGAAACATACACAGAATTGGATAAAATACACATGAGAACAAACCAAAAGAAAGAGGAAAAGAAAACAACAAGCTGTGCACAGCTGGATACAAGAAAAAGTCCCCACCCAATAATAAATATGGTGGACAACATATCAGGGAGACGTGTGTGTATGTGCAAGAGATAAATAGATAGATGAAGATACAGAGGTAGTGTGTGAGGGAAAGGAAGGTATAGATTGTTGAAAATAAGAGAAAGCACAGGAAACGGTTTCAGAATGAGAGTGAGAGAGAGAGAGAGTGAGAGAGAGAGACATACAGAAAAAGAGAGAAATGAAGAAATAAATGCCTTGTTTCCTACAGTATCTAATAAGCAGAGGTGTTTCCCAAGCAGAATTCCCAAATTCTTTACTCAACTAAAAGTACTAATCAAAATCACTTCTCAAACTAATACATCTAACGCCAGCAATATTTCATTTCAACATTTTTTAACCCACCAAGCAGGTCAGGGCTTAAGTAAAATGTGCAGGAAAAGATGCCTGCCTCAAACTACACACTGATTTTAGTCACTTATGGTAAATTAGTACCTCTTTCACCAAGAAACCGAAGAACACTGGAAAATATTCACTAAGACTAATGTCTCTAATGACTAATAATGTCTCATATGTTATCTAGCATGCTAGAACAGAGCAGCAGAAATGCAATGTATTCTGGATATTTGTACCAACAAACAAAAAGACAAGATAAACGCTGTGTGCAATACACAAAATGTTTTAAAATTTTACATTTACATAATTATCTAACCATTTATTGAACGCTGGCTCTATTCTTCATGCTTGGGTGGTTTTTGTGATTACAATGCACACTATCCATTGCTGTATGAATGAAAGTGTTTTCCGTGTACATTTTCAGCCTTCAACTCTCCTTAGCTAATGTTCTTATTTTCTTGTATATTTTTTTGCTTTGTTGTTTATTTATTTGAATATTCTGTTCCAGTTTTTTACAGGCTGGCTGACCCACAGTATTATGGGATATATACTGTATACTGTATATAGGACACTGAAGCATCCTGTACACTTATGCCGCCTTCAGAATCAGCCAAATGACAGAAGTCAGTGCAAACATTTACTTTGAACATGACTCAATGCATTCCTGCCTCTGCATAAAACCAAGGCAGCATTTATTTTTTCTTTTTATATTTTGGACACACCCAGAGTGAGGGTGAGTAAGTGTCAGAGAGAAAGAGAGGGAAATAAAGATAAAGTGTAGGTTGTGTTTGAAAGAAATAGCGACAGAGAGAAAGAGAGACAGAGAGAGAGAGAGAGAGAGAGAGAGAGAGAGAGAGAGAGAGAGAGATTGATAACCTTTTCCTACTGACAAGATAATGTCAAAACCTTTCTCGTTTTTGCACAGCAAAAAAGACAGTTTGTTCCAAAAATCTTCATTCCTTTTACCTGAAGGCTTATCTGAAAACATTCTGGGAATTTATATGTTGGCCATATTACAGTTTTATATGCTGAAGGCTTATAAAATGACTGTGACCTTTTTTTAAAAAAAAAAAAAAAAAAGAAAAAGAAAAAAAAAAAGAATTTGTATCACAAGACTCCCATCTCACGATTGAAACTGGAATGGTTAAATATAGAGAACAAAACAAAAATTCAGGCAGGAGCTGCAAATATATTCCTACATACCAGTACATAGAAATCAGTTATGATACAAATACAAATACTGTTCATCATACTGTATCTGTTTGTATCACAGTATTTATACTATGTATTGACCTTGGAGGAAATATGTAATATGATAGCATGTAAAACTCTAGCATTACATTTGCTTAGATACATTTTGTTTAGATAATTCTTTCAAATAAATGTTCTCATGTGGTGTTCATGTGGAGAACTGGGAAATTTCAGCACAACACCAATTCAAGGCTGCTAAAAAATCAATGTGGTTCTAACAACTCATTGCAGTTGGCCTAGAATCCTAACATCAGAGAAGCTACCATTCAATTCAGTTCAATTGGATTTTTATTTGTAATGGTGCTTTCAATAATAAACAACGCAGCTTTAGTAAAATCTGGATTATTAAAATCTATAATGAGCAAGAGATTAAAAGACAGGTAGAACCCAACATTTTCTGTGGTATGACAAACATAATAATCATTTAAAAAAAATAATGTCGCACATTTATTAAATTAATAAATAAATTATTGTATGTATGCACATCACATTTTTTAGCCTTGAATGGTACAATATTTTCATAAAAAGTCTGAAGTTACTTAATTATACACTTCCAAAGTTGTTTTTCTCATTCCATGTGTTCTGCTAGGAAACTCCTACATCTGTTTATGTAATAGATCATCTCTTAAACCGATAAAATGGGCTAGGTCTTAGAAAAGATTTACTGGTTCACTGGAATCTACACTGGCACCATGCAAGGGGCAGAGTGAGTGAGAGTGAGTGAGAGTGAGAGAGAGAGAGAGAGAGAGAGAGGGAGAAAGAGCGACAGAGCGAGAAATAGAGAGAGATGCCTCACCTCCAGTCGGATGTACTCATTCTGTGCTGAAGAGAGCAGGCTGAGGATGGAGCTGCTGTGTTTGCGAGTTCGGATCAGAACCTGCACCTGTGTGTGTCTGGCTTGGAGCGGCCCAGAGAGCTGATAATGCACATAGCTCCTACCATCAAAGGAATACTCAGGAAGCTCTGTCATTTATTACACACACACACACACACACACACACACACACACACACACAGACTGTTAATGACTAAGCACCTGAGGAGGGTACAGAAATCAGAACTCACAAACGGTGTGTGTTGTTTCCTGACAGGATGTTCCCTGGGTGTTACATAAACACAACCTACTGTACAGTTCATAACACTTCAGAATGCTTCTGATTTCTGTTTCTGCCAAACCAACGTTGGCTGCTAACATGATCTCCTCCTACACATTACTGCCATTGAAAGGCCCTGCTTTCACTCCCTAAGAAAAAAAAAGAAAAGCTTTTCATACTTATACTCACACTTCCTCTTTTTTACACCTCCATTCACTAATGTCACTCGCAGCTGACCTCTAATCATCCCAAACTGCTGGATTTTAAGTTGCACTGGTGTAAGTGGATTTTGCTTTGACTTACCCTGTTCACACTGATGCCCGCTGTACCCAGCTATGCACTGGCAGCTAAAGGAGCCCCATTCACCATGGCAACGACCCCTGGTGCCACATGAGGGGAAGCCCATGTTCATGCAACTCCTGTCCGTCATCGAGCAGCCAGGAGAACTCCCAGAGGAATCAGCTGGAGAACTCAGATCATACACCTGAGGAAAAGGAACGTACATGTGTGTGTGTGTGTGTGTGTGTGTGTGTGTGGGATGGCCAAGAGTATAAACCAAGATCTTTATCTAAAATAACAGACATTGTACAAAGTGAACGGCTATGACATTTCAGCATACAGTAAAATACAGTAAACATGAAGGATTTAAAGTTCTTACATGAATATGGTGTTAAGACTAAGACTTTAAACTTGCCACTGATAGCGACTGATAACAAAATGCTTGTTGTAATCGGATTTGTGTTTGATAAGGTAATGAACAGTAACTTTATAACAATTTGCCATACATACAGTTGTTTTTCCAGAGACTGTTTTTCTAACTTGCCAACACATCACATCCAGCATAGTGGCATACTAAATAAAATGTTCTGAAGCTGGAAGCATAAAGATTCCTGAAATTCCACCCAGGTTATACACATTTCAGCTTCCTCTTGTAGAAATGCACTACAGTTCCTTGGTTTCTACAAACGTTCATTGGTTCCTGAAAATGTTTATCTGGCAAAAATAAATAAATAAATAAATAAAACACATAACATCTGTAATTTCCTCAAAAGGTTTCTGGGTTCTAGTAAAAACAAGCTTGAAGTCCCTAATTTCTGGGTTTTGGAGTTCCTGAGAAAGTTCCTCTGGTAAAAACAAACCTAAAATATCTAATTTCCTGAAAAAAAGTTTCTAGGTTCCTAAAAAGGTTCCTCTGGTAAAAAAAAAACAAACAAAAAAAACAAAAAAACAAACAAAAAAAAAACAAGCCTGAAATCTTTAAAGTCTTCAAAAGGTTTCTGGGTTTGTGAAACAGTTCCTCTGGTAAAAACACATCTAAAGTCCCGAATTTCCTGAAAAGGTTCCTGATTTCCTGAAAAGTTCCTCAGTGTAAAAAATATGTCTAATGTCCCTAATTTCCATTAAATTTTTCTGGATTGTAAAATCATGCCTAAAGTTGTTAATTTCCTCAACCGGTTCCTTATGTTCCTGAAAAGGTGCCTCTGGTAAAAGCAAACCTAAAATCTATCATTTCCTCAAAACATGTCTGAGTTCCTGAAAACGTTCGGCTGGAAAAAAAACAAACAAACCAAAAACCTGAAATGGAACCTGAAAAGGTTCCCCTGGTTCCTCTGATACAAAAAAAACCCCAAAAAAACACCATAATAAATTAATTGCAGTGGTGAAGACGTTCCCTAACTGTCCCCTGAGTCCTCCCACAATGGGCAACAATAAGAAGTGTTTAAAAGTGATTTAAGAAGCCAAATGGAACATTAAGTGGAAGAAGGAGTGCCTTTAATTTAGTTTATGAGCTCACCATTATGGAGTGCAAATAACCCCAGTGAGATCAGAGCTCCGTACATATAAAGAGGCCCAGAATGTACTGTATTCAATAAAAGGACAAAAGAACATTGAGTTCTCTTGAAGTCCACACTGAAGGAGGATCACTTTAGATTTAAGTGCAGTGTTTTTATTAGTGTAACATATTTATATACTATTACTATTGTGCAATTATCTTTATGTGCAGTGTGATGGGGAATCCACCAAATGACTGCAGCAGACAGATTAGAAACAGAGCTACGGAGAGGGAAAAAGACATGAAATGGAAAATATAAAATGAAAAAGATGAATCAGAATGATTAGCTCAATGAAATGCATTGTCTTGTCCTGTCTCCTAAACCTCACATTCTTTAACCTGTGTCATGCTTCATGCTTCAGCAAACCCAATGAGGTTTTTAAACACTTCTAATGCTTTTCCAAAACAGCCCTCTGTCTCTGTATACTGCTTCATCACAAAGCCGTAATAGGTGCTGAGAAATGGTGTATATAACAATATAACAGGTTAGTGAAAACAGCCTTGTGTTATGTTAGCTAAATTTTATTTAAATAGTTCCCATTATTATCAACAACAAGGTTGTTCACGCTAAATGATGTGCATAAGATTTAATCAGTTCAGCCATGACAACTCTCGGAGAGAAATTGTGAGCTTTTATAGATGGTGGAGGAATTTAAATAGGTTTGGTCTGGTGGACTAGATCTGCTATGCTGCTGCTGCTGCTGTGTGAGTACAAATGCTTGCTCTGATAGTCATGGACAGACATAGAAAGAAGAGAAGCAGGCTGCTGCTGAGCAAGTACGAATACTTGCTCTGATAGTCATGAACAGACATAGAAAGAAGAGAAGCATGCTGCTGCTGAGCAAATATGAATACTTGCTCTGATAGTCATGTACAGACATAGAAAGAAGAGAAGCATGCTGCTGCTGAGCGAGTACGAATACTTGCTCTGATAGTCATGTACAGACATAGAAAGAAGAGAACCATGCTGCTTCTGCTGCTGCTGAGAAAGTACGAATACTTGCTCTGATAGTCATGTACAGCCATAGAAAGAGGAGAAGGAAGCTGCTGCTGCTGCTGAGCGAGTACGAATACTTGCTCTGATAGTCATAGACTGACATAGAAAGAAGAGAAGCATTCTGCTGCTGCAAAGGGTACGGAAGGAGGAGGTCTAGATGATGGTGCTGGGGAGGAGGAGAGTAGGATTCGAAATTTAATAGCATGTGCAGGCGGTAGGTGGCAAGTTGGCTGGGATTATAAAGAGTAACTTGGGCAGAGAAGTGTGGCTGATAGGCTGTTGTGTGGCATCGAGGGAGCCAATCAGCGCTCAGACAGAGTTTCATGGCTGAACTGGGCATTTAAAGTGTACATTCATTTGGACTGTTATTATGCCTTGTGTAATTTGTTTTTAATGAAACACACAATCATTTGATCATAAATGCTTATAAAGCTCGTTTTTCATTTTCAATTTTTGATCACAAGTAGTGGTGTTTTGCTGGAATTGTTACCTTGCTGTCGACAACGAGGTTGCTGATGCAGCCGGTGAAGTGTTTGTGCTGGAGTTGGGGGTAGATGTAGGGCACGTTCTCATTCACTCCACCTAGCTGTAGCACCTGCATCCCATTCAGATGCCTGTGCACAGATCCAAGCTACTTTTATCTTTGTGCAAGTTAATGAACTGGTCAATCAGTGTACATTAACACTCTAGCAAAACAGTATTGTGCAGCTTGGATGCTACTGAGAGCCAGTTCACATGTACTGATGTACTCCATCAATTGCTCAACCTTTTAACCCTAATCTCTAATGTGATTATCAGAAAATCAATACACTACGACATCAATACTTGACAAGGAAACATTAAATACTTTATTGATTTGCCACATCACACCAGTAATCACTGATACACAGTGATACTTCAGCTGAGGCAAAAGCTAGATCAGTCTGCTTCATGCCCTTGAGGAAAGCTACAGCGTCACGACAACACCAAGATCATACAAATACAAATCACTGCCATTTTAAGAAATTGTGGGTGTCTGTGAGCTTATGCTTTCAAGAGGTTTTGAAAGCAGTTAGCACTTTCGTCTGAGTGTTCAGTTGCCAGTGACGTGGTCTGGACTACATTTTTAAAAATCAACGAGGGGTTAGCTTAACATGTCTTGGAGGGAGCACTTCCTAGCCTTCAAACTCCCTGTTTAGTAGCTCTTGTGTGATTGGGGAGAGCTAGGTAGTGGTGGGAATGACCAAACTGAGAGAAAATATTGTCATTTCTAAACAAACAAACAAATAAACAAACAGAACTCTGCTCCTGTCTTTATTTAAATGTGGCATCTGTCGGCAATAAGAAAATGAACTTCCTTAAAGCATAAACAGAAGTTTAATTTAAAAACTGCTATGAGAGTTTTCCTTTTCAACATCTGTAACATTTAGGCTATCGCAAACCAGGGGTGGTCAGACTAAAGTACAACTGAGTACAGTTTGCCTGATGAAAAAGCCAATGAAAGGGAAAAGACACACACATACAACAAAGGAATTAGCTCCTCAGAGCAGTGAATTTCACCTCATTAAATAGTGATCACACAGTGCTAACTCTCTTTCTTCTAGGATCTTCATTTTTTATCACCAATCCCACCCACATTACACAGTACACAGTACAACCATTTAAAGAATCTTTAAGGACCCCTTTTTGAGAGTATATTTGCTAATACTACTACTCCTGCTGCTACTAGTATTACTACTACTAATAATAGTACTACTACCATCACTACTATTACTACTACTACTACTGCTGCTGCTTCTGCTATCACTATTACTACCATCACTATTAATACTATCACTACTACTGGTACTACTGCTGCTTCTACTATCACTATTACTACCATAACTACTACTACTACTGCTGCTGCTGCTGCTACTTCTACTATCACTACTACTACTACTTCTACAATCACTAATACTACTACTAATACTACTACTATCACTACTACTATGACTTCTACTATCAATACTATACTATCACTACTACTGGTACTACTGCTGCTTCTACTATCACTACTATTAATACTACACTACTTCTACTACTACTACTACACTACTTCTACTACTACTACTACTACTAGTGAAAATGTAAATGCAATTAAAAGTTTAACCTGTCCAGATTTGGTGTGACTCCTGACACCTCACAGGAAGTGTGGTCCTCTGTGGTCAGCCAGCTGCCTACACCCTCCATCTCCATAACTGTGGCTCCAGCACAGCGGTCTAATGTGAAGCGCACATCCTGAAAGAGACAGAACAGCCACACACACACACACACACACAGACACGTACGTTGAATCACAGAAGCCAGCTCAAGCTTAAGTGTAAAGTTTCAATTTCCACTTCACCATGGGCTCATTCTGTTTCCATCAGGCTGCTCTTCAGTGAAGACCTTTACACTACAGACTCATGACTATAACTACAGGTTATACACACTCAAACTGAGGCAGAGCTGCATTAAAAAAAAAAAAACCCCAAAAAACCACTGAATCTACACCAGGCTTCTCTTCATTCTCACCTCACATACAGCTTTATAAAATGCAATTAGACATGTCAAGCAATACACATTTACACTGCAAACACAATACCTGTCAGGTTCTATCAGCTACAATACAATTAAACTAAATGCATGTCAAATATATATGAACGGTGAACTGCAATATTCTCAAACAGCCAGCGGCATGCTCACACACTGTTTTTGATATAAAGTGAGCACTATAAATTCGAATTTGGAACTGACCCTGGGGCGCTTCTCTTGGTTATTGAAATATTACTGAATGGAGAAGGATACATTGGAAAAAGGTTCATTCAGACTGTGCCATCTCCATCCACAGGTGTTATACATTATATACACCGATCAAACATAACATTAAAACTACTGACGGGTGAAGTGAATAACATTGATTATCTCATTACAGTGGCACCTGTCAAGGATTTGGATATATTAGGCAGCAAGTGAACAGCCAGTTCTCGAAGTTGATGTGTTGGAAACAGGAAAAATAGGCATGCGTAAGGACCTGACCAACTTTGACAAGAGCCAAAGTGTGATGGCTAGACGACTGGGTCAGAGCATCTTCAAAACGGCAGGTCTTGTGGGGTGTTCCTGGTATGCAGTGGTTAGTACCCACCAAAAGTGGTCCAAGGAAGGACACCTAGTGAACCAGCGATAGGGTATGGGCACCCAAGGCTCACTGATGCACAGCGAAGACTAGCCCATTTTGTCCAGTCCCACAGAAGAGCTACTGTAGCAAAAATTGCTGAAAAAGTTCAGCAATTTGAAAAAGTTGAAAAAATTACCACCAGGAAGGTGGTAATGGGAAGAAGGCAAGCAGACGGAGGCAGTATTGCTCTGGGCAATGTTCTGATGGGAAACCATGGTTTGAAACAATGTTTAGGTAGGTGGTATGAGTCAAAGTAACATTCACATCGATGCCAAGACCCAAGTACACATCTTCATGGCAATTGTATTCCATAATGGTAGTGGCCTCTTTCAGCAGAATAATGCACCCTGACAGACTGCAAAAATTGTTCAGAAATGGTTTGAGGAACATAAAGAGCTCAAGGGGTTGACTTGACCTCCAAATTACCATAGATCTCAATCCGATCAAGTATCTGTGTGATGTCCTGAACAAACAAGTCTGATCCATGCAGGCCCTACCTTGCAACTTACAGGATCTGCTGCTAAGATCTTAATGCCAGATACCTCAGCACACCTTCAGCAGTCTTGCAGAGTCCATGCCTTGACCGGTCAGAGCTGTTTTGGCAAAATAAGGGGGACCTACACAATATTAGGCAGGTGGTTTTAATATTATGGCTTATCGATGTCTCCTTTAGTCACAATCTCAATCTCTCTGTCACTGTGCCTGAGAATAAAATTCATGCATACAGAGTACAAGATACACATATTAGCAAAAGAGTGCTATGTTGGAATGGAACAAAAGGGAGGAGTAAAAAGTTCAGACTAGGTAAAGCATGAAAGTCCCCTTGGGATGCAGGGCTTGGTAGAGGTCCTGATGCCACCTACACATGCCCACCTTGCTATTGCTCCTCACATCCAGTCTGTGCCACCGTCTGTCCGCCACATTCACGTTGCCCGGCAACTGCAGGACTAGAGTGCCCGAGCCGTGGTTTATCTTCAGGGTGGGAGTGCCGTCGATCAGCTCTGAGAGAGAGACAGAGGAAGACAGAAATAGAGAGGAAGAAAAAAAATTGTGTTGACCATTACATTAAGGTTCCATTAACTAAAATTATTTACTGCATTAGCTAACATTAACAATACACAAACATCAGAATTGATCAACTATAAATAATGGTAAAAAAACAACAACAACA
>JANDJT010000164.1:8656297-8680908 GCA_024331685.1 Stegophilus panzeri
ATATATACACATGCTACAGCAACTTACAAGCACTAGAATCTTGTGGAAAGTCCACAAAACAAGCTGGTTCCTATTATCATTGATGTTATAACAAATAGAAACATTCATCCCCTTACAAGCCTGTCTATTTCTCTCTCTTGAACATAATAAGACAAAAAATGCAACCTGTCATGTTACTAAGAAACTGCAAAGCCCTCTTTCCTGAAGACTTTGCTTTGTTGGAAAACAGAATGTAGTATAATGAATTCAACAGCACTGTGTTATAAAGTTTAGTTTATGCATATTAAATCATGTTTGTTTATATGTTATTTAAATACACCTGCATTCAGTAATGATTATTCAATCCTTGACTAAGAATAAGTGGATAGAAAATTAGCAAAAATTAAAGTAAACAATTTTCTTAAATGTTCTTAAACTTAATGAACTCTGGTCTCCATGTGTAAATAATTAAACTTGCTATTAAACCACGAACATGTTAATTAAGTTGTTTTTTGTGTTCATTGTGTTCATAATTTTACTCATTGACAGTGTTATTGTTGATTAACTGACCTTTCGGTTTAGCATTTTAAAAACTGGAATCAGATGCATATTTTAAAAACTGGCATCAGATGCATAAAACTGAAACCACTTAAACTATTACATTAGCAAAAACTAAATGAATACATTTAAAAATATACATCAATTAGTATGTTTCTTGATTGACTTTCTAAAAGTTTCTAAACTATGTCTTAGATTTACTCACTGAAAACAAGACTGGAGCCAAAAATCCCCCAAAACTTCAGGCACTCATTGGCAACAAAAGACCTATAACCTAGCACCAAACATGACACATTCATTTATCTAATTATTCATGGTTCCAGATATAGGGGTTACATCCAAAATAATAATAATAAAAAAAATTAAAAAAATAAAAAAAATAAAAAAAATTATACATGCAAATATGGTATGTTTCATCCAGTATAATAGATGGTATACATTTACATTTACATTTATTCATTTAGCAAATGCTTTTATTCAAAGCGTCTTACAAGTGAGGAAATACAAGCAAAGCGATATATCAAGCGGAGAACAATACAAGTAGTGCTACCATACAAGATTCATAATTAAGTTCTAGAGAATCGGAGTGAGTAGAGGTGAAAGAGCCCATGCAATTAATTTTTATTATTATGTATTTTTAATAATATGGGGGTTTGAAGATTAGGGGTTAGTTAAGTGATCATGGAAGAGGTGGGCCTTTAGTTGTTTTTTGAAAATAGTGACAGATTCTGCTGTCCGGATTGAGGTTGGAAGTTAATTCTACCACTGAGGGACAGAAAGTTTGAAGGTTCTGGACCTTGAGCCACGCTGAGCAGGCACTACTAAGCGTCGGTCATTAAACGATCGCAGATTGTGTGAGGGAACGTGAACCTTAAGGACAGTGTTGAGGTGAGGGGGTGCTGTTCCAGACAAAGTCTTGAATTTGATACGTGAGGCTACAGGAAGCCAGTGGAAGGAGATGAAGAGGGGTGTGACATGGGTTCTTTTGGGCTGATTGAAAACAAGGCATGCTGCTGCATTCTGAATTATCTGAAGGGGTTTGATGGAGCTGGCTGGGAGGCCCAGGAATATTGCATTGCAGTAGTCCAGTTTTGAGATAACAAAAGCCTGGACTAGTAGCTGTGTAGCTTGTTCAGTGAGATAGGGTCTGATTTTCTTGGTGTTGTACAGAATGAACCTACAGGACCGTGCAGTTGTAGAAATGTGGTATAAAGACACACCACTTCATAGTGATAGCTTTACTTTACATCTAGTATTTTCAAGAACAGGAATAGAACAAGTGCATGACTGTTCATTTAGTTACAGATTGTGGTGTATATTGCCTAACCATTAAATAATACTTACTAACTTGCTTCTCTTTACAAGCTTTTGTGAGTTACACCCAGATATAATAATGTAATGGCACAGAGGCAGCAAACCCTGCATGAGCTGCTGTAATTATAGTACAAAAACAAAAATATTAAGAAAAGTTTGCCTTTATCTGAGCTAGTCGATTGGCAAATTAAAAATTAATGAGGCAACAGAAACTCCCCTAGGCTTTGAACAGTTAGACAGGCATTCTGAGTGAACATGTAGTGATTCTGCATTAATCAGTTTGGCCTTGACAGCTAGCTGCCCTTGTAAAGATACCTACAAGTAAAGCTGTTGTTTTTTTTTTTTCCAACGTGATCTCTGCCATCTTTTCCTTTCACAATTCGTTCTGCCTTTCTTTGTTAACAGTCACTTTTTAACGATGAAAACATTCTTTTGGCATAATCAGCTCAATGTATGCACTGACACTTCAAGATCACAAAGGTCAGCCAAACCACGATTAAAGCCAACAGTACAAGTGACTTACATGTTTATTAACTCATCCAATTACTATATTATAGAGAAATCAGCCCAGGTAATTTCCATCCATCTAAAAGCAATGCATCAGTTTCAAGGCTATTTGAGTGTTTGAACTGATGTTGTGTTCACGGTTATGCGAAGTGCTTAGTGGTTTTCTGTACGTTAGAATTACCTCAAGGCACTGATAGTCAGCATGCAACTCTGTAAAACGTAGGAATTATATAAAAATGATACAGCTAACATAAACAGTGACAATTATAAACATACAGTTGTAAACATACAGCTTTTTTTGTGATTTAAAAAATAAATAAATTATGTCAGATCATTTTCAACCTTCAGTGTGATATAGCAACTAGTAAATAATAACCTGGCTGAACAAGTGTTCCATGCCCTTATAATG
Source organism: Stegophilus panzeri (assembly GCA_024331685.1). NCBI lineage: Eukaryota > Metazoa > Chordata > Actinopteri > Siluriformes > Trichomycteridae > Stegophilus > Stegophilus panzeri. Next base: position 8,659,065 of record JANDJT010000164.1, read on the forward strand.
GAGCATGTGACTGTGCTCAGAATAGTGCAATCACATTCAAACTCATGTTCAAAAGTAAGCTTATGCCTGTCATCAGGGCCGGACTGGGTCACAGTTTCAGGCAGAGAAATCCTACACTCATCCAGGCCATCCTATGCACCAAAATCAAATTTAGAAACCACGGACAACCATATTTTTCCCCCCTAAATCAAATTTATTACACAGTATGACAATCACATAAAAACATAAACAACCAACCTAGAACTAAAGCAGTCCTAATATCAGATTACATGGGTCTGCACAGATCGTTATACCAAGCATTTATGCTAGAAGTTCAAAGCTGCTATTACCTCTCTACTTCTCACTCATAAATGTACATTAACTGCAGAAGAGAGGTTAAACAAAAATGTTAGCTTAGAAGGTCAGCCGGTTGCATAAGACTTCATCAATAATCTTGTGAATGTCAATTCCAACAAGTATCTCCCACTCTTTTGACATTAACATGAAAGCCTCATGGTGTTCCTGATTAATAGAAGTCCTAAGTCTGTTCTTCACAAGTTTCAATGTGGAGAAGCTTCTTTCACAGGCTACTTGGGTCACAGACAATGTCAATAAAAATTTGTAGCCCAGTCCAATCACATGATAGGCATCAGTGAGAAGGTTGTATTTAGACAGAAGGATATGGCAACATATTGCACAGTTTTTGCAAGCTGAACAAACTGTGCTCACCAACTTCAAGCCCTCATCAGCAACTGAAAGGTTGGCATCTTCTCTTGAGAGCTCCTTCACTGTCTTTACACTATAGCTATCCAAAGTTGACATCTTCAGCCTTTCCGAGTGTGTTGCCAAGTTTGTCAGCTCCGCCTGCAATGTCTCCACTCTGGCAAGATCATCAAATGGTCTGCACTTATATAGCGCTTTTATCCAAAGCACTTTACACTGTGTCTCATTCACCCATTCACACACATACTCACACACCAATAGTAGCAGAGCTGCCATGCAACTTGGGATTCAATGTCTTGTCCAAGGACACTTCGGCATGCGGAGTCATGTGGGCCGGGAATCAAACCGCCAACCCTACGATTAGTGGACAACCCGCTCTACCGCCTGAGCCACAGCCGCCCAAAGTTCCAATAGAGCTGAATTTGGGAGCCCATTTTGTTGTATTTCAGCAATTTTTTTAGGATCCATGCAGGGAAAATCTGAACACAGAGCTGCACTTGCTATGTATCGGTGGTAGATGCTATCTTATGCTATGCTACAGTGTCCATGATGACATTGTTGACTTTGATTCTGTATTCTTTCAAAGAATCTGAAAGTGGCTCATCCTCTGCCATCTCGCCTGGCATGGCTTTATTTTTTCTTCGCATTTTTTTCTTGGACGGCAGTTTGAACTTTAAAGTCATAATCATCTTGCTCCTGTAGATTGCTGTTTACTCACAGTACAAATGTATCTGCTGCTTTTTTAACACCTTCAAAATCCCGGCTGAACCTTTTCAAGTTGTCTTCAGTCCCCATAACCATGCGTTGAGCAGTTAGCAAGTCCATGCCACTTGTCTGAAGGTACTTTGACAGTGGTGTAATTTGAGCAAATATTCGAAGGAAAATCTGTGCTGTGAGTATGGTTTCATAGCTGAGTAATGCCTCAATGTAACCTCTGGCTTTCAATCTCACAGTCAGCTGTGTTGTCTTTCTCCATCTTCGCCAGGGTGGTAATAAGGTCAATGAAAAGTGCCACCTCAGAATTTCCAAAATATCCAAAAACTGCTTGGTCTTTGGACCACCACCGTATTTCTCCTATTAGAGCAATAATGGAGAAAAGTGTTGCACTGAAACTAATTCCAGCTGTGTCTGCCAACACATGATTAAGAATATGCACATAACACCAAACATGGACTTGTGCTGATGCATCTTGTGTGAGAAGTGCAGAAAATCCCTTGTACTGCCCTTGCATGTTTTCAGCCCCATCTGTTGAGTTGCCAATGCATTTCTTGATGTCAATGCCATTTTTTTCCAAAACGTTCTTCAGCAAAACAACAAGATTTTCTCCAGTAGAGGACTCAAAATCGATGACTGCTATTAGTTTCTCATTGATGACATCTGTCATATATCTTAGTACAATGGCACATTGACTCTTAGATATCAAATCTTGTGTTGTATCCTTTTGTTTACTGTCATCTTGGCACCTTTATGTCCAGTTTCATGCCGCTTTTATCTCTTTTCAATGCATTCAGTGACATGTCCTTCCATGATCTAAAGTCAAGTCTTCTAAGGAATAAGCGCACTCGTGTTTATCATCACGATAACTAAGGCGATGCTTACCAATGACCTTGATGACATTAATCACACGTTCCATGACCTGTAGCTTCTTCCTTACTTGATCTCGATGTGCTGATATCGGCCTTTCTTTCAGTAGACTACCTATATCTCCCTTGTTTGCCCTCAGAAAATAGGCCTCTGCACTCTCTCTGTGGATTTTGCTCCCTTCATGCTCAGTAAAGCATGTTCTTTGATGAACATGCTTCCATGCGCTCATTCCACCTTTGATGAATGAACTATCACTGGCTGAGGGTTTGGAAAATGCCAGATAAATGGAACAGTATAAAGAGTTTGACTCTTCACAGTATGTCAACAACTTCCTGTTTATTTTGTCTTTGCTGTAGAATATGTTAGGAATGGCTTGTTTTGGGCTTTGTAGTGGATGGTAGCAAAAATAAAAATGTCTAAATCCTTAGGCTGAGGTCGTGCAAAATAATTAAAGGTTTTCTCTTGAACAGTACCACCAGCAGGATCATCAGCCTCATACACTGAGTAAAGAAGAGTACTAGTGTTATTGGAAATTTAAACTGAAACATTATCATTCATATATGTATGTATGTATGTATGTATGCGTGCATTTTTCTTGTACCTGTCACTTCTTCGCCTGTGACTTCACCTGTCACTTACAAGCAGAACTGTCTCCACCTTGGTGCAAAACAACCACCTCATTGTAATTTGTTTGCACAGAATCTACATTTATTTTAGTTCAAATCAAGGTATTATATTAGGACAATATATTGTTGTGTTTATCTTCAAATAACTTAAATACCCAAAATTTAGCAGCACTATATTTCATCCAATATGTTGATTTTTTTCTTATTTTCCCTTCTACCTGTCATCTCACTCCCTGGCTGAAGCTGATGTGTGATCATCACTGCACCAGAGCTAGTGCTACGTTGACTGTCTCCACCTTCATTTGAAAAAAATAAAAAGGAAAAAAGCTTTTCAACCTCACATATGGGCAGATATAATTTTCTAAATTGTCTAAATGTCAAAATTAGTACAATAATAAACTACATTATGACAATATCTTTTTAGAAAAATGTTGTTGCATTTTTATGACTCATTTTTGTTGATGTCTGCATTATCGCTCCTGTCTCCCCGCTCCCTACCTACCTAAATGAATGTGAATATTTGTCTGCTAAATTACTCATGTAACTTTACAATAAATAATAATAATTAATATGAATATTAACTTTACAATAAACAATAATAATTAATATTAATATTAACTTTACAATAAATAATATTAACTCCTTTAGCATACAGTATTTTGAGTGACGATAGTAATGGGGCGCTACTGCTAACATTGTCTAGCAGTTCAATACTTAGCTAAGTTAATGAAGAAGAAAGTACAGTGTTTACAGATGAAACTGACCTGCACTTGAAGCCCAGAACAGGTCAGTAATTTTGTAACATTTCACTGCTTCTACTTGGACTGTTTTCTTTTTCTGTGCCCTTTCGCACTCTACTCCACCTGGCCTCTTTCTCTCCATCATCGAGTGTTCGCATTTCTGTTTAACTGTTTGGCGGAGGCGTAAGTCGAATCGTAGCGTTGCCTGTCAAGACTAACAGATTCATGATTTTTTATTCATTTATTTATTTTATTGAATGCTGAATTCGAAAATGATCACTTTGGTACAATTGGCAGGCAGTAATATAAAATAATATCCAAATCAGTCGCCAGGCCACTGGGAATTCACCTGGCGCTCCTGATGGCCAGTCCGGGCCTGCCTGCCATAAATGAAGTGATTCTGGTTAACCTCATATAAACATCAGTCATTTCTGTAAGATTTTCTTGATAGCTTCTTGGTTTCACCCAACTGCTGAAGGATCTCAATGTTGAAAGGTAGCAAGAGGCGTACAAAAGATTTTCCAAAACATTAGATGTACCATGTATCATCAAGTGGACAAAATGGGACACCACATTGACATTACCATTTCAGAAAATCCCTGCAAAATTGACAAAAGGACAAGAAGAAAACTTATCAGGGAGGCTGCCAAGAGACCTATGGCAACAGAAGCTGCAGGAATATCTGGCAAGTACTGGTCACTGGTCTGGGTATATATCTGGGCTATGGGATAGGGTGGCTAGACGAAAGTCCTTTCTCCAACAAACAAACAAACAAAGAAAACACAACAAATATCCAAGGGTACCTAAATCACCCCAAACCATGTGGCAAAATGTGGTATGGTCTGCTGAAAGTAGAACTAGCCAGAGCCCATATCTACTGTAAATCCTATCGAAAACCTGTGGAATGACTGGAAAAGGGCTGTGCACAGGTGATGACAGATCTGGAGCATTTTTTGCCAGGAAGAATGAAATAAAATTGCCAAATCAAGATGTGCTTGGTAGATTCTTACCTAAAAAGCTAGAGTGCTGCCTTATAAAAGGTGCTTTAATACAGTATTAGTTAAGGGGTGTGCAACCAGGTTATTGTAAGATTGTTTTACTTTTTTCCCCCCTAAAGTGTTTCTATATGTCCTTCACTTGAATTTTGTTCGTTGCTGTATCACATTAAAGGTGGAAAAAGATCTGACATGATTTATTTTGCTTTCATTTTTTGCATCACAAAAATCTGCAGTTTTAGCAGGAGTGTGTGGAATTGTTAAATCCACTATACACATGTCGTGACCAATCAGCCTACAATGTACATCTTTGGGCTGGGGGAGGAAGCCGCAGTACCCAAAGAAAACCCCTGAAGCATGGAAAGAACATGCAAACAGGTGGGATCTGAACTCCCAACCCCAAAGGTTCGAGGCAAATTTGCTAACCGCTAAGCCACTGTATCCTAATAAATCTTATCCTCTTCAGCTTCATCTTCCTCTTTCCATCATGTAATTTCTCTAAAGATCCCAGGGTGAAGGCAAGCATTTATTTTATATATAAAAAAAAAAAATATATATATATATATATATATATATATATATATAAAAAGTAATGCATCATACAAACAGCACATTTATTCTGATTACTTTCTCTGGCTGGAATACTGTAGTTTCTGGCATAAAAATAATCAGTAGTAGACTAGTGCCTCTTTTATAAATGCTTTTTTGGGATGGATTTGAGAGGTAACATCTCAGTTTTAAACAGCTATTTAATGTTTTTGATTCATTTTCATTAATTTACCCACAGTTTTCATGTCAATGTTTAACTTGATTTAAAATGTCTTCCCCTTCATCTGTTAAATCAAATTCTGTGTCTCAAGCTTGATGATATGATCTGAGGACATATGGCTGACTGATTTTTAATTTTGAGTAGTATTTCATTACTTGTGCGGGTGATGGAAAAGCAACCAGATTCTGGCTAGCCCTGGGTTTTAGGTTCTGTTGCAGCCATGCCATTCTGTTTGGAAGAGAAGCGCTATTACAAACTGAGGCAGAGTTTGAGCAGGCTGAAATTCCTGTGAGGAAAGACACTGTCAGCTTGGTTTGCTAGTTCGTTGTATAAAGTTTACTCTGGGCTTTGTGAATGAAATATGAGAAGCGGGATCTGGCCTCAGGTTATCTTTTGAGGTTAAGTGATGTTTGATGTTTTGTCTCAGTTCATTTTGTCTAGTTTATTTCTTAGTTTTAAATCCTTTAAAGGTCTGAGTGAGTGCACTGGATCAGTCATGCTGAAATCCCTGTGGGGGAGCCTGGTTTGTCTGGTCTGTTTCAAAAGCCAATCCCCTGAGAACAGACAGACAGACACACGGAGAGAGAGAGAGAGAGAGAGAGAGAGAGAGAGAGACACACACACACACATACACACACATACACACACATACACACACACACACCCCCCATCTTGACTACCATGGTGGGTGGTCACTCTCTCTGCGCTACCTGACCTCTTACTGACTGGTAATCCTGATGTGACATTTGCACCACTGGAAATCTAGAGCAATAGGACTGAGACTCTGGTTGAAAAAAGGTGAGAAAGAAGCAGATTGAGTAAGAAATGGCTAGATAAAGAGTGATGGAGAAGACATGGATGAGCAGAGTCAGTCTGTACATGTGCAGATGACTGAGAGGAACCTGTATATAATCTTAAATATGAGTCTTTTGAACATTTCTGTCTAGGGTAATCGTTATAATCACAGTTAAAAGTGTTAGAAGTGAAGATACAGCATAATATAATACGTTATGAATATGACTTTATAAAAAATCATACAGAAATTCTGTCAAAGTAGCTCATGTTAGCCTGCTAGTTAGCATTAGTGGTAAAATTGGTCACATATGTATGACCTACAAGCTTCTTCAGAAATTCTGTCGGGGTAGGTTAGCTAGCAACCAAGAATTTATGGTAAAAATTCTGAATAATTATGACTTCTCTGAATTCCTGTCAGGTTAGCTTACTGTATGATAGCCAGCTACTTAGCATTAGCAGGGAAAATTAGGAATAAATATAAATAAATACATGAAATCTTCTCAGAAAACCTCACAATCCTTCAATCCTCCTGCTGCTACTACTATTGGCTAATGTTTGCCTCAGCGTGTAAGTAGCATGTATTATTCCTGTTATTTTTTATTTATTTATTTATGGTATAGCATCATTTGTAATTCTTAAGCATTGTTTTGCATAGTTTGCTAGCTACATAGCTAACTAGCCTACATAGCACATCCAGATTAAATATCACCACTGATCTAGCTAGCTAAATTAAGCATGTGTTCATAGAGTAGTCCTATTTCATGTGAATATATTTAAAATAATGAATAAAACAGGACAGGGAGTGTTGTTATAGGAGAACAATTGATAATGGGGTGGTGAGATACAGATCAAAGAGCCATTATGACCACAAAGTTGATTATTTTCTTGTAACAGCATGTTCCAAAGTGTTTATTCCTCTTATACCACAACAAATTTTGCTTTGCCAGCAGTTCCATGTCATTATTAAGTAAAGAATGATACATCATGTTTTTTTTTTACTAACTAACACTGACACTGGAAACACTGTCCTTAAACATCCTTACAGAAAACTTCACCATATCAATGATTCTGTTTTTCTTGCTGTTACTATCGAAACAATAAAATATTCGAGCAAATTAATATAAACCTGTGATTTGTCATGTTGTTATAGAAAATGTATCATAAACCTTCTGACCAATGAGATTTGAGAATTCAACAGCGATGTAATTAAATTATATTTATTAGGCAATTTATTGCTAAATTTTTATTTCATGATATCAATGTTAAGAACTGCAAATAATAAAACATAATTGGTACTAATCTTACATTCTTACATTATTGGAACGCCTGAAAGAAATCTAAACTCTGGATGTGGGAAATGAGATATGAGATGAGACAGAGAAAAAAAAAAGTTTGAGAATCCTGTCAGAAAAAAGGGAGTTGGGTGCATTTAGGTCCGTGTCTCTTCGCTGTGTATCATGCTTTCTGTTTTACAATGTCACGGATGTGTAAATAGCCTCCCCATGGCTCTACTCCTGAACTCTGTGTGCCAGAAAGCATGTACTCCAACTACTACATGCATCTGCACTTAGAAATGGTGCTCGGCAGTCATGCTGAACCACCTCATCTCTACTCTCCTTGTCCACTAATTCATTCCAACCTTCTCTCACCATCAGTGAACATTAATCCCAGTGCCAGCACAAGACCGCGACAGAACGTCGGGGGTGTCCTTAAACACTCCCAGAGTATTTCCTCTCTTAAACATGAAAAATGGTTCCCTTCTCTCAGTTGCACAGAAACTCTTGAGCATATGGACTGAGCAAATAGCATTGCAAATCACTTAGTATATACAAATCAGTACCATGAGAGGAAAACTGGTATATGTGTGCATTTAGATGGTTTTTCATCATGCTGGCTTACCGACCTGCCCTGCCCTGCCCTGGTCAGGAAATGAGGAAGTTTGAAAGTGATATTTGAAACCCAGCACAGCAGGCAAAAAAAATTGAGCGGTTCAAATGTAAAGCAGAGTTTGCAAATTGACCATAATATGCATGTCACACTCGGGTGCAACAGTACATCCTTTAACCTCTTTCATCAACAGACATGCCCTCCAAATATGTGTGTGTGTGTGTGTGTATGTATGTGTGTGCATGCATGGATGGGTATCTGCAAACTCATTTATACTCCGCCTGCATCCTCTCTCTCTCTCTCTCTCTCTCTCTCTCTCTCTCTCTCTTTCTCTCTCTCTCGCAAGCCCATCGGCTGTAATGAATATATTGCACGCACAAAGACAGTGTCTAATTTTGAAAAATTGCTTAGATTAACAAAAAAAGAAGGAATATAGAAAACCATTATTCATAAATATAGTCGCGTGTCATTGTTTGATTTATGCTTGCATTATGTTTGGTATCACAAAATGAACTTCATATCCAATCAACGTGTAGTCAAATTAAAAAGAATATATATATATATATATATATACACAGTATATAAAGAATATTCATTGTGAATAATGAGATGGAAAATGCAAAAGAGCCTAATCATTGTTTCCAACTCAATTTTTTTTTTTTATAAAAAGCTAGAAGTAAAGATCAAAAGAGTAAAATAAAAGTATAATATGACATTGGAATCAACATGGCACTCGTCAGTATTAGTTTCACATCTTTGCCTAGATTAAGAAGTGAACCAATTTAACTGTCGTGTCACAAAGGGACGATAAATGTCATTTAATTTCCTTGTGGCTCATTGGTGCCTGAGGCACACTTTGACACAAAGGCAACGCTGCCGAGACACCTCTCAGCCTCGGCAAAGCCTTGGGAAACTTACCATTCACCATCCTTAATCAACGAAATTTAATTTGTCAGTCTAATTTGTCCATTGATTAGGCACTCACCCTTGTTCTGCTCTGAATCTTTGTGCAACCTTGAAAAGAGACTCTAACCAGCACCGAGACCCACACAAATATTCCTGCCCGTTTCAACTGAGGAGATTAATCCAGAGAAAAGCCAGTGGTCAGGAAGGAAATGTAAGCCTGAACTGGCATGCGGGATTGCGTTGACAGAAAGAAAAAAAGAAAAGAAAAATGCCGGACTCTGAAAGAGAAACGAGATCTGCAACAAAAGCCACATGCACATCATTACAGATGTGATGAAAAGTACAGCACATGCAATCTCTGTAAATGCTGAGACCACATGGTTTCATTCCACCTAATCAGTGAAACTCAGTGAACCCAGACTCTTCTTCAGATCTGGATGCATGGCTGATTAGGAGTGGACTTTGTACAATGGGAACATATGAAAATGATAAATAGGTCTCTCAGCATGGGGCTAAGAGGCATGGATCTTAGTTTCTGCTAGGCATACTGGAGCTGGTGTCACTGCTCGGGTGGATAGTTAAAGCCCAGCTCACACTGAATAGACAGACGCTGACCAACGCCGACAATCGCCAACTTTTAAAGTTGGCCATTGGATTTAGAATGTTGGGAAACATGACTGTCATGTTCACACTGCCCCAACAGACACCAACAAGCTTTTTCATGGACAGTCAGACTGGTTTAAGAATGGATGATCCTTTTACCACAAAGTGTCTTTACATGTCGTTCTTCACCTGAAAAGATGAAGAGTGAAAAAAAAGAGGTTGTGGGTGAAGCCTTGGTTGTTGCGATGTGAGAGACAGAGCATTTACTAAGGCACTTACATTTATAAAGAGAGCTGCAGACATAGGATGAGCGCTTTCATAATTTTGCTAGGGTTTGTCCAGGGGTGTGACCTGGCCTGGGCATTTGGGGCTGTAGCCCCAGAGATTTTTTTTAAGCCTCAAATAATTCACCATTTGGAGCGGTTTGTTACTACCTAACTGAACATCAATAAAAGAAGGCGGCAGTGTTGTAATTTTATATTTTCAGTGAACGGAGTGTAGTGTTTTATCTTCAGTGAATGGAGGCAAGACCAATCAGATAGGGTTATACCTAGAAATATGTGTTTTATTGGCTGACAGGTCTCAATTCTTCCAAATGATAACTCACACAGTCAGTATGAGGGAAAAAATGGATACACATAGATGTATTACCAGTAAAAGGGCTGAAATTAAAACACTAACACCCTCTAATACTGATCAGGACAACAAGGTGTGTAAACGTCTATATGAGTTCCAAGTTATCGAACATGATATGAGCAGAGCATAAGGACAGCTAATGTACTTTGCATAGCAGTGTAGCGGCTAAGCCCATGCAATGCTAACTTAGTTGTGCCTCCCCTTGGCTAGTGACACCAAACTAGCCTAGTCTCATGTTAGACAGCCAAAAAGTTTTAAATTTGATCAATCTGGTAGTCTCGCAAACACACCTGATGCAAGATTTATGATAAATTGAACTTTTTTGTCCAATATTCACATATTTGAAGCAATTAGCCCTCACATGTAAGCAAAAAAAATGCATGGAAACAGTCTACTTAGAAGTATGTGCACCTAGCACCTTGCGCACAGGCTTTCTTTCTATGGAGTTTGCAGGGACGCTTGCCTCATCGTCATGGCAACGGTTCGTGCCCAGGTCAGATTACATCAGAGTTTAATGGAAAATCATTCCACACTGCTCAGACATTAAATGACCCGACAAACGCAGATTGAACATGTTCAGTCTGTGAAAACAAACGCCGATAAACACCAACAGGGTTAACACCCTGATCCAACAAAACCCCACAAACGTGTCTGTTGCCATTGGTCGGCATTTGTCAGTGCAGTGTAAACTGGGCTTAAGGGTTCGAAGATTCTAAAATGGTTCTACTTGAAGTCCACTCTGAAAAACAATCTCTTATAGAGTTTAAAATATATTTATATTTAAAGGTTCCTACCAGGCAGGGTAAAAGCTATCAAATGCTTTCTCTAAGACATGTAAAGAGAGCCACCTGCAAAGTTTCAAACTGCTACTCATGCTGTGTCAAGTGCAGAATAACATGCTCAGAGGAAAGTGCTATCTACCCTCTTCCGCATACATGAGCTCACACAGATACCTACCATTAGTTAGTGTCACTGTGACTAACAGGAGAGAGCCATCCCTCTCATGCCCAGAGACCACGACTTAATTTGCTCTCTTCACTCCTAGTCATGGATGGCTGTGGCATCATCGGGATTCGAACTCGTAACCTCTGGATGATAGAGCACTTGCGTCACTTGAGTGCTCCGGTATGAGATTTACCATTTAATTTTGCAGGGTACATTTGCATACACTAGACGCAACCTCGTTCCATCAACCATACATAAAAATGCTCTTCAGGAACCGCTCTTTGAGCAAATAATATTCCCATGTTTTTAACCACTAGAGGTCATGTCTTCGTGATTAAGTAGCGTTATTCTTTTTTTCGACAAAGTCACAAAAATGTCATTCTACACAACATGACCAACTTCTGTCAAAAGTGCTGGCTTGAAAACTTCAGTGTGATTTTTGTTTGATGTTGCTACACTATGTCTAAACAGAAAAATAGTAAATATATGAAATTTTAAATTATTTTATGCTTGTTTAATTCTCAAATTGGCACAGGGCTTTCGTTGCATATATTGGAATATCTTTGCCATTTTTTTGTCATATAAATAAACTGAAAAATAATGCTGGAATCTGCAGATTCAGAAATACAGGCTGAAAGAACATACATTAGCAGAGGAAGTGAGAGAGCTGTTGGAGAGTTGGAGAGCACGCTTCTTGATTTTATGTTTAGTTTACCTATTTGTTCTGCGAAAGACAAATATGCTCAGCATATTTGTGGTTTTGAGCAAAGTAAAATCATTTTTGCAAAATTTACATATAAATACAATTTTATTTGTTTCAGATCCAGTATGTTGATATAATATTTTAAGTGAAAAAAGAATTATTAGGTCATGTTGGTTAGGTTGTGCTGAAAAAAATTATACTAGACCATTGCAATTTTAATTTTTTTTTATATGTACAGGAAAAATTAAAACCAAACAAAAAATGTCCAAAATCACCATAAAGTAACAGAAAAAGCCTTAAAAAGCCAAAAAACAGTTGCAGTGTTCTACAACTGACCCTTCCCTCAGAGTGACAAGCTGAAGAAATAGAGCTTTGTGTGCTGCATCATCATGAACAACTTTTCTATAAGATTTAAAAAGACTGAAGACTGCACTTTAAATTGCAAAGTAACAAATCAAATCTTAAAAACGCTACTGAATACTTTGTGAGATGATTGCACTAATAACATGTTATGAGTAGGTCGGTATATGAATGTTATGTTAAGTTTGTTAGTATAATTTTACTTCCTACGAACTGTTATGGTTCTAGGAACGTTTGATTCGCTGGATTTTCTGAGAACATTTCATGCAACTTCTACAAATTATGCAACATCATTGCTGCATAAAACTTGGTGTATAAAAGAAGAATCATGCTTTTGATCAGTGTGAGGTACTGACATTCTGAGATTAAACAGCTCCAAGTTGGTAAAACATTCACATAACCAAATGAATGACCTCCAAACATGTTTCTTCTCCAGCAAGCATTGATTGGAAAGTGAATAGCGTGCGTGAAGACACCCAAGCAAAACTGCACAGACGTACCATGGTCGCTGCTAATGAACTGCTCCTGTAGAGCAAAAAATGCCTCCAGAGGAGGGACATGAGCATTCTAGAGAGCATTTACTTGGACAAACTCAGAATCTAGTACAGGATGAGTTATTAAAAAGTTGAATCATTTTAGTTGGAGCTGTAGGGCAGCAATGCTTCTCCATGCACCACTGTTCTGCCCTGCATTGATGTTCTGTGTCACAAATAGTTTTTTTCCCCCATTTAATTGCATAAAAACTGTGCCTTGTTTACTTAAACATGTAAATGTTTCTTATCAAGATTACGCCATATTGCATCGCCATATTGCGAGATCTGAACATCAGTATTTAGCATTTCTAGAAGTACGAGGATGTGACAGAGAGGGACAGAGAGTATGTGTGCATGTGTGTGTATGTCAGAGAGAGAGAGAAAGAGAGAGAGACAGAGGGTGTGAGAGAGCATCTGTGTGTGGGTGTGTGTTAGGAAGAGAGGAAGAAAGAAGAAGAAAAAAGCATGAGTGAGCAGCTCCGGCGGAAGTGTTGTAGCAGCCGCATCGGTATGTTTAATAGGGAGAAGAAAGGCGTGAAGTTGGCAGGCACGAGGCCAATGATAAGGTTTAATAGGGTGTGCTGAAAAACAGGCGCAAAATAATAGGGTCTGATGGAGTGAAACTCTGGAGGAGTAGAGAGCAAGCGAGAGTGATGCACTGAGACGCACTGTAGCAACACTCGTTTAGTTGTCTGTTCTGTTTCACGTTGCCATTCATCATTCATTATCACTTCCTGCCCTCCTCTTCCCGTCTTCTTCCTAACACTGCTGGTTCTTCTCTCGCTGCAGAGCCTTTTACGCTTTGCCTCTATCGCTGCCTCTCAGGCGTCTAGCCCAGAGTTTCCACATCCTCCGCATCCTCACATCCTCCACTCTCATGCTCTTCTCCAGCTATTCTCTCCATTCTCTCCATGTGACTGTTATCTAGAGCTGTGTTTCAAAACGCCTACACCTGACCTAATACTTAAAAGTACTATAATGAATTAAAAGATTATTACACAAGGTACATTTTTGAATAGATTAACCAGGAAATTACGTTCAAATGATTTCGCTAACCTGACGTTAGTCAGTTACTTTAACAGTTTCTGCAGGGCTAGGTGTATGTTTTAAGTAGTTCATTAAGAATGCCAATTTTTTTTATGGAAACTTCAGCACCATCCTTGGTAGGCATGCTGGTTCTGTTCTCTGTTCAAAGTACACTTTCTATTCTGGTGTACATGAAGGGACAGGCTAATAAATAACAAATTCTGTGTTTGAGCTATTCATTTTTTAAAATGTGTAGCTATTTATTGATTTTCATAGAACAGACATCTTCTTTTTTGATGTAGCTTTGTGACAGTTATAAATCGTAAAGTGTTTTTTTTTAATTTACTATGCAGATTAATTAGCATGCATGGTTGGTTTTCACAGTCAGGAACATGCAGGAAACAAAAAAGTCCAGCTATGATATAACTCTCATGCTATAACAGTCACTCTGTGGAAAATAAAGACTCACCACAGTTTATGGTCAAAATGTTGGCCAATGATCACAATGCTCACCTTTTTGTAATGGGCGTAAACACGACATGTTACATGATCATATATACATATATTCATTTCCAATAGTTAATATAATTGCAATATAATTAATGCAATTAACTACCTAACTAGCTCATTATAAATTATTACATTATTTTAACTACTACTTTTCAGCCAGGTCAACTAGGTATGTATAATTGCATGTTTTCCTCGTACTTCCGGGGTTGGGGGTTCGAATCCCACCTACACTCAGTGTGTGAATTCTCCCTGTGCTTCGGGGGTTTCCTCTGGGTACTCCCCCAGGCTAAAGACATGTGTTGTAGGGTGATTTGCACTTCCAAATGGTCTGTAGTGTATGAATGGTGTGTGAATGTGTTTGTGTGTGTGATTGTGCCCTGTGTTGGTTGGCACCCTGTCCAGGGAGTCCCCTGCCTTGTGCCCAGAGTTCCCTGGGATTGGCTCCAGGTTCCCCGCCTCCCTGTGTAAGATAAGCGATATGGAAAATGGAATGGAATTGCAAGTGTATACTACTAATTGTGATCAACTGGTGATGGACCAGGTATATGGCCGATCACTGGGCATACGAGATGAACATGTGTATCTCATATGTTGAAAAGTTGAGCCTGTGGGAATTCAGTCAAATTTCAATATTTTTATTTAAAAAACTGAATTACTGATATAAATTATGTAAGTGTGGTTCTTATTATTCATCTTTGTTTCTTGAGGGAAGTGGATAATTTATACCACAGTGTATTAATAAGAGCACCATGTATGTTTTGCTTTTTAAGGAACCTGTACCAGCATTGTCTCATCTGGGGATAGAGCTAATTAAAAAAAATGAAAAACAGAAGCTTGAAATGAAGAAACTAGCCCGATCCATATTCATAGCAATTTTGCATATGACACACAAACTGCATCTTTATCACTCTTTCTCTGTTTTGTGTCCACTCCCAACCTTTCTCTACTGTATCTCTCTTTCTGTACTACAACCTCTCTCTCAGCATTAGACTCCTGTGTGAGTCCTCTGCTAGCCTCTTCTCTCATCTCTCTCACGCAGTCTGTCTCCATCGGCAGTGTGCTGCAACACACTTCACCCTGCTCAGGTAAAAATATGCTATGTGGTGTGAATGAGCTGGATTCCATTTAGATATGCTACCTGACTGAAGAAAACTTCCACAGCACTGGGCACATACACACAAAACATGGTGCAAGCTGCGCAAAACTTTCCCTTCAATCAATATCACCATGCCCCATCGCAAATCATTTTTCTTTCACTCCCTGTCACTCTGTCTTTCCACCCCCTCATCCTTCTTTCTCTATCCTTTAATCTCTCATCCTACGCTGTGTGTCCATGATCTACAGTGTGCAAGCTTCTTTATGTTTTTTTCCAATTATATCACTGTAGGTCAAGTCGTTTTTAAATAATGAGTGGAAGCTAAGACAACTACTTAAATCTGAAAAATGATATATAAGAATACTGTGTAACAACAGGTTAGCAATTCATGTTTCCATTAGCGTTGGACCTGGAGTGTATCATGCATTAAATAAGACCGTTTTTTGTTTTTTTTTCCCTCATGCATTTTTAAGTACAGCAATCAGGGGGAGGATTTGATGATGAGTCAGAGCTGCAGCAGACAATCGCTATTCAAGACACAGAGAGTGGGGGAAGTGAAGACTGTCAGAAAATGTGGCTGCTGCGTACAAAAAAAATGAAGTCACTTAAATTGCTTAAGCGTTATATAAAGAGCTGTGAGTATCTGATATGATCTTGATCTTTACTCCTTACATTCTGTGCACCACACATGCACACATACAGTATACACACACAAGCTCTGCTTTATCTGAATATTCCCTTAAGTATTCAATCTAAAAATGTTAGGCTGTAACATTTTATCGATCCTGTGATCAGGAGTTTTGCATGTTACTGTGATTGTGCGGGTTTCTTCAGGGTTCTCTGGTTTCCTCCTGCCTCCCAAAAATATGCTGGTAGGCAGACTGGCTGCTCTAGATTGCCCACATGTGAATAATGTGTGTGCACAATGCACTGTGAAGTACTGGTGTCATCCAGGGAGTCAATAGGCTCTGGATCGACTGCAAACCTGACCAGGATAAAGTTGTTATTTAACATGAATGTGTGAATTCTGAAAATGTGATCTAATACTAGCTTGCTTTCCAGCATTATTACAGCATTACTCTCACAGAGGCCAAAGATGGCACAGCACAACAACATAATATTGCTGAAAGTAAAATTCCAAAATAAGTAACTAAAGTTGTAGGTAAAACTGCACCTGGGAACCAAGTAAAAAATAATAATAATAATAACAATCTGGTAATTTTGCAATGCCATTACATGGAGGTAATCACTCAAAAATAAATAAATAATTTAAAAAAATTTCAAGGAACCAACTTTGTAATTATTGAACCACTTGAGATGGAATGACCCAAACCTGACAGTTGAGGATTGGAACAAGACCAGGCTATGTTTTCCCAATTTTCAGCTGCACAGTTTTGGTGAGCCTGTGCTCACTGTAGCCTCAGATTCCTGTGATCTTCAGATGTCATAGCCCAACTGCCTCAAGGCATTTGCATTCAGAGATACTTTTCTGTTCACCATGGTTGTAAAGAGTGGCTATTTGAGCTAACGTAGACTTCCTGTCTGGTTGAGCAAGTCCCTCTGACTATTGCCATCAAGAAAGGTTTTCTGTCTATAGAACCATCACTCACAGGATGTTTTTTTCACCATTCTGTGTAAACTCTAGAGATTGATGAAAATGTGAAAATCCCAGACCAGCTGTTTCTGAAATAGTCAAACCAGAAACCACAAACCAAATCAGTCACTGAAATCATATTTTTCTCCTTCTAATGTTTGACATGAACATTAACTGAAGCTCTTGGTCTGTATTTGCATGATTTTAGACGTTGGACAGATGCCACATAATTAGCTGATTGGATGAATATACATGTTTTCCTAATAAAGTGGACGGTGAGTGCGGGCCGGCAGCCCAAACACACAACAAGAAGCATGCTCCTCGCGCAACTGCCGACGAGGTGCTGAAGGGACAGTGCCATTCCAGCACCTTGGTTGTTTTGGATAACAAGAGCACACATGGCTGTGAGGTGGGGCAGCAGAAACACACATGGCTGGCAGCCAATGATTGGACCGGCTTCTCTCCACCATCCAGCAGAAGAGCGGCTGCTATAAAAGGGAGCAGAGTTCATGCTCTGCGCACATACACACATGTCTCTCTCTCTTGTTCTAGACACTGACATGGAAGACGATGACGACGACAGTGGAGAAGAAACTCCACAGCTGTGCTACGCCTCTCCCAACGTAAGTTAATGGGTGATATGTGTCGGCTGTTGCAGGTGAAACATGTACGGACCTCCGTCTACCACCCGCAGATGGACGGCCTGGTGGAGCTGATCAAATAAACTCTCAAACAGATGCTCTGATGGGTGGCTGAACCTGGCCCGAAACTGGGACCTCCTCCTCTCCTAGATCCTCTTCACCATCTGGGAGATGCCCCAAGCTTTTACAGGGTTCACCCACTTTGAAGTCCTCTTTGGGCCACAACCCCACGGACTACTAGACATGGCCTGCGAATCATGGGAGGAGCGGCCCTCTCTATTCTGGTCCCTGGTCGACTACATACAGGAAATGCAGGAGCGGATTGACCGGGTCACCCCCATTGTCCGGGAGCTCCTGGAGAGCAACAGAGGGCCTACAATCAACCAGCCCAGCCCCGGGAATTCCAACCCAGGGACCAGGTGCTTCTCCTGCTCCCGAACACCTCCTGCAAGTTCCTGGCCTGTTGGCAGGGGCCCTACACCATCCTCGAGAGGGTAGACCCAGTGAACTACCACCTGCAGCAGCCTGGTAATCACACAGACACCTAATTATACCATGTCAACCTGCTAAATAAATGGGTCCAGCTGGCCCCAGTGATGTCCGCTTTTTCTGCTGTCCCATCAGAGCCCGATGAGCATGCCTTGGTCCACCAAGGAGACGACCTTATTCTCATACAGTGACAAGAGGTGACAGAGCTCGTGGACTAATTCGCTGACTTCTTTTTAGCCACACTTGGCCTGACCCATCTAGTCCAGCACGACATCAAGATGCTGCCAGGAGTGGTGGTCAGACAGTGGCCCTAACATGTCCCAGAGGCTCGCTGTCAAGCTATTAAGGAGGAAGTCAGTCGAATGTTGAGGGCCGGAATCATCGAAGAGTCCACCAGTCCCTGGTCTGGCCCCACTGTTATGGTTCCGAAGCCCGACCACAGCGCATACCAGTGCAATGACTTCCAGAGGCTCAACCAGGTACCCTTTGACAGCTACCCCCTTCCTCGAGTCGATGATCTGATCAAGCGGCTGGGGAGAGCCCGGTTCATCAGCACCCTGGACCTAACAAAGGGCTATTGGCATGTCACCCTAACACCAGATGCAAAATCCAAAATGGCCTTCAGTAACAACAGTGGCCACTGGCAGTACCGGGTCCTTCTTTTCAGCCTTCATGGGGCGCCAGCACAGAATGTGGCCAGGTTGCTTGAAACCTGGCTCAAACAGTTTACTATATCAGACCCAGTCTGACAATAACTAAGCTTATGGAGATGCCCACTGTAATTTTTCTACAGCTACAAACATGAACATTTAGCATCATGAGGTTAAAAAAATCTATCAAGAACATTTAAAAAACCTGACATATCAATTGCTCTTAGAACTGAAAGGCCCTAGAACGTTCAAAAGACTATTAATGATATCCATACCAGGCAGACTGTGAGCAGAGATGTTCTTTAGGCAAGTATTCAGAGCACACATACAGACATGGTTGAGTTCATTAGAGCTGTACATGTGTACACCCTATTGTAATTACTCTCTGAAAAGAATGACAAATAAGTCTTTAATGCATAATGAGTGTCTTCGTTAACCTGTGACAAACTAAGACACACACGCTGATTCCTAAGACAGAAGAGGTTATACGCCATAGACTAGGTTTAACTTGCAATATCAGTATCTTTTTCTTTTTTACTGTGTTTTTGGACTGCTGTTTGGCTAAGCAAATCTCCCCTGAGAGTTTCAGTCCTCAAACTTTTATATTAAGAACATTAAATCATTGCTGAAGGGATGAATCTCTCTCTCTCTCTCTCTCTCTCTCTCTCTCTCTCTCTCACACATTCTCTCTATCCCTTTTAGCTCAATTTAACAATTCTTCATTAACATAAAAGCCACATTTCATTCAAATGAATTAACATAAATATAAATGAGAGAACAAATGGAAAAAATAGAAGTATAACTAGAACAAAAACAAAATTTGATATTTGTAAAATTACATATCATCCACAGGGTTGAGGTGGATTTTTATTTATTTATTTATTTCAAATAACACATTGCATTATTGGTTATCCCTACTGACAAGATGATCTTTCACCTTGCATGCTGTCTAATCTTTTCTCCCCAAACACAAGCTTTATTTATATATATATTTTTCTTTATACACACTAGAAACTAGAGACAGGCACTTTTTTACAGTACACATCTCATTGTTTTATAATTCAAGCAATCTTTTAGGACATCTCTACTGATCTCTGGGCAATCTTTAATTTTCAGTGTATTTCACAAAGCAACCACAACAGACCATAAAATAGCTCACAAAATATGAACCATCAAGCAGGGTTTGGTTGTTGAGTGTATAAAATCAATTATATTAGCAAAAAGTTTGTCCAGACTTACATTAATAAAGTAGCAGCATGAGACATTCCGATGAGAGTTTTTCCAGAGGAACAATCAGTGTCCAGAATATGACACTTGTGATTCAAGTTATTGTCTCAAATTATATTCACAGGAGGTAAGCCCCATAAGCTGAAAAGGTAAAGCTCAGGACCTTTACTTCCTCAAGAACAATATACCATGGCAATTAGAAAACTCTACTAACCTGTGTAGGCACTACTGTGAACTCTTCTTCTTATAATAGCTCCATGATAATCAATAAGCAGTCATTAAAATTATCAAATAAATCGTAAATTGTAAGTGTTTCCTAACTGAACAAATGGAGGATCTAATATTACGTTCAGAAGATTGAAGATCTTTTCAGTGTCAGCAGCCAGTGAAGATGCAGACTAATTAATAAATGGCTATATTTATTATGGAAACAATAAAACACCTCAGAACGTACTGATATGTAAAGGATAACACATGACGGAAGGTGCTGTTGTACCACAATAGTACATGCCCCAAAGTGTATTATTTTCTTATAGCAGCATGATTCAAAGTGTGTTATTCTGCTTATACCATAACGATATGCCAATTATTAAAATGTTTTATTTATCAGTGAACAACATTGCACTTTCTAACGGTTTATATTTATAATTAAGGTTGTGGAATGTTGTCATGCAAGTTATTCCTTGCTATCACTACATTATAGCGACGACAAATCTTGGCTCACGAACATTTCCTTTTCTCGCTTTAAAAATAATGAGACAAAATGTTTCAGAGAACCTTGAAAGTCCTGAAGACTGTGACTGTTAAAAAGCACTGACACCTGATATTCCTTCCATAAATATTACATAAATGTCTCCTTCACTGCATTAATGATTACACGTTTTTCTTCGTTAAACAATGCTTTTTTATTTGTATTCCATTCACTGTTAGCCTTATGTGGAGCATCCACCCTAGAAAGTTCCTTTGTGTGAGCTGTTACTATAAAAATAGCATATTACATTGAGCAAAATTCTATAAACCTTTTATTCAGGTTACAGCCATGCTGTTATATCAGAGTATATCAAAGTGATCTACACCTTCTGACCAATCAGATTTGAGAAATTTAACAATGCTGTGATATAAAGAGAAATAATTAACCATGGGGTGGTATGACGTGGGCTGACACAAAGAGTTACTAACAGTATTATTAAACATCTTACTGTTTTTTTCTTGCTAAATAGTTTTTAAATTTTTTGGTCCACTTTAATGTGTAAGTAGACCAAAAATGTAAAATGTACAAGTTTTTTTTTTTTTTTTTTTTTTACCTGACCTCTTTTGATTTCACAGCACAAATTATATAATTGCACAATAAAATGCCTGCCACTGGAGATCAGATATATTCCCAGAAATAGCTGCAGAAAGAAATGTATTCCCATGAGTGTGTGTGGCAAGTGGGCAAGAGGACCTCTAGCTAGTACACCTTGGTGAATCTGTGAATCTGTACTGGCAAGGTACAACTTTTCAAAGTAAAACAAATTATTTTTCTCCATCACTCCAGCTCCCTGGCATTCTCTATCTTTCTGCAGAGGAGAAAATTTTTGTAAGTTACCTATAGCCATGAAATCCTCAGGTTCCCAAGGTTGCAATGGGGCGAGTGGGCCACTGTAGAGCAGCAGGCCGTCTGCCACCTCCGTGATGAACTCCAGAGAGAGGTGACTCTCGAAGCATGGCCTTAGGGGAGGAAACCAGGCATACCCGTTGCCATGGAAACTATGCTTGGTCTGTTGACATTCAGGTCCATCAAACTGTCCTGGGCACTGACATCTAAAAATACACACACACAAATAT
>JANDJT010000164.1:8681008-8711726 GCA_024331685.1 Stegophilus panzeri
ATTTATATTTACATGGAATTTGTTTCATTTTACACATTTTCGTGAACCTATATAGCAGATTTTCCAGATCTGATGCATACGTGTTAGCTGTTGCTGTCTCGTAATGATTAATACTGACCACATTAGTATGATCCTCTGAGGGTTATATTTTAGACTTCTGGACCAGTATTCAGAAAAAAGAAGCAAAACAAAAACATTATAAATAAATAAATAATACAGCTGTATTGGCCTTTCTAAAAACTTTTCAGAGGGTCATGGCCTAATAGTGTAATGATTACACCAGACATAATTTAAGGCCATTCAATAGTAGCCCCCAAGCTAGCCATTTGCTCAATAAAACCACCTAGCAATAAAACTTAAGATAAAACCTTCCTAAGCAACATAACTACCATTGCTTATTATTTTATACTTTATTTACAGTGTAATATCATACAAACCATTTTAATGAAGACTAATCAAATCCATGCTGTTTAAACTGTGAAATATTGTATTAATACATATTATAGTCAAATATATACAGAATGCCTATAAGAATTGGCAGACTATCTCACTGATGCACAACAGTCACATTCATTCAATAATAAAGTAGTCTGGTTTTTTGTTTCATATCATTTTTCTATATTAGTTACGCTACTCTGTTTTTTTTTTTTTTTTACTGAGAAGCCATTTTACCTGCTCATTCACTACACTTGAATTATGATTCAAATTATACTATGCATTTATGGTTTGCATCTTATATAACCTTCACCCAAGTTTAGCTCCTCCCACTTCACATTAACATTGGTTAAATTCTAGTGAAGTACATTTAGACATCTAAAAGTCACAAGTTATCCATACTTGGTATTGTACATGTGTATTATCTGCCTACAAGACCTAATTAGACCTAATACCTAATTAGAAAGCAATTGAAGATTTAAGCTAACCCCTGGGGCTTTAAAGCCCCATATGGTTCACTAACATAAATGCAATTTAAATATGTACACAGACATGCTAGTTGTCTTTTTTGTGTAAATTGTATTAATTATTATGTATGTTCTTTCTATAGTGAATACAGTTGAGCTGTTGCACAAGCACTACATTCAGTGTGGCATCAGTTTGCTATTTTCTCTTTCATCTTATTTCATGTCACATTGTTAAATCTAATCATAGTAACAAAAAAAATCTAATCAATCATTGTTTAAAAAAAATCTTCCTCCATATTTATCACTTTCTCTTTCATTCTCTCATTCATTTTCAATGCTTGGCTTCTACACACACTAGCTTTAATGTGTCACCCTGTTCTCTCTCTCTCTCCCCTCTCAACCACTCACTCTCTGAGCTGCATGTCTCTGATTGTGTGATTGATAGGGAAATGTTGTGAAATGATGGCCTCTGAACACATCTAACAGATACAGGAGCAAACTTCACCCGGGTGAGTCAATGCGCGTGAAACACCATAATGCCACCTGCTAATCATAGCTAGGTCTGTGTTTTCTAACACAATATGCTGAAGCAGGAGACAAGACACAAAACAACAATGAGAATAATATGTTTATAAGAAATGATATGCAAGTGGGGAGTTTGAAAGGACCCCAGGTCCTTCCATCATGTAAGACATTTTTACAATGTCAGCCGTACTTTCAGCCAATTAAAACAAAGTAATGTCATGGTAAAAGAGACTGCTTCAAAAACTAAGGTAACTCAAGGGACGTTTTAAAGAGTCCAGTTATCGAAAGAAAGGACAAAGTAAGTACTACAATAGCAGGGCCACGATACAATCTAACCAACGGCAGACCCGCAACAATGCAAGCTGTCCATGACAAAAAGGCAGGGTGATAGACCTATAATGCACCCTCGATCGTTTCACGAAAAGTTTATGACAGTGCAAGATGTCCAGTGATACGCCCTACAGTAGACTTTTTTTTATTGCAGGTCTAGGATGCCTCAGATTGTTCTTGCGTTCGCACCATTTATGAAGCATTCATCACACGCATGACAGGGGGTGTGAGTGCCGAATGGAATTCTAATGTGCACCAGCAGAGAAATTTACTGTGATAATATGCCGTTATTGCATTCCTAATATGGGGACATTGATTAATGTCAGTCTCTTGAAGAACCCAATCCAGATAGTTTTCCAGCCCAGTGCAGCTAATTCTCTCCCTAGACACACATCCAGGACATGAGACAGGGCTGGGCTGCTCGCAATAAGACGACATTTCACACTACAATCAATACAATAAAAGCTGGAATTGTCTGGAGGACAGCAACGTTTTAAGCTAAGGTTTCATGAAAAGCCACTCTGACATTGGTTAGCCAACTTCTTGCTTTGACTAAGAGTCAGGTTACACTTGAGCCATGGTATCTGGTGAGAGTCCTTGTCTATATTAACCTGCTCACACATGGCCACTGATGGATAGCTTTGGTATTTTGCATGGAGTGTGTCGGCATAGAGCAGTACAATCAAGTGACAGAAGCAATAACAGAGGAACTGGACCATCAGAGAGGCTGAAAACGAGAATACTATAGAGACAGCGAATGGGCTAGACAGGAAAGAATGCTAGTAACTTATGTCATTGTGGTTTTGTGAACACCAGATAACCACCAGGGGTGGTGAAAATCAACTGATTGCCTTCTTGTGCTCACATGTTGAGACCTTGGTAAAAAGTCACTAGCATTCTATTTTAGCCACCCTAACCACCAGAGGCACTGATAATCAGCTTTATAACCTATACCACAAAATCATAATGAACCAACCCAACTTAGGAATGACTAGAAAATTGTTCTTAGATGACTGCCACACTCATTCCACTGAGAGGGGTGATTTTACTCTTGTAGAACAGTGAGAAGTTGTAGAGTGTCACCCAGGTGGCAGCAGCACTGAAGACTTTAAGCAATGCCCCTGTAGAGTTAAGGCTACTTGTAGAGTGGAATGTCACAGTAAAGGCCAGATGTCCAGCTCAACTGTAGTCCAAGGTGATGACGTTCACCACCCTACAGGGCAGGCTCTGTTTAGACATGAGAGTTCCCACCATCCAGTCTCATACGACAGAACATGTACTGGACATAGAAAGGAATGCTCAGCAGATACCCTTTCATCAACTACTGCCAGATCAATAGATTGGCTACCAAAAGTAGGTGATATTACTTTGGGCAGAAACCCTAGGTTCAATGTTATAGTCACTCTGGAAATTATCTGGACAGCAAAACATTCAGGCAAGGCAGATTACTGCCAGGATATGTAGTTCTCCTGCTCTTTTTGATGAAATGATAGCCAGCAAAACAAATCTTTAACAACGCTGAAATCCCATAGGCAGCTCTTGGAGGAGCCTGGTGGGTGATGGTGACCTTGACACCATCCACAGTGCTTTGGTGTGCTACAATGGCTACCACATGAACCTTCAATATAGACAGGGATTTTTTGATGTCTAGTAGTCCCTGTAGGAAGGCTAGTACTTGAAGAACTTGGCAGTGCACAGGATACAGATAATATTGTGCAAAACATACATGGAACACTTTCTGCCTGAGAGCACCCAAGGCCTATACACTAAGGTTCTGAACTGCGTTCAGAAGGTTCTCTTGGACTGCTGGGTTGCAGTCATCAACCTGCTCTTCATTCTAAAGGATCAAATCTATATGAGGAGGAAGCTGGCAAGGTGTTCCATCCACTAGTGAAAGCACCAGTGGAAACCAAAGGCTTGATGGGAACACTGAGGCCACAATCAGGACTCTAATCATCTGATTACTTAATTCTGTACAATGCAGGACAGTGCATCCTGACCTAGTAGACTGTCCAGCTCTGCCAGGGAAAACCATAGTCAACAATGAGGTGACTAGACATTAGCTAACCTTTGCCCTGCCAAATTTTCCACAGATCTGGGACACTATTTCTTGATGCAGAAAGTTGCTCTGCTGTCATACAGGCTGTTTTTCTCAGTTTTAATGTTAAATTGACATACTGGAGTCAAGGGTTGACTTAAGCTAATCATAAAAGATTCTGGTGCTAACCTACACTAGAATATCATGACAACTGTGTTTTTAGTTTCACGTGTCTGGTATGTTAGAGTCACATGATAATTAATGTGACATAGCTTGCTAATTGAGGGTTAGATTGGATAAATTGAACATAGACAAGCATTTTCAAAAGTGCCTCTTGAATTTGGCACTTAGTGTTAATAACATCAACATAAAAACCTGCTGTATAACACGTACACAATGGTGATTTCAACAGAGCCAACATTACACTGTAGCACAAGAAACACATATTTTCTCTAACCCTTAAATATGTGTATTTCTTATTTCTGCTTATAAGATTGTTGATGCCATAATGAGACAGTTATGTGCATTTTCTCTCACCCTACAGAGTGACTATAATTTTAATGTTTTACATGTCACATTATCACAAATTATCATAAACCAGATGCACACAGAACTACAAAGTCAGCGGTCATTACTTTGTGACAGTATGTCAGCCTGGAACATGTCACAACACAAAGGTTGTCGTGAAAAATGTTATGCCGGTATCATGTAGCTCTATGAACGTCCTTAAGTAAAGACATACTAAACATTTTTGTGTTTGCAATTTACTTTCTTTTGTAACTGTATAAGCATTAGGGTGTGTGTGTGAATGAGACAGAACGAGGGAAAGCTGAAAGCTTAGAAATACAGTACTGCAGGAGAGAGAGAGAGAGAGAGAGAGAGAGAGAGAGAGAGAGAGAGAGAGAGAGAATAAGAATAGAAGTTAAGCTAGACTGAATGGGACTGTTGCTAAAATGCCATTTAATCTTTGCACTTTCACCAATATTTGATAAGCATCAATTATGTGGTCATGTGTTTCAAAGATTAGATTCAAAATGTCACAATATTGAGCCACCAGAGCCACCAAGGCATCAGATCATGTCATTCTCCCAAGCTGATAATCAAAGTCTTGGCCTCAGGGTACACAGCAGAGTCATCAGCAAAAGACATTCCAATCTTCAGAGCAACAAAGCAACAGGTTTCTGTGAGTGAATGAGTGTGTGAGGTGTTTAGAAAGCTGGTGTTTCAGCAGCTGTGAGAAAATCTCACAACCTAAATCAGATCGTTTCCACTTTGAGCATTATTTTTAACCATAATGGCTTAAACTCAGTCTTTTTACTCTTTACCAGCATGGTTTATTTCCTGGCAAAAATAAAAATAAAAATAAAATAAATCTAATGTGGGGCAGTTCTTTAAACAGAAACACCTTGCTAAAGAGAAATGTCAGAGGAGAATGGCCAGACTAGTTCAAGCTGACAGGAAGGCTACAGTAACATTAGTATTAATACAGAATTTCTAAATAAAGAGTCTTGTAAGTACATGTTGCTCTTTAAATCCTGAGGGCCAATTCTCTTGACCAGCTCAACCAGCTTCAGGTGTTTTCTTCAGGTCTATGCCACAAATCACCACTTCATGATTTAAATTAATAAACTAAACAAAGATAGCCTGTGTTATTGCTAAGTGATAACATGGGTCTTGTCTGGTTATCTCTTTCTGAAATGCTCATATCTGTGCTTCAGGTAGGGTACATAAGAGAAGAGCAGACAGGAATCTATCTGAAGTGTGCACTGCACTGGATGCAGGTAGTCCACTGGGATACACTGTTAATGCTTTATCCTGCTAGTCGTGTATGTGCTTCTGGCTGATGTCACTCAGTGAAAAATTCAGAAACTGCCAACATGGCTAATAAGTCCAGCACTATTTAATCAGCCGTTATGAGTGACATTCCACCACAGGAAACTGTTGCGTCTAATCCCTATTTGTGAACTAGGGCCAAAATTCTAAGACAGCTACAATTAAGAAACAAACATAAGTTTGATAAGTTACATTTCAAAATTAAGGTTCCAATATTTTTCCATAATCAAAGGGTCATATTTTATGCAAGGGTTATAAAATATGACATAAGATCACGGCATTGGATTGTGTAGGTGCTTTCTGTACTTTGGTGATCATTGCTACAGATGGTCACCTGGCAAAGAGTACAAAATGTATTTATAAAGAGCTCTGTTAAAATAAATATATTATTTAAAAAATATGTATTTGGGTGATATTCATGTAAATGAACATCTTTCATTCATTTAAAAAAAGGAAAAAAAAAAAGCTAACCATCAAGCACTATCCCCCCTCCAAATAATATGTGTTGCAGTCTGACAAAACACATTAATGTATCTTACTAAAAGCACATGGAAATGTTTTTATTTATTTATTTAATCCTGTAAAGATCATTTTGGGTAAGGAGCCAGTTTAACAAATGAGTCAGTCTGTCTATTTACAGTCTGATTTTCTCACACAGTGAATGTCAAGCTTTGAACAATTTGTTGGAGAGCTATGTGCCATAGCCAAACAGACATAAACCAAATCAATCCAGTTTGCAATCAGAAATACTGAATACTAGGTGCTGACACAGATGCAAGGGTGTCTGGTTTTCCCAGGTCACCACACAAATAAAATTACAATTGAATTACAGATATGACATCATTATATTAAAGGTATCCTTCTAATTTTCAGTAAATGTATTATCAGTCTTATTATCTTTTGTAGAGGTGAGCATTCATATTACATAATGCCATGTCTTTATATATACAATGCCAATAAATGTGGCAAATTTGAGTCTTATTATTATTATTATTATTATTATTATTATTATTATTAGTAGTAGTAGTAGTAGTAGTAGTAATTTTATTGATTCCATTAATGATATGATTCTCTATGCATAGTGATGTGTCAAATGTCTGATTTGTATTTAGTAGCCACAACTAAGTTATTCTTAGTTGTTACAGGTAAGATGATTCAGTCCATTGTACTTAGGTGGGTGTTATTGCCTATTTATATTAAAGTGGGTGATGAACGGTGTACATCAATAAATTAGATTGCGGGAAATGAGACAGGTCTGTATTAGGCACTCACGTCAACATAGGCAATTTCTGTTCAGGAAAAAAAAACAAAAAAACAAGTATTAAAGTATTGAAATTATCCATCCAAATTAGCAATACAGTGGTATTAAACCGCTTTGTCCACATGCTTGTGCCTACACAAAAATAGTGGCAAAATTTTTATAGCAGTAACAACACTAGTAAATAAAAAATTAAGGGGCCAAATACTGTAAAGCCAATATCAAAATAGCATGGTGCCTCACAGTGATTTGTTTTTTAATTAAACACATGGCATACTTACATGAAAAGACATAAAGTGTCTAAACAGGTTATTCAGATGATGATGATAATAATAATAATAATAATAATAATAATAATAATAATAATAATAATAATAATAAATACAGCAACAACAACAACTACAACTACTAATGTCCTCATGCCATTAGCATGCATGCTAGTTAGCTACATTTTTCTATTTATAATTCTATGCTTTAAAAAACCCTCAATTCTATTACTATCAACCCTGTTCGTAATTTAAGAGCAAATGTTGCAGAAACTTATTAAAAAAATGAAAATATTATCCCCTGAGTTGGGTTAAAACATGTCAGCCATGACAGTTTTTGCAGTGAAATTGTGAGCTTTTAGAGATGGGGACGGAGTGTAAATAGGTTTGGTCTGGCAGACTAGATCTGTTACGCTGCTGTTGCTGCTGAGCAAGTACGAATACTTGCTGATAGTCCTGGACAGACATAGAAAGAAGAGAAGCATATTGCTGCTGCAAAGGGTACAAAAGGAGGAGCACCAGAAAAAACAAACGGATGGACTGTACTGAAATATAGCCCACATCCCATTCCCTGACGATGCATAACTGAACACCAGGACTTGTGTACTGCTGTTGCTCCGAGGAGTCATGATACCCGAGTGTGTACTAGCTATGAGTGCCTGGGCCTGCTTTGCCGAATGGCTTAATGCTGTTGAATTAGTCCTATGTGCTGGTATTACGTCTAATGGTCTAATGGCTATGTGCGCCTGGACCAGGGAGCTTGGAACTTATTTAACTGTGACCATGTGTGACCAAGTTTTTTTTTTTTTTTAATAGATAGGCAGTAGAATGAATAATTGACAGGGAACGAGATCGCTATGGGGCAATAGTGATTTGCCTTGCTTAGGCGAATAAGAAAGTGCGTGCTCCTAAAGATCCAGCACCACCTGCAAATGGCGTTTTCTTTTTTTTTTTAATAAAATGTCCATTGACTCATCAGCATGAATAAGCTATTTTCAGCTATTACCAGCATTTGTCAGCATTATCGTGTATATCAGCAATTGTCAGTATTTATCAAATTATATCGATGTTGATCAGCAATTATCAGCAGTTATTGGCATTTATCAGCATTGATAGGCATCAATCAGCATCAATCGGCATAGATTGGCATTGATCAGCATTGTCGGCAATTATGAATATGGATCAACATTTATCAGCATTTATCAGGATTGCGCAATTATCAGCAATCTGCATTTTTCAACATTTATTGGCATTTGAAGGCAAGTATTGACAGTTATAGCCGATTATGAGCAGTTGCAGTTATCAACTTTGATAGGTAACCTTGATGATCGGTGTTCATCAGCCATTATAGACGTACATCAGCACTTACCAGGGAAGATCAATGTTTATCGTCCATTATCAGCATATGTCAGCACTTACCAGTGGTGATCAGGGTTTATCAGCCATTATTACATGTATCTAGTTTGGCCGTTGTCAGGGTTTATTATGAGTGTTTATGGGCATTTATCAGTGATTGTAGCATATGGGAATTTACTAGCGATGTTTGTCGCTGTGATCAGCATTTACAGGCCATAAATGATATATATCAGCGTTAAGGTCCTTTCACACCGAACGCGAAACAACTGGTCGTCTTCAGCTAATTCACGCCTGCACGATAGGTGGCGCTGACTGAGAATGCATTTTACACCTGCATACTAGGTGGCGCAACCCACTATTCAGCTGATCTGCCGATCGTCTTTGACCACCGAGAAGAAGAATTACTTAAATGTTGGCGCGTAACACCACAACACAAACTGTTAAGAAGAAACTAACTGCACAGAACCAACTCCTCTCATTGTATGTGGATTCTACCCAGAAAGGGAGGCAGAAAGTTTTTAGTTTTTTGAACAGCACATCAAGCTGTTTTAGTATGAATGAAATAATGTGAAATATAATGCAATAACACAGTAATGGGACCAAACCCAAATTTAATGCCAGCCAGTATTTCAATAAGAAATATACTTTATACTTCGGTATGTGACGACGGTTTGTTTATATCTCCATGGTACGCGCACTTGTGTGTGTGTGTGAGAGAGAGAGAGAGAGAGAGAGAGAGAGAGAGCACTGAGCAAATGGCACTTTTTAATGCATAAGTAATTGATGCGCACCATTTTATCAGTAAAAGGCCAATTGGATGGAAAAAGGCGGGAGACAATATCGCAATTTTTTTAAACGCACTTTCACTTTGTCGATAACAGAATTGTGCAAAAAAGTGGTTGGAAACTTGGCAAATGATAACAAGAACTCAATATCCATTCTCTTCTCTCTTCCGGAATACCCTTCTTCGGTGTTTACACTGGTTTTCAAAACAGCTTTCTGTGCTATAGCGCCACCTATGTCGCCCTTTTGTGCAACAGCAGCGTCTCCAGACACGTGATCTAAAGCGCAAATCTAATTGGACGGCCCGTTTTAGCAGGAGATCGACACAATGGACGGAAAAAAACCCGACAGAATGGACGAAAATCGCTCATGATCGCGCCCGGTGTGAAAAGCTCCATAGGGATCTATTGTTTCAATTCAAGGGCACCATCGCGTCGAACATACACGTTGCTTAATTGCGCTCAGTGTGAAAGGACCTTTAACCAGAGAATTTGTGTGTGGAGGACGGGGCGTGCTCCAGTGCCGTCTGCAAATGGAGGGCGGAGTCGGAGAAATTGAGTGGTGAGGAGTACACACCTGTAGAACATTCGATTAATAAATGTTCTGTGTTGCAGAGAGCAGGCAAGGAAAAAAGTGAGAGAGAGAGAGAAAGAGAGCGCAGGACAGGAGAGCACGCAGTGTGTGTGTGTACGTGTGTTAAATTGCACTGCTGAAAAGCTAGGAGAAAAGTGAAAGTAAATAAAATGAAAGCGCTTTTCGTGGGTTTAAACCCAGCCTGCTTCCTGTCACTTTATTTCGACGCATAGGGATCTTTAACCATCGCTTTAGACGGCGTTTAATATTATTCGCGTCTTACTGGCCATTGTCTCGTGTATTAGCTTTTATCAGTAATTGCAGAGTTTACTGGTCATTATTAGCATTGAAAACCATTATAGGCATTTCCCAGCTGTGATCAGTTTTATTAAACAGCATTTATGGGATTTTACCAACCATAAGCAACATGTAGGGTACAAATGTAGCTAGTAGCAGTGAGTTAGTCGGGATTATAAAGAGTTACGTGGGAGGAGAAGCGTGGCTGATAGGCTGTTGCGCAGCGTTGAGGGAGCCAATCAGCGCTCAGACAGAGTTTCATGGCTGCACTTTGCATTTTTGAATTGTTAACTGCATGTTTTCATACATTCACTGTTGAACAAATGGTAGAACAAAAAGTTTAATTTGTAAGAGTTCCAAGGGCTAAATTGCAGTGTAATCATGGAATCACACTCTGAATGTGCTGCCATGTATTGCCCATTTACAACAACAAACAAACTGTGAATACCAGACACAAACAAGTGTAACTCTTACTGTAACTCCAGACTGTAATTGTAGATAGTGTGTGGAAAAAGCATTGGTACTGCATTTAAATTACACCCTAATGAGGTACTGTCCAAGTTACTCCTGACAAAAAAAAAAAAAGAACTGACTCGTGTACATGCATGTGTGCGGTTTGACACCATCTTAATATCCACACCCAATAGGTAAAGGAAGGGCTGAAAGCTTGGATTAACATTGGGTTCATGACACAAACAGCTCTGGAGCACATACCAAGCAAGTGTCATTACTCAGTCCTGTGTCACAGCTTTATTTGCTCTATTTAATTGTGAACTGAAGAAAATGAAGGAAGATAATAAAGGATCTGGGGACATACAGTACGTTGGAAAAGTATTCTAAGACATACCTTTTGTATAATTTTTATTTTGTCCTGTAAGGACAGACGAAGAGAATGCATTGCAGAATTGAAAAGCAGCTCCAGATTGCTAATGAATATGGATTTATTTTCTTTCTTTTTTTGTTCAACTGCCTAATTAATGAGATGTGACTTGGCAGTATGACTGTTCTCTTCTGCCATCTATCACAGATCATGGGATGAGAACATGTGTGTACATCTGTGTGTTCGTATTTGTTTGTATGAAGTGGTGCTGATTTGGATATCACTGGCTATGCTTAGTTACCAAGATTTCTGTCAATCTGACTTAGTTTAATTAATGCTGCATATTATGAAGAAACTGTTCACGTGTACTCTGAACTCAGCATTCTGCTAAAACGCTGCATCATATGCATGTTACATAGTCTGCACCAAATTAATGCGCAACCTCAGAATAAGAAGAAATATGTCATTTCTGTCAGAATGAAACAGATAGCTAATGTCCGTTCAGAATGTTGAATCCCTTTGCTGTGTTTAAACATCTTAAAAATTAGATAATTCTCAGCTAGCATATGCATATCAGATTATCAAAGCTTTCACTTGAATGCTCTGTATGAGATGTTCTGCACCAACAAGCCCACCAAGCCCACCTCTACTACTACACTATTCGATTAAAATAGATGTGTAATTAATATTTATAGCTCTTTCTTTCTTTTTAACATATTGTGCATAGCCCACTTAATGTGTAAAGTGCTCTTCAAAACATATGATTCGACTTACCGGTCTCATGAAATAAGCTTTACTTCTCTTCTTCTCTGCAAGCACAATCAAGCTCGCAAGTCACGCAGTACAGTAATGCGGGTATATTTTAAAAGTGGAAAGTGTCTGTAGTCTCTGTGGTCTAAAAGATAATTCATTACCTATGGGTATTGTAGTATTGTGGGAGCGGAATATTCTGAAACGCAGAATTCAAATACCGATTAGCCATAACATTAAAACCACAGACAGGTGACATGACATTTGTGTATGGCGTTACAGTGACACCTGTCAAGGGGTGGGATATGTTAAGCAGCAAGTGAACAGTTAGTTCTCAAAGTTGATGTGTTGTAAGCAGGAAAAATGCACAAACAGAAGGATCTGAGCAACTTTGACAAAGGCCAAATTGTGATGTCTAGACGACTGGATCAGAGCATTTCCAAAACAGCAGGTCTTGTGGGGTGCTCCCAGGATGCAGTGGTTATACCTACCACAAGTGGTCCAAGGAAGGACAACCGGTGAACCAGCGACAGGGTCATGGATGCCCATGGGCCAATGATGCATATAGAAATTAAGGCTAGCCCGTCTGATCTGATCCCACAGAAGAACTAGCACAAATTGCTGAAAAAGTTCATACTGACTATGACAGAAAGGTGTCAGAACACATTGTATCGCACCTTATCTATGTCACTGGGCATGTGAGCCTTAGAACTGGACCATGGAGCAATAGAAGAAGGTGGGCTGGTCTGATGAATAACATTTTATTTTATGGCCGGGTGCGGGTGCATCGCTTATCTGGGGAATAAGATGCACTATGGGAAGAAGGCAAGCCAACAGAGGCAGTGTAATACTCTGGGCAATGTTCTGCTGGGAAACCTTGGGTCCTGGCATTCATGTGGATGTTACTTTCACATGTACCACCCACCTAAACATTTTTGCAGACCAAGTACACCCCTTCATAGCAACAGTATTCCCTAAAGGCAGTAGCCTCTTTCAGCAGGATAATGCACCCTGCCACACTAAAAAAAATGGTCAGGAATGATTTGAGGAACATAACAAAGAGTTCAAGGTGTTGACTTGGCCTCCAATTTTCCCAGATCTCAATCTGATTAAGCATTTGTGGGATATGCTCGACAAACAAGTCCGATCCATGGAGGCCCCACCTCGCAACTTACAGGACTTAAAGGATCTGCCACAGCACACCTTCAGAGGTCTTGTGGAGTCCATGTCTCTGCAAATCAGAGCTATTTTGGTAGCACAAGGGGGACCTACACAATATTAGGCAGGTGGTTTTAATGTTATGGTTGATCGGTGTATATCAGAGACATTCATTACGTCAATAAAAGGCCCCTAACAAAGTCTCATGTGGGACAATTCCATTAGAAATCCATCAAATGCCTTTAAAAGCAAGTTTTAAAACCAACCATTAGGACCCTTACACTCTGATATTAACACATTTCAAAAACACACAATACCATTACTAATCGTTATAGCCTATTACAAAACCACCAGGAACTAATGGAGAAACACATTTTAAACAATTTCTTGTAAGAAAGAGCTATATAAACCATTTATATAGCACTTTTCATCTGAAATTCATTCAGATTGACCATAACTTAATCTTTTTCCTTTTTTCTTGATTCAGTTATTAGTCATTATTGGGCTGTAAATTGAGCTACCTATATACTGGAGCTGGAACATATGAATAAGTCGCGAAAGTAAGGCATGGATGGCATTTTGTGTTTAAGTGTTGATTGCCACCTGATACATTATGCAGCAATTAAACGCAAGGCATTTAATTTCAAGCAAGCTCTCTGGAATAGACTAGTTGATATTAATGATGTGTTTGTTGCTCTGCATTACTAATGACCCTACAGGATATTAATTATACTGCATTTGTAAACATTTTGCGTCATTACCACAGAAAGTAAGCTGCTTTTATCCCCTCTATATTCATTCCATACTATGTACAACACTGAATGAAATACTAAAGCACATTACATATGAAACCTCTCACACACTCATATAGATTTCCTTCCACATAATTGAAAGAGATCAATTACATCAGGAAGGAACAGGGCTCCCTCAGGCAATACGGCTAACCTGTTGCACATCATTCCCCACAGAAAGCAAATTCCCAGAGTTGGTTCTAATGAGAAATTAAAGATGTGAACTATATTCTGTCTGCCAGCAACCCCTCGAGTGACACTGGAGATTTAGTTATTAACTAAACTTTCATAGTGAGGTAAAAAAAAAGATCCTCTCCCATCCATCACCATTCCTCCATCCCTCTCCCAGTGTATTGTTATTCTGTAAGAAAAATCAATAGTCGTGCAAGACCTTGGTAATTGAATTGAATAGCAAGCAGAATAAAAGCTTGCCACACCTAATATTTGCAAGAACTCTCAGTGGTGAGAGGATTAGCCTTGCAAATATTGGATGAGATCTGTCTGGAAAGTTCACTTGAACTTGAATCATGTGGCATTCTTGAAGATGCCGTTGAGCATGAGAACGAGAGAGAAGGAAATAAGTCTAATATTCAGAGCTACCTCTTTCATGCTGTTTCATCACACTCTTTCGTCATACTGTACAGAGATCCAACTTCTAATATATTGCATTTAGCCTTTTGCTCAAGCAGTGTTAATTGACCAAGAGCACACGAGCACTAGTCCAGCAGAACACAGCCATCTATCTCCAATCCATACAGCTGAAAATATACTGCGATTCCTGAAGCAGGGCCTTCAGCAAAGTTCTCAAGCACTCCAGTTAAACTGTATGAATAAATTCTGTTAATCTGCATTACATAAAAAGCTAGTGACCTAATGTGCTTCTAGACACAAGCAAGACACACACTCTGAAATATAAAAAATACTGTATGTTTCTTGGTTGTTAAACTCGACCTGTCACAAGGTTGCAGGATAGATTTCTTTCTCTGCCATACGCAGACAAGTTTCTCCACAAGTTGTGGACATTTAAAACCTACAGGGTCCTGTTTTCCTGATCGCAAAAAACATAAGGCAGAACATCATTATGTGGGCATTGCAAAAAAAGGGGCGGGGTTAACAGGAATACATTATCAAGAGGTGTTTTACTGCAATATCTATTCAGATTCACTTTCATTCATTTTGCGTAATCAGATTCCACATTTTACTCTTAATTTTAATTAGTATAAATAATTAACTCACTGAAAAACCTCACAACAAATGTATTTTGGGTGACTCTTTTATATAGGACCCTGTTTATATAATCTAATTCCTTTTCTCTATATATTTCATGGTGAATTAAACATGAGTCTTTAATATGAGTATGTTATTCAATTTGCTACACATTCTGTTGATCCTATTAATTATTAGGAGTGGACAAATCAGTAGCCGAGGAGCCTGGGACAAGCAGATTTTTTATTCAGTATACTTTGTTATTTGTCAAATAAGCTAAACAACCAGAAAAAGATATATGAACAACCCGAATCCATAATGAATTTCACAAAAGAAAAAGTGATGTAATTGGAGCACCAGCAACTTCTATATCACATGATGAAAGTTCCTCACATAACCAAGATCTCTACAAAACTGGAAAAACCATTAATTAACTTTTATTTTCCACAATATTAACAACAAGTAATGCCACAGGACAGTCTTAATAATGTATATGATACATTTTTACAAAGTTTTTTAAAGCCTATCTTATATCATATTATCTAGACTCAGATTTGAATTGTTTTGTCCTTTTCAACATTTTGTTGTATTACAGTTTCTTTGTAAGTCTGAAGACTGACTGTAGCTCAATTTATGTGCTTAAACACACATTTTGGTACATGTTTGACATGATTGATCTATGAAATTGTGAAGGACGGTTAGCGTTTATACTAATAGCAGTATTGCAAATGAATGAATCTTCCTAAATGAATCACAAAGCGTTAATAGGAATGCAATACTAGATGAATCAGTCTTTCAAATGGTAATTCAGTACAGTCACATTTATTCAGCGATATTCTGTTGTTCGTGAAGTGTACATCACTACTGTGCTTAGTCCATATTCTGCCTTAAATAGTGCATTCACACATCCTGGTTGTAGGAATTGTTACAGAAGCGTTTAAGTCTTTGCATAAAGTCGGGTAAATACTGTTTTGCACTTGTGTTTATGCTAAAGCAGGTCCCCAGACGGTAAAAATATAAATGTACCTATGTTAGCATAAGTGTGTCATTTTTGACCAAAAAAAAAAAAAGCAACCAGGCAACAACAGGAAAAAAAAAAGACTTGCACACAGTCAATTTTGCAATTTTCCAGGGTTATAACACAAAATTATATACGTAACTGGCTGAAAATAGAGCCCTTATAGTTCTATGGAAAACAAACACACACACACACACACACACACACACACACACACACTATGGAAACTGTCTAACCTGTATCCATTCTGTGTGTCCACACACACTCCTCCGTTGTGGCAGGGGTTCCTGGGGTAGGTGGAGCAGCCCTGGTGCAGGTGTTCCCGGGCCGAGCAGCTGCACACAGCTGTTGACTCCAGTGTCACTGACACCAAAGCCATACTGTCTGAATCCACCACGGAGGGCTTCTCACTCACACTCAGTCTGTTCGTACAGCCTCCTCCTCCGCTGCAGTCCACCGCCACACACTCGTCCACGTGCACCTGGGTAACATTCACCTGCAGGAATGACTGCAACTTGGGACAGAAAGTGGGGAAGAGAAAAAATGTATAGAGAGAGTAGGGCATTACAGAGAGCATCCACAAAGAGAATGCAAAAGAGATTCTTTCAATCAATGCTGTGCTTTGATCAGACACCTGGAAAGGATGAGAAATAAGAAAAGAAAATGAAAGAGGTACTACGCTCCAGCATTATCATACATAGTGGCAAACAATAGTCACAAACTTGTAAAAAAAAAACAAAAAAAAAACAACTTCACAATCCTCTCAGGTAAAAGTCATACAACAGTAAACACCCTCATCAGCACACTCAGCTTCATCTCCTGCCACTGCAGCGACTCGAGGGCTTATCCCAGCCTGCACTTTTTCTGAAAGCACATAAACAGCAAGAGCATAACCTGTGCTCTGTGCTTTTACAGCAATTTTTCAACAGCCTGCTATGGAGTGTGTATTGTCTTGTAATTGAACGGCTCTCATCTGGCCAGAGTGGATAGGTGTGTATAAGTGTAGCCATAGTGAGCAAAGGATATACAGGGGAAAGAGAGTAAGAGATGAGACTGTGCCTTAGCTCTAAATGTAACTGGATATATAACTCCTCTCTCCTCCTTAGAGGAAATCCATTTGCTTTAATGATATTTGGAGAAGCAGTGACAGGTCGAGCTAACGTCATGGTGAGGTTGCTGAGAGGACCTGCTAGATTAGTGCTCAAATGGCTGATTAATGATAGTGGTCTGCTCCATTGTGGAGCTGAATCCAGGCATTGAGGCACCATGCAGACGTGGCACAGCCCACCTTGCCTGGAGTGAGATGAGACACTGTCACTGTGCATATACATCCAGTAGGGAGGCTTTCTGAAGATTTATCTTTCTCTCTCTGCTTTATTGCCACTGCTTGTGGAAGCAAGTACAATGTGATGAGTGAGCAATACAGCAAAGCCAGTAATAACAAGTACAGCAATTTATATTAATATACAGTATGACCAGTAAAAATATACTAATAATATAGTGGTGCGTTTCGACCATTATCGGGTGTTAATAAATCCATCCATCCATTTTCTGTACTGCTTATCCTACACAGGGTCAAGAGAAACCTGGAGCCTATCCCAGGGGATTTGGGGCACAAGGCAGGACAGGGACACCCTGGACAGGGTGCCAACCCATCACAGAGTACAACTGCATACACACTCACACACCCATTAGCACACTACAGACAATTTGGAAATGCCAGTCACCCTACAATGCACGTCTTTGGACTGGGGGAGGAAACCCCCGAAGCACGGGGAGACCATGCAAACTCTGCATGCAGAGGGTAGAGGCAGGAATCAAACAACCAACCTTGGAGGTGCGAGGCAAATGTGCTACTACTAAGTCATCATGCACCCCTTGTTAATTAAAAATAATAATAATCATTTATTTATCTTCAGTAACTGCATCATTCATTCATCTGAATCTTTAGTAACTGCTCTATCCTGGTCAGGGTTTTAGTGGATCCAGAGCCAGTCTAGGAATACACTACACATAAGATAGGAGAATTAACCCCGTGTGGGATGACAGTACATTGCAGGAAATAATAAATAATATTTATAATTCTAATTATAATAACCTGCACTATCTGTCTATCTATCTATCTATCTATCTATCTATCTATCTATCTATCTATCTGTCTATCTGTCTATCACAATCACACACCCATTCACACACTTTGGACAATTTGGAAATGCCAATCAGCCTACAATGCAAGTCTTTGGAGTGGGTAAGGAAACCGGAGTACATGGAGGAAACCCCTGAAGCACAGGGAAAACATACACTCCCGGAGGTGTGAGGTAAACATTTCTTCTTCTTCTTCTTCTTCTTCTTCTTATTAGTATAATACATTCACGGGAAGCCTATACTAGGGGACTCGAGGTGCAAGGCAGGGGACACCCTGGATGAGGTGCCACTCCATCACAGGGCACAGTCACACAAACAGTTACAGACCCATTCACACACTATTGAATTTGGATATGTCAATCAGATTTCAGCGCATTTCTTTAGACCAGGGAAGGGAACCTGAGTACCCGCAGGAAACCTACAAGGCATGGGGAGAACATGCAAACTCTGTGCACACAGGGCAGAGGCAATTATTATTATTATTATTATTATTATTAAGCAACACTACCTTGAAACATTAACTGTTTTCAACAGTATATAACTTAAATATTTGCTTAAATGACTGCAGCAAAAGTGCACAACATATCTCTTATTTGTTTTTGCTTTTTTTTTTATTATTATTTTTTTTTTAACCTAATATTGAGTTTGATAACAGCCCAAACACAAACCTGATACATATATTGTGTTCTGCTGGCTTTTGGCAAATTTATTTAATTTTCAAACATATTTTTTTTTAAATCTTAGCCTCACTTGTTTGATTTAATACTTTTGGCCTGTAGTTTACAAAGAAAATGTGAAAAATGATATAAATTATAAAATGAGCTGACATGATACAGGAGCAGAAGGGAGAACATGCAAAACTTCACACAGACAGTAACCTGATCTCAGGATCGAACCCTGAATTGGAAGCCAAGTATATCTGTTGTGCCACTGTAGTGTCATGAATTATTTATTCAATATTTATTGATAATATTTGTTGTCACTGTTGGGTAATTCTCACCCTTCATTAAACTGGAGAAATGACCTGCGTGAAGACCTGGGTGAAACCAGCACAAACGTAGCACAACGATTGAGACTATTTGGAGTGAATTTGGAGTGTGTATCTGTGTGTGTGTGTGGGGGGGGATTGAGTGACCCCAGAATGATCTAAAAATATTCTTTTAATATCTCCAGAACTGAAGCAGCACAAACGAAAATTTTTACGGCACAAACCAGTACAAAGGGAGCACAAACGATTGAGACTATATTGCTGACGTTTTGCGTTGGGTGGGGGGGCAACTTCACGCAGGTGGAGAAATGTGGTCATATGTTTGAAAATGTGGCTGAAGTACTTTAAACATCTACAAATTCAAGCACAGCAAACACAGTGTCTCAATCTCACTACTCTTATAGCAGCCCTTCTTATACCACAGTGCTGATAAATTCCTGAATTTGATTGGTCAGAATATGTTAATTGATTGTCTATAACAGGAGATATGACAATCATTCCGACTGCAAGGCAAATAACAGGTTTATATACAGTAAACATGCTAGTTCTGTGTATGTTATCGTCACATACATGATCAAATTCAGGGTGGTACATCATCCCATTCCCACATGATAATTATTATCCTAGCACAGCATGCCCCATCATGTTTCATTCCTTACTTAGTAAACCCCCCTGTCTCATTTGCAATTAATCCAACCCCTATATTGAGAGCAATGTGTCCAGCCCTCCTCACACAGTAAAGGTTAAAATGTTGAATAACACCTCTGGCTAAACTCCCAGTGCGCTCTAGCTGTCACTCCACCGTCCTCCTGGGACCCGGAGGCTTTTCTATTTACCATACAAAGTGTGTCCAGCACAGGGCACACAGGCCTCTAACTGCCACTTTCATGTGCTAATGCTTGCTAAGAAGGTGATTTGCATGCATTACCTGTGAGGTTAACCACCGAAAAAGAGGTCTCATTTCATCAGAGCTCAGAGACATCTGATCAGCCCAGGCTTCATATCGCCAGACAAGACAGAGTAACCGAAGCCCACACATGGGAGCAGGGGATTCGCACACAGCCCATAGCTAGTTGACAGAAAATCTAATCGTACTAGCTGGCTCTGGCTCATCTTTATCTCTCTCTGGCTCTCTATTGCTGTCTCTCTCTATCCTCCAGGCTGTCTCCAAATGGCTGTATTGTATTTGTAGTGCAAGCCCGCTTCTTTCTCAGAGTTAATTTCTAAACACCACCTTATGTGAAACCCAGAGGAATTGGACATACAATACCCACAATTCCCACAAGGATTACAGACTACAGAGGCAGTACTATGGCACAGAAGAACATTCTGGGAATTGTTCAGAAAGGAGATGACACGCACAAAAAAAAGCCAATGAATGTGGTTTAATTTTTTTCCCATTACTCCATGCTGTTTAATGGCACTTTCACACCTATTAGTCCAAATCTGTGCGAAATTGATACATGTGTTTCGTTCGGTATTTGGTTTGGTGTGGTTTCACACTGCCCATGTTATCTGAGGGGCTTGTTCGGCTAAAATATACTCATAAAATTCATTGGTTGTTTGTTGATCCAAATATCCAAAACACATCGCATTTCCGCAGTACTACAGCTCTCTCATTTGGCTCAGTTTACCAGGTGACATCAACAAAAAAAATCCTAAATACGCAGCATGTTTGGTTTATTTCATGCATTTGGATTGATTGAGGGTGGAATCTCTTTCTCACTGCAACTAACCCATACTAGAGTTTG
Organism: Stegophilus panzeri; assembly: GCA_024331685.1. Taxonomy (NCBI): domain Eukaryota; kingdom Metazoa; phylum Chordata; class Actinopteri; order Siluriformes; family Trichomycteridae; genus Stegophilus; species Stegophilus panzeri. Next base: position 8,701,797 of record JANDJT010000164.1, read on the forward strand.
CTTGGAACCAGACTGCAACCACATGGCTCTGATTGTCTCACCTGAGTGAGACTATGGTGTTCATATCTGACCAAACAAACTGCACCATTGAGGAAAGCACAACATGGTTTGATTCAAACAGACAAAATGCTATAAACATGAAAGCACCATAAATTAAGGTAAGTTCTTCACATGCTCCATCAGGCTTCGCTTCACACATAACTGAATGCGACGTGTTTTTTTTCGGAACAATTACATTCTGCTAGAGTAAGTTTTCCTGGAAATGAAAATGACTGAGAAATGCAGGCTGAGAGAGAGAAAAAGCGATGAGAGACTATACCCTGCCGGGGACTTAGAGATGAGAACAACATACTCTCAGCACCAAATTACACACAACTATGCTTTTCTTTCTGTGCCGTTAGTGCTTGCATGCTCTTTCTGAACTTCTTATAATGAGCAACAGGTGTGACATTCAGCATGACAATAATTATAATCACAACAACTGCTCAGTTCCTCAAAGCATGCTTCTAAAAAAAACAACAAAAAAAAAAACAACAACAATGGAATGGCATGCATTTGAAAGTGCTTGGCCTCATCTTTCAAAATCAACCTGAACAAAAGGGGCAATGCAAAATACTCCAATTATTCATTTGGCACATAATTACTGCAGCTGCTAGCGTTCTGGGTAGCGCTGAAAATCGTAGGTCTGAAATCTGACGAACTGCAACATTGTTATGCCCGCATGAAGACGTTAAAATCTGTTTTGTCTAAGAAAAAACACGTTTTGCACCTCATTTCATGCTCCAGTGCCTGCATGCAACAGATAAAAAAGCTTCTCCCAGTAATGAACAACTTGTGTTCTCAAGCTGTCTCAAATCACGTCTGCACACACTTTTAATGCAGGTTGTGTGTTCATCCTGGGATATTCAACACGATGTACTGTAGTGTTAGTTACATTTAAAATTAGCTAGGCCTTTAGGGGCAGCAGCAGCTGTAGTTATATTTATTTATATAATCAATGTAGTGGAAAAAAAAGAAGTCTACTCCTGACTAAGTAATTATACACAACCAGGGCCCTATTCTAAATTTCTGTGCAAATTTGTAGACTTCATGGCATTTGGCATAGATATACATGGTGTCCCAAACGTCTCCATACCTTGGAGACAGCATACGCCAACACCACTTCAGTTGTGCCTTCGTCAGTGAATGTTCGTGGACATCCACTTCTCGGTTGGTCACTTCCACTTCACACTTCCAGTCTTTTTAAATTTGTTAAAAAATTTGGCAACAGTGTCGGGTGTGATGTGCTTGCCATGGCAGTTCAGATTCATTGAAAACCTCCCAGATTTACTCATTTTGAGTGATTTGCCCTCTGACCTCTTATACCCCATTCAACTGACTGAATGCTATGCTCTACACTACATAATATTCAGTCTCTTACAAGAAAATATAATCAGGAAGGAAAAATCAAGTACTCTGTTGTTGTTTTTTGTTGTTGTTTATTTTACACATATTTTAAATCAGTCTCAAAATGAGAACATAATTTTCTTCAGACTACACTGCTAGGGTCTGCTCTAGGACCATCTTTATGAATTACGTTTCAACAAAGCCTGATGACAGACAGCAAGTTGAGGAACCTGAGTAACCTCCTCCTACTTAATTCCAACAAGAATTACAACACGCATTTCTACTAGGGCCTGAGCAATAGTACCTGAGGAGACATTTGGTCTATTATGATCCAACTTGTCTGCTTAGATCAAAAGGTGCAGGTTCTTTTATGTTATCCAGAATAATGAAAACCACAGTATGAGGTTGAGCTTTTTTCCTTCAAAGCCTCAGGGTACGGAATAGCTTTCCTGTCTTCCTGTCCTGTCCATGTTCAGGACACATTCTCATCTTTAAGTGTAAATTGCAATCCTATTGGTTTAGTCAGTAAGGTTAGGTAAAGATGCAGATGTGGGGACAGTGTTTTGGTAATGTTATTTTTGGATGTTTTTTTATTTATGTTTACATTTACTGCATTTGGCAGACGCCCTTACCCAGAGTGACTTACAATTATCTCATTTATACAACTGAGTAGTTCAGGGTTAAGGGCCTTGCTCAAGGACCCAGCAGTGGCAGCTTGATGCTGGGATTTGAACTTATGACCTTCCGATCAGAAGTCCAACGTCTTGGACCACTGAGCTACCACTTCCCTGTTTTTGATGCTGTTGATGATGGAGTGACAGTACACTGCAGTTCTAGAGTGCTCTTATGCCTGCGTTACCATCCAGCTCTCCCTGAATATGCTATGATTACAATATACACCCTTTTAAACCATAGTAGAATAAGAGCATAACTAATTATCTGTCCTTTTCTTCTGTAGAACTGAATGCCAGATCCTGACAAACTTCTACTCCTTTTATCCACTGAACCTGCATGATTCAACATGATGAATCATACAGGTATCCTCCATAAATGTACCTCTACCTTCTTCATCTGGAATGTTCTGCACTTGTGACTCACCTTCTGTTGCCGTGGATGGATTTACATGTACAGTATAACCTAGGCTTCTCTAGGACTTTCCAAAAGCAGTTAATGGTTAAAACTCACCTTCCTAGTTTATTAACCTCACCTGGGTACTGGACACCAGCATCTTTTAATAATCATAAAGACTATCCTATGTTCATCCCAAGATTATGGACAATATGATTATACCGTTATACCATTCCATATTCTTTCAACACTATTATGCTCTTTGACATTTCTGTATATGACTGTTTTGTAACGATATATTATCAAACTGTCACCCAGAATAGTATGGGTTCCCCTTCCAGTATGGTTTCTTTTTTTTGCCAATGTTTCCTAAGGTTGTCTCTGGCAAATTGGCCCCAGGATCTTAGTAAAGCTGCATTGTGACAATGTATATTGTTAAAATATCCGACAGTTAAGTTCATTTCAATTTCCTGCATGCATGTAAAAACTGTATTAATTAGCTAATATTAGCCAGCTAGCTTAGTCTGTTGGCTTGGGTCTGACCCCGTTGTGTGCAATTACATCATGTGATTTGTGACACAGCCTTCAATAGTTTTTTGAATGTGTATTGACTTGCAACACAGAATAATCCACATGTTGTAGGGGTACACATCAGAACCAATGTTATGAAATGTCCTTCCACGACCAGTTTACAATAGCATTTCTCTATCAGAGAGAATTCCCAATTCCCTTAATCATACATCCAGCAGCTTGAAAACTGAATGGATACAGGATGGATACAAGTCTTGGTTACTTTAGGGACGGGAGGGAGTTTTCCTCATCTTCTGAAATGTCAGCATGAGCGTGCACTGACGGTGATAATCACAAAAAGTATTCTGAGCATATCTCTCTATGGGGATGGTGGGTTAAGGGGGCAGGATGGAAGGATGAACCCCTGGGAGATGAGCGACGTGCCCCTCGATCTGCTTCCTTTATCCCAGCAGGCCACAGAAGAATCCTGGGATGTTTAAGTCTGAGTATGTTCGGAGAGAAGAAAGATGGAGGGAGCTAAATTCTCAGAGCTCATGGAAGAGGATTAGGCAACACCGAAAAGTGAGACATAAAGAGGCTTCTCTGTTTCTGTCTCCCTCTCGTCATCCTCCCTGAGCTTATCTGACACACAGACAGCAATCATGGTTACCAAAAATGAAGCAGTTACTTGAGAGGTTTAAATGTGTCCATGTAGATCTTCACATGAAAAAAATCCCTTGAATTTTCATCTTTTTCACTTATTGTTTGATTTTTGTATAGTGTTTAATTTAAAGCTGGTATAGATTCTATGCAGCACTCATGTAGAGATTAATTTTCATTATCCTAAAGAAGCGCTTTCCATAGTATCTCCAATAATTTTAGGTAAACCAAAGCAGGCATTCCATATTAATAAGGTGCTCCAGCTAAATATTCACTTTCTTCTCCCCAAACTCTGAGTAATGAAAGCCAGAACTAGCAGAGGCAAGAGAATAAGGGATCAAACAAGTCAGAAAATAAGAAAATGTTTTTTTTTTTGTGTAGTATTTCCTGCTATTTAAATGCCAAACATTGATAGCCATATCTCTCCTCTTCATCGCTACTGCCCCTCCTTTTTATTCCTCTCTCAGCTCTATAGCTAACTCTCTGCTTTATACTTCCTCTCTCATTCTGATCAACGTCTGTCCTCTGAGGGCAAGCGCATTCAAATAAATTGCTGCAGGCTGCTAGAAAATCACACCTGAAGTCTTCCTCTGCTTCTCTGTGGTTAAATTGCCTTATATTTGCAGAAGAGAGGAAGGAGAGCAGCACTTATTTCACAGAAAAGAATGGGTAGCCAATGGCAAAATAATCCCAAAAGGGCTTTTAATCTAAGTAATTAAGCTGAAGTAAAGAACACGTCTCAAGCCTTTTCGAGCATGCTTGCGGGAACATTGCTCATCTTGTAGACCCACGATCTACAGGTGACTGGGAGAGCAATGATGCCAAGCTTAAGTAATTGAGACAGCAGTTCTAACTGTTGTATGTCTATTGTGTGACAGTTCATATATTTATAGCCAAGTTCACAGACAAAGCTAGCCTACAACCTGCCTATGGCAACAACAACTAATTATCATGCGAACATAGCTAACAAAAGAATAAAAAACTACAACAGAGATAAGCAGACACAAAACAATTCTTTCAAAACTTCAAATCCTGAACTGGAAGCCACATATAAAAGAAAAATACAAACCCCTCCCATTGTTTATTGCACTGTGTATTGTGAGTCCAGGATAATAAAACACACTCTACCCTGAGAGATATTCCAGCTTACTCGTCTATATCTGTATGTAATCGTACATGAAACCAGGACAGAAACCTTACCTTCTGTTTATGAGCAGCGAGGTATCCATGCAGTCTCTCGGCACGCTGGAAGGGGGTACTGTGCACAGAGAAGCGCACGTCTAGGGTCCTGTCTCGCACTTCTATAAGGCTGAAGATATTAACATCATCTGCACCAACAGACAACATCTCTGAGAGGAAGTCTCCCAACAACTCGTATCTGCTCCGTAGCCCCCCTCGCTGTTCCATGAACTCTTTTGCGGTGATGTCTGTGGAATGCACACACAGAAAAGAACAGTTTGGTTGATCATCATTCCTGACAGTTAGACCATCCTAACATCAAACAAGTGATGGGCCATCTAGCTGAAATATTGCTTTGGAATGATGACCAACTGAATCCAGATACTTAATTGCAACTCAAGCTCAGCTGGTCTCAGTAGGTCCACTATCATCCTGAAACTGAAATGTTGCACAGGCATTACATATGGTTAACTGGATTTGGCCAATTTTGGTACAGGCTTGAAATCTCATAGAGAACTAAAGGCTTTTTCAGAGCACTGTAGTTTTATGTAGTTACTCATGTACAGGTCAAAAGTTTAGATACACTCATTCTTAATTTTTATTATTTTCTCCCACATTTTAGAATAATAATAAAGTCATCAAAACTCTGGAATACCTCAAATGGAACTATGGGAATTATGTTGTGATAAAAAAAAAAAAAAATCCAAACTAAATCAAAATAATTTTGTATTTTAGCATCTTCAAAGTAGACACCCTTTTGCCTAGAATTTACAGAAATGTATTCTTGGCATTTTCTCAACCAATTTCTTGAGGAATTTCCCCGAGATGCTTTTTAAACAGTATTAAAGGAGTTCCCACCTACGCTGGACACTTATTGGCTGCTTTTCGGAATATTTCGCTTTGAGTCGTCCGTTTAAAAAAAAAAATTGTAAATAAAATGTTAGTTTTCTAATGAAAGAAATGAATATGTTGGCACAATTATATTTTTGTCTACAACACCGATTTCAAACATTTAATCATACACCTTCAGATCAAAAGATTTTTAAGATCATGAGAAACATTTCAGTCAAGTGTCTCCAAACTTTTGACTAGTAGTGTGCAATATAGATAACTGTCTTAAGGGTGGCTGGTATAAATAGACATAAACAGATATGAGTAACTGCATGAAAGTACAGTGCTGTGAATTTTTTTTTTTCCTTCTGTTTTTGTGTACAGTATATCTCATACTAAATTGTTTCAGAAATTAAAACAAAATCTAAGATTGAACAAAGGAAATCTGAGTAAACACAAAATACATTTTTTAAGTGATAATGTTATTTACTGAAGCAACAAAGTTATCCAATACCAACTGGGCCTGTGTGAAAACGTATTTGCTGCCATAGTTACTAATTCCCCAAATCTATGAAACACACTTCGATGATCGTCAAACCTTTTGGAAGAATGTTCTGTGGATTGATGAGTCGAAAGTGGAATTGTTTGGAAGACAGGGGTCCCGTTACATCTGACACAAACCAAAAACAGAATTCCACAAAAAGAACATTACCTACAATACCTACGGTCAAGCATGGTGGTGAAAGTGTGATGATGTGCAGATGCTTTGCTGCTTCAGGGCCTGGGCAACTTGCAATAACTGAGGGAAACATGAATTCTACTCTCTACCAAAAAATCCTAAAAGAGAATGTCCGGTTCAGTCCATAAATGGAAATTCAAACAACTGGATTATGCTGGATTAGGAGTAAGTCCTAGTCCTAGAAGTAGGTGAAAGACTGATCTCTAGTTAACAGAAGCGTTTGGTTGTAGTTATTGCTGCTAAAGTGGCGCAACCAGATTTTAAGTTTAAGGGGGCAATTAGTTTTTCACATTGGTGATAGTTTTTGGATACCTTTTTTTGCTTCAATAAAATAAATAAATAAAAACTGTAGTGTGTTATTCAGCTTGCCTTTGTTTTATATTGTTTTATATTGTATTATATTGTATATAAAACTATTTACTATGAGATATACACAAATACAGAAGAACTTCGGATGTGGCAAATACTTTTTCACTGCACTGTACATGTTCTTGTGCATGTATGCCTCTGTCTATATGATGAGAGTGCTTTAAAGCTTAACCAGAATGGTTTAATAATAGCAATGGTGAATTATAGGGAAATTTATTTTAGACTTCTCATTCAATATCTTGAGCAGCCATCACTGAACTGCCAGCTGTCTGGCCAAACATTGAGACAAATACAGTAGGGAAAAAGAACATCAAATTAAAGCTCAATGCCATGTTTTATTCAAAGGAGTATCAGCAGGGGTCAAAGCCTGAGCACCCGCAGAACAGCACATAAAAAAATGCATTCTCACATTGTGCCCTCCTCAGCATGTTCGTCTGTCATTAAGTGAAGTCGCCTTGTCACTGCTCCACTTTAAAACTGAATCTGACAGGCCACATCCAATAAGTCTTGTGCAAACACAGCGTTTGCTGTCAACATAGGGGTGGCTTACTCTTTCAGTCTATGGTCACACCTTGTATGTCTGGAAAGACAGCATTATAGACAAACAGTCTAAATGGTCTGCATCTACTGTCTTCAAATTTATGCCTGAGCTTTCACTATAAATAGGAGCCAAAGTAAGCTTCAGATTTTCAGCTTATAACTATTGACATACTACTGGCCCAAGCACTCACCAAGATGAGCTGCCAAAGCACGCTTCTCGTTTCCACTGCCCTTCTGTAATTGAGATGTTTTTTGGGGGGTGTGTTTGGCTTTAGGAAACTGGTGACCTGCTTCTCCAAAGGAGGTGTTAGTGTGTTAGTCCATGTATCACTCAGAACATCTCCTGACAGGGTAAAGCTTCCTTGTGGCTATTTTTAGATAGTAACAGAGTTCTCCTGGGACTTGTATTGATGCGTTGCAGCATATAGGTAGGGGTGAATATGTTGGGAGAATTTTGGGGATATTCAGAGCTTTAATGAGATCAGGATATTGTCAACTGCACTCAACCAGACTTATACATATTGTGCAGGTTGTATATACTATTTCCTATGTACTGCAGCAGAGCAATCGAAAAGATGCTTTAAGAACGCTTTTATATAATATATAATTCCATCTAAAGCATGGGTGACTGGAGTTACGTACGTGTTCCTCTAGGGAATTCATTTTTGTTTGCATCTCAGTTGGAGTCCATGTGTATGTACTGGAGCATGAGTCATGGCAAGTTTGCATGTGGGTGTATAAGTGTAAGTGAATGAGTGCAAGAGAGTGAGTGCCAGTGTGTTTTCACAGTTTTCACAGCTTTAAATTCCTCCTCTGACAACCGGCTTAAACGATGTACCAAAACAACCAAACAGCACGGTGAAGGCTGTTTGAGCCTGAAGTGTGTCAGTCGGAGACCTGCAGACAGAAGTAATTAATAGGAACAAAGGTAGCAAGTGGCAAAATTGCAAACCTTCTGCTCCCATTGCAAGTTCCACATGAACCAGGTTTGATAGCCAGGGATGACCAAATACTACCTCGTTTCTATGGGCTCTGAGGAGGTTTAGGCCATAACCACACCCTCAGGTACATTTGAATAACATACAGTTTTTTTCTACAGTTCATATCTGTTTACAATGAAACAACATTGGTGGTGTAGCAGGTAGTGTTGCCTCCTCCCAGTTTCAGGGTCTCTGGTTTTATCCTGAGTTCAGGTCACTGTTTGTTTAGACTTTCTATGCATATATCCATGTGTGTTTCCTTGGGTTCTCTGGTTTCCTCCTACCCCCCAAAAACATACTGGTAGATGGATTGGTGACTGCATTGTGTCTTGCAATATATATCATTCTGTGTGTATCTGACTGATCCATACATTGATCCAGTGCAAAAATAAATGTGAGTAACAGCGAATGTATCTATATTGGCAGAGACATTGCCTCAGAATGCTAATAAAGAAATAAACAAATAGAAAGATAAAAAAATAAATAAAACACACCCTCATTCAAATTCCTTAGGAGTTCTCACAAGCCACATATATACATATGCATTCTATATCTATGAAAATATTTTATATTCTATGTACATATGAAAATACGTGTATGTACTTAAAAAATAGACTCTAGAGGAGAACATTAATCCAGAACTATGTAGAAATATACAATAACATAATTACAGAAGCCAGCAGATATGTCAAGAGAAAATGACACACATACACATCCTCACAGAAATAAATTAAGTATTTAAAATGATTTTAAAGGAATTCAGGCTGCGGTGAGTTGGGGGACAGTGATGATTGAGTGCCTGTTAATGAGACTTTAAGATGGAGCAGGTTTTGGTGCACTAATCCCACTTAATAACTGCAGATATTTTTCCCAATTTCTCTTTTTATCGATCCCACAAATTTGTACAGGTGCACAGATTTCTTGACAAGAATGGACGATGAAAATCTTTTTTTTTTTAAAGACAAAAATGTCTCAGACATTTTTAGACATATTCAGACAACTTAGACATATTTAGGTAGACTTTCTGAGACATTTCTAGGTATTCGTTATTTCCCCCTATGATTCATGTGCTAGAGAATGTGAGGACAATATATGTTTTCCTGTACATGTGTGTGTGTTTGCTCATCTTCATGCCTGTTTACCACATATTTTCCCTTTCAATTAAGTTCACCTGCAGATTTTTACAAAAACAATAAGCCATAATCTTTGTAAAGCAGAATAAAAAAGGTAGTTTTCTTGCAGTCAATATTTGTTTTCAAAATTGGATTTCAAATGTCAAGGAAGCTGAAATTTATAGTATGAATAGGTCCTTCCATTACCCTGAAAGCTGGGATTCAGTGTGTGTTTGGATAGGGTTAAAAGAAGGCATGGCAAGTGGGAGATATGCACTATTCACTTGAAAATGTGAAAGACTCAAGTAGTGAGAGCTGCTGTTTGAAAAATGAAAACTGGCATGAACCAATGTGCATTTACAGGAAGAGAGATGCAGCACTTTGAGAAGTTTACATGTCTATCATTTAAGTGCACTGGACTGAACTATGAAAAATATGAGAAAAATATATTTGAAGTATATTCCCATTGATAATTTACATTTTTTAGTACACCTAGGTGACTAGGAACAGGAAATTGTTCAACCATGACTTCCTGTTTCACAGGGGTATAAATATG
>JANDJT010000164.1:8712083-8724887 GCA_024331685.1 Stegophilus panzeri
CATGCCCACAGTTAAATATGGTGGTGGCTCTTTAATGTTTTGGGGCTGTTTTTCTGCCAGAGGACCTGGACATTTTGATAAGGGGTGGACTTTTACGCAAAGGTCCGCAATTGCCTTATTGTAAATAATATTAATATTAGAAAAAAAATACATTATTATTATTATTATTATTATTATTATTATTATTATTATTATTATTATTATTATATTATTCTAGTAGTAGTGGTCATAGTAGTAGTCTATTTTTGGGGGGTAAAATTATTAAATGTGGATTCATGTTAGTGCTAAAATTAGCATCAGCTCCACAAAGTGGCCCCAGGGGGCCCGGCCCAGTCACCTAAGTCACCTCTTCAACTCTGGTAAGTACCCCATCCCCCGAATGCGATTTCAGCTGCTGGGACTCCGCACCATGCCACTGTGCCCTCTTACTTATTGAAATATTAATAATTAACTAAATATTTTTTTAAACAATTTTGTAAATTAATTTAGTTTTACCATGAATACTGATTATGAATGAAAAGTAGAATTTGACAAAAAAAATTGTAGTCATAATCAGCCAATTACATACATATACACGCTGCTATTACGACAGTGATGTAAATAATGGTTGCGCGTGATCGTGAGAGCAAACTTTGCAAATGCTAACTTTGTCTAAAAAATTTTAAGTTTAGCTTGATAATTCAACAATAATGGAAATTTCGCAACGAATGGAAAGACTTTGTTTAAAGTTTAACATTTCCACTCATCGCCTTTTCTGAAGGTAAGATATCTTTTTGCTTTTCTTTGTCACTATTATGTGGTTATGTGACCATTGCTGGTCATTATTATTTATGTGAGTGCTTTATGTGTAGCCTTTCTCTTTAGCGTCGTCAGGTGATGACATGGTGGTTTTTATAGTGTACCACACTTAATCTTTGCTTAAAATTAGGTTTAGTAAAGTGCTATTATTATTATTATTATTATTATTATTATTATTATTATTATTATTATTAAATTACTGTAATAATTCTTGGCTAAGGTCATATGAAATGTGAGCCTCTCTTTACACTACTCACAACCCAAAATTAACCAGCTGCCACCAACCTTAATTACCCGAGGGAGGTCCAGGAAAGGAGTCTGATCAAACACAATTATATGTATCCATAATTATAAGGAAAATATATGGTACTCTATATCACTTAATTCTTTAAAATTATTATTACAAATAAAATTATAATTACAAACCTGTGTTGTGTTTGTAATTGTTTGATATCCATGAGAGCAGAGTAACCTGTATGTAATATCCAAAATTCAGTAGCTCCTGTTGTTGTTGTTATTATTATTATTAGAATATTGTATCATTGGTGCCCTTCAAGAAAATAATTTAAAAAATATAAAATCTTTGCATTTTTTTATTTCTTCAAGAACTGTATGGCAATATTAAGCACACACCCTTATTGTTGCCTTTGAACAAGCGTGAGGTTCCATACTTTTATTTTACATTGTATGATGTATTTTTAAGAAAAACTGTACAGTGTGCCTATCTGTATACCTCAAAACATCACTAGCACTGCAAAAAATGTCATCTAAGCAAGTGAAAATATCTTGAATATAGTCAAATGTATCTAGTATTTCTTATTATAAGATTACAATAACACAAATAAAAGATCATTAAACCAATTTCTGAACATTATTACTCATTTCAAGCTAGTAGTTTTCGTATTCTATTGGCAGATAATTTTGCTTCTTTCTAGAAATAAATCCTTAAAATGAGCAAAATTATCTGCCAATAGAATAAGATTATTTCAAGCTTGAAATGACTACAAATGACTTGAAATGGCTTAAATAATCTATAATCTATTTAATAATATATAATAATATTTGGTTTATTGTAATCTTATAATAGGAAATAGTAGATATATTCAACTACATACAGGGAATTTCCACTTGTTAAGATGTAATTTTTTTGCAGTGCATTACAGTTATCTGTTTGTCTCATATTCATGAAGGTGTTAATGATTCTGGAGTTGGGTGTCCCTTATAACTTCACATTTTCTCTCAGTGCTTTACACTCCACTTTCTGTTTCTTCAGCTTTTTTCCCCCAATAGTTCTTAATATCATAAACTCCATCAGCCATCACCTGATTTCAAGGCTGCTATCCCGCTGGGAAATGCTCTCTCTACTATTAAAATGCTGATGGTTGTAAAGCCACAAGCCACCCCACTGGCACCACTTTGGAATTTATTACACTATCACTTGACATGACCAGCATTAAAGCTTGCTCTGATTATAGATCGGACATGCCAGCCACTAATGAAACGGTGTCCGTACTGCAGCTCTGTGCCATCATGTGACACCTACAACTTAAATCGACTTATGTCAGGTCTCTTAAAAAATGAGCACGTTTTATATTAGAGTGCTCAGAATCTTATTAGGTTATGCAGAAAATACAATGAACACAGGGTAATATGAGATCTTTGCACATGATCAATTAGCATACTGTCACTGGCCTAAGGATCCCTAAAATTTCCAACATGTAACTTTCATGTTTCATGTTGGTTTAATCAGCAGACTTTGTTGTTTTTATTACAGTGAGCGAAATCATTCAAACCATGAGAAGAACATTTGCTTCTGATTGATTTTACCTGCAAGACGAAGTGAGGCAGAGTTGTAGATAATCTCGTCCCGTAACTCTCGTACGTGAACTCTGACACTGGACACAGCATCTGGCCACTCGCCATCCGAAACACGAACCTGGAAGTCATAGGTGCCAGGTGGAGCATTCTCTTTTATAACCAGAAAACCTGTCCGCTTGTTCAGGATGAAGTAACTGTAGGGCCAGGAGAAGGAAACAACTTATTCATTAAATATGTCATTATATACTGACTTGTGTGTGTATATGTGTATGTGTGTGCAAAAGTTTGGACACCCCACTAAGTCAGTACTAAGTCAGAGTGTCAGCTAGGAGTCCACCAATTGTTGTTTGATTAATTTGTTGTTTGATTATTTCAGCTTGCAATTCTTGAAGTAGTCCATGGTGGATTTTGAGGCATGTCTTGGATTATTGTTCTGTTATAGAAGCTAGCTTGAGTTGCTATAGTGATTATGTGAAGTCTGCTTCCAGAATTTGCAGATATTTATTGGAATCCATTTTTCAATCTACCTGTGCAATGTTTCCTGCACCACTGGTTGTCACACAACCAGCTTCCCCCTCCACCCTCAATCCCGCGCACTTAACAATTGTCAGTATGTTCTTCTCAACAACTGCTGCTCATGAATGTGGTCAAAGAGTTACATTTATAGTTTATTAGTCTACAGCACTCGTATCAAAAATGCATCTGGCTTATTTAGATATTGTTTTGCATACACCAGACTTTCAAATTTTGTGATAAGGTTGCAATAGTTTCATACAACAGTTTGTTCTGGTCCACTAATTTGATTGGAAGAGTGGCATTCCAAAAGTGCTTATATTTAGTATAACTTAACTGTTTGAATCATAGTGATAGTTTGTTACACTGAAATGGTTACTGCAGTAGTCTTACTGACATCATCAGCGGACATGGCAAGTGATACATTTTTCATAAATATAACTTTTGACTTATAATACGAAAGCTTGTCAGATGAAAATGAAAAGGAAGAAGTTAGGCCAATTTTACCAGAAGCACATTTAACAGGAATGTACAAGTCAATGTGAGCTAGCTAGCCGATGTGCTATAAAGTGAGTGCAACTTTTTTGGATCTATTTCTGCAAGTGGAGCAAAAATAAACAAAACATTTGGCTATATTGTGTACAAAATGTCAGAAGATATTTATTTATTTTTTATACAACTGTTGTACTATAAAAGCAATATTGTACAAGCAAGAGTCTGGTTAAACAGGCCTGTGGTCTTGTGCCTGAATCACATCAGTGCAGATATTCCATATAGTTGCTCTTGCACTGCACTCTTGCTTGTGCGATATTGATTAATTGCTTTGCCTGTCTGGCCTGCATACAGACAGTTCTAGTTGAGAGTCTTGCAAATCTTGCCTTAACTTCCACAGTTCCTTTTAACCGCCAGTGTAAATTGTTCGCTGATAGCACTTTGATATCTTTTTATAGCCTTCCACTGCTTTATAAGCATCAGTTAGCTTCATTTTCAGATCCTTAGTCAGCTGCTTAGAGGAGCCCATGGTGTTGAGTAGAACAAGGTTTGAAGAGTTTTCAAGATAATTTATTATCCTCAGGAATTGTCATTCTTAATAACAAGTCCTAATGAGCTTATTTAAGACCTAAATAATTCTGAGACTTCCAGGTGTCCAAACATTTTTCACACGCCACACTTTTTTTTTTCTTTTCATTTCATCAGTAATATAAAGTAACTGTGCATTAGGGTTTGCAGGAAATGTTTTTTATTTTATTTACATTTTATCAAATATAAAGTAACTGTGTATTAACGTTGCAGGAAAATGTTATATTTTTTATTTTAATTTCATCAAATATAAAGTATGTGTGCATTACCGTTTGCAGGAAATGTTTCTTTTTTATTTTTATTTTAATTTCATCAAATACAAAGTACCTGTGCATTAGCGTTTGCAGGAAAATCAACAAAATATGTAATTTCGCCAGGGTTGCCAAGACATACAACTGTATATACTTTAATAGCTGCACCCCTGTGTACAGGTCAAGAGTTTAATGTAACATTCACATTAAACATAAGAACAGGGAAAAATGTGATCTCAGTGACTTTCTCCAACTCTGCATATGGCCCACTGCACATGCTGCGTATAATCAATTACTCAGTTTGCAACCACATATGCTGGTTAACAATTGTGATAAACTGGTGATATTTGCTGTGCAAACTTTGATTTAGCTTGATAAAACAGCGATTGCTATAGATACATATACATTTTCATTCACTGACCAATGCCATAATATCAGGAATCATATTGCTTACAGAGTAAATAAATGAATTTAACAGAAGAACTGAATATATGGTTTGAAGTGTCAAATCAAAAGAAGCTCTTGACCAGCCTTCACATTTTGCCCTCATGTTCTTTTCACTGTAATTCCACTTCAGTCGCTAGACTGTTCTCTGCTTTACTGTCTATAATGTTAAGGTCATTTTAACAAGTAGAAGTAGAAGAGCCCTATACAGTTACCCATTTTTTAACACTGCAGTTTCCAAATGTATTAAAAGTAACTAACCACTAATTTTGTTTTTGTTTCAAATAATCTAATAATAAATGTATGACAATATATCTGCATCCATGACTAGTTTTTTTTTTTTCTGAAAGGAAGATACAAGCAAAGCAGGAGTTTAAATTAAGCTGGTTATGCATGAATAATGTGCATTCACTGCTGTGTTCATTACTTGCACATTCTTAGCAAATCTCCCATTAATCTGACCACGCCCAAGAGAGTAATTGGTCCTACAAAGTCTATAATTAGTGGTTGTCATTAAATAAATGTATTAATCTGTTAACAATCTTAATTTTTTTTTTTTTTTATAATATTGTAATGATTCACTCCAATTCAACAAGAACAGCAAATATACAGTGGATATACAAAGTCTACACACCCCTGTTAAAATGGCAGGTTTTTGTGAAGTAAAAGATGACACTAAGGTCTTTGCAGACCATGGCTTCAGCAGCCAGATAAAACCAAAAAGATGTCAATACAATCATCCAAAAACATCTGGTCTTTATTTGGGGTTAATCAGAATAATTTTATTGATGACAGCTGATCCAATCACATTCAATCTGATGTTCAAATGTAATTATCATACACATTTGAACATCAGATTGAATGTGATTGGATCATTCTGAACACAGCCACATCCCCAATTATGAAAGGGTGTGCACGCTTATGCAACCAGGTTATTGTAACTTTTTTTCTTCCTACTTTTTCCCTAAAATATTTCTGACACAATTTGTATACACTGTAATTTCATGCTGAGGGTGGAAAGAGTTCTGACATTATTAATCTTAGTTAATTTTATTTTTTTTTTTACTTCACAAAAACCTACTATGTAGAATTTTTATACGTATTTTAAAAAACTAAAATAACCTTGAATGCCAAACAGTTCAGCCAAAGTTAAATGGAAGAAACTAGCCATTTTAAAACCACTTAACTGATGACAAACGAAATTTCAGAATGAACAGAAAACTGGCATTCTGGTCAAATAACCTCTTAGACCATCACCGGAAGATACATATTCAGACTAAATTAGATGCCACTTTAAATTAGAGGACAGGTGAGAGAGGGCAGCAATAAACACTCTCATGAACACAAGAGTTCAGGGAGGGTAGAGTGAGGTGAGGAGATTTAAAGTGGGAGAGAAATGGAAGTGAGAGATAGAGCGCAACAGCTTCTCTAGAAGCTTCCTTCATCTTTAATTAGCAGTGCTGATAACTGGAGGGCGAATGGCCCTGCTAAGATGTTCTGATTTAAAATTCAAGGCCCTGGCCATAAAACTGACATGAGCCTGATTGCTTCTTAAAATTTAACTTTATCCTGGCATCCAGCCTCCAAACCAATGGATGACTGCACAGATATCAGCATGGAGAGGAAGCGAGGAAGAGAAGGAGGAAGGGAGGACATCAGGAGAGTGCAGATCAGTGCTTAGACTTCTCAAGGCTAAAGCTGCCTCCATTAGAGTCCTCTTACACAGTCCTTAATCATATAGCCACTAAGGTGTCTAACATCAATAAGAACGGGAGGAGGCAGAAAGGAGACAAAAAGATGGAGACAAAGAAAGAGAGAAAGATAGAGTGACACAGAGATGCAGAACTAAGAAAAGTAGACAAAAAGAACAAAAAGAAAAAGAAACCAAAAATGACAAAAAAAAATAGATGTTGGTTTGAGGAAGATCTTACTTAGGAACATGTCCTTCAAATGCATAGGTTTTGTTGTCCCAGTCATCAGGATCTGGAGCATACACCTTTCCCAAAACAGATGTTGGCATTCTCCCTGTTGGTGCAAAATATATTTAGTTTCTGTTTGTCCACATATATAATATTAAATCATCAACTCTAATAATTCCTGTAAATTGTATATTAAAATAATAATAATAATAATAACAACAACAATAATAATATTAATATTAATAATAATAATAATAATAATAATAATAATAATAATAATAATTCTGAATATTAATGCTGGATTACCAAAGCCCTAAACCTGTTATACTGACTTAATATAAAACATCACATAAGCTATCAATATGATACGTTCAGTCAAAATCACAAAATAAATTACAAATATGACAAAAATGAATCAAATATCAATGGCAATGAAGTCAAAATGCATGCATGCAACTGGAGAGGCTTCTGAACAGGATTTCATATTTAAACTAAACGTTTATATTGTCATTAAAATTCCTCTCTCTTTTTTTTATCTCAATTTTGCATCCACTTCTCCATGCCAGTGTAATGTTTGTAGATACTACAGTTCTTTTTGCTTTTCAGTAGCCAAGCCCCAATGCACAGATGGGCACACGCTTTGTTGCTGTTACGACTTAGAGATAAATAACCTTGGATCATTTTTGTCCAACTTCTTAGAGTAACATAGTAAAGGAAATAACAGTATTTTTCTCCATCATGTTTTCAAACAAATCTAGTCATGCAAAGTATAGTTTCATGAATATACATTCAGTACATTTCTAATTTATATTGCATTACATCCTATATAGTTTAATAAGTGAGAGCATGGGAAAAATGACACATTGGCTCATTAAACTTCAATGCTGTTTCTGCATTTACTGTAAATGTACATAGAGTAGATGTAATGGCAATATAGAACAATAAAGTTAAGAAGGTCATATGGCTAGATAAACTTACATCAGCCCTTCCCTATAACTCACATAAAGCTACATACTGTAACTAATCAAATATGAAATTAAATGAAATATCTAATAAAACTAACAAATAACTAATAATAACTAACTTAATTAACATTGCTGTTATTTATGTGTCATAATATTGTTGTGCATTACCATAAAGAAAACAATAATCGTATAAAAGATGACATTATGTGAACAAAAATCTATGTCAGTTGACTGAAGTACTGTTGTGAACAGCTGATGCCTTTTTTATGTAAGTTTATGTAGCTTTATGTCCGATGACATAAAAAGGTAAATGTAGTAATATGTTACCTAACAATTTAACTAACAAATGTTACAGTGGAAATTGCACTATGCAAGCTAAACAAGCTAAACTATGCAGAACCAAACATGATATAGAGCGTTAAATGTGTTTTCACTTTGGAACTGCCTTCAGTTCGTACACATTACTGCTTAGACTGTATAACCAAAAGATAATAATATAAATAATGTTAATAAATAAGCAAAAGCATCTGTTTAGCCAGGAGCATCCTTACTGAAAATTAAATGCTAATATCTGTCCCTCACTGTGGCTGAATGAAAAGGAAATAGCTTAAGCAAGAAACTGAATGACACTTAGAGACTAGTGTGTAGCCGGAAGACATTTTTTTTTTTGGCACAAACCATTTTGACATTTTGGCTGTAATCCTATGGTGTTCAATCTAGGTAGGTGGGCATAATGTAACCAAGCATTAGTAATCAATTTAGTTTGAGCCTGAGAGGCTCACATTGGCACATTCACTAGTAAACAAAATAATTCATCATGCTTCCTGGAAATGAGCAGACACTAAGCGCTTTAATAGGCTAATAAACATGATGCAAAAAATAAAAAATACTGACTAGTTCTATGTAATGGAAAGATTTTTTTAATCATCTCTTAGATTTTCATACATCCCTTTGACATCACAGAGCTAGCCTTGGAAGCTGTTTTAAACACCTTAATGGATCCAGCCATGCTTTGCTCTGGTTGCTATGCTTTTAGCACAAGGAGCTCTTGAGCAGAAACAGCCCCTCAAAATGTGTAAGAATGAGGTCATCCAGCAGCTGCATTAGCACTATTCTCCCATCTTTTCATCACAGCTCACCTGAGAGATCCAGCTACATCCATTTATCTGAAGAATTCTCCGAAAATTAAACAAAGGCATTCCCAAAATATCAGTCAAAAGCTAACAAACAGCAGCAAGTGCTGGTGAAGTCTTTGACACAACAACAACAACAAAAAATGTATATATTTCTCTAAAGAAATAGATCTTCACTGAGAGACAATATTTGCTTTACATTGAGAATGCCTTCGAGATTTACGACTTGCAAAGATAGATTGGTTTTCATATAGCGATCACCTTTGCCAAATAATATATAAGACACTGGTCCATGTGAGAAATGTAGAGAATGTATTCAAATTGATGCAGAATAAAAAAGAAAGAAAAAAGAGAGAAATGCAATTAGGTATGGTTTAGGTATGGTTGATAAATTAAATTTTTAATGGAACGTTGGTTGTGTTCATATAATTAGAAATCATCCCATCTAATGTTGGCTGAGTTAATTATTATATATAATTAACTTATTTAAATTAATTGCGTACTTAATGCCCCATTGCACTGCTTTTTAGGCTATTCATGCTCCTGTAGGCATGGCTTTTTTTTTTTTTTAGCAAAAAAATTCTACATATAGTAGGTATGCACTGATATGCTCATATACGCTATGACATAGCACAGCACTGTTCTGGTTATCCAAAATAAATAAAACTCTTGATAAAATTTTCATTAGTTTTACTTAATTATGAAGAATAATTAATCATTCACTACCTTCACACACTATTAGCTTACTCATAACAAACTAAGATGCATGAGTTTACCTCTGTGACTGTTGAGATATATTGTCTTCTCTCCAGCAACATGGGCATGGTCATTCTTGTCACCAATAGTGATAGTGAGTGTGCTGGTGACTGTTTTGGGAGGTTGTCCACTGTCAGTCATGATGACTGGCAGCAGAAACTCCTTCTGTCTCTCTCGGTCAAAGGCTCTGAGGGCTGTGATGGTGGCCGTGTCATTCCTGTTATCTTGCAAATAAAAGTCATTGCTGTAACGGTATTCAGGAGGGACAGAGAAGGAGAACGGTGAACCGTTTTCTGCAGAATCACGATCAACAGCTCTAAGCAGCATGGAGCTGGTGTTGAGATGTACCAACTGAGGCCCTGGAACATTCTCCCACACCACTGGTGAGTACACAGACTCAAACTCAGGCCCGTTGTCATTTACATCCAGCAGGGAGATGTAAATGGTGGCAGTGCCGGTCAATGGTGGAGTCCCGTGATCAGTTGCAAGGATGATCAAGTTATGCTGGGCGGTAATCTCACGGTCCAGCTGCCTGGCCACAGTCACCAGCCCAGTCTGATCAACTGAGAAGAGAGCATATGGGTCAGATTCAGGTGCTATACTGTAGGTAATCTCCCGATTCAGGCCAGAATCTGAGTCACTGGCGACCACTGAAGCAACACTGGTACCTATCAAGACATCCTCTCTAAGGTCAGGAATCTGCAGGAAGTGAGGGATGAAAACTGGAGCATGGTCATTGCAGTCCTCTACCTCTAAGGTACAGTAGAGAAGGCTGGAGTAGTCCAGATCCTCCACCTTAATGGTAAGATTGAAGCGTTGCTCACCCGGCCTCTCAAAATCCAATCGCTTCTTGAGCCGCAGGGTTCCCCGTTGCTCCTGCCGGTGACTCACCATGTAGAACTTCTGCTCTGGGTCTCCAGATACTACACTGAAAGTCAGCTGACCATTCTCACCAGTGTCAGCATCCTCAGCAACCAGGTCAAGCAGGGCACTGTTGGGCTCACTGCTCTCAGGGATTCGTGCTGAACAAGATCGGTCCAAGAAACGAGGAGTGTGGTCATTCACATCTGTTACATGGATGGCAGCAGTGGCTGTGCCTGTCATCCCACCTCCATCCCTAGCTTCCACCACTAGGAGGTATGACTCTGTCTGCTCCCGGTCCAGACCAGCCTTGGCCAGCGAGATGGTTCCGGTAGCCGGGTTGATGCTAAACATGTCCACCCCACTGTTGCCTCCACTCAAGGCTGCATTACCAACAATTCTATAGGTTAGTATGGCATTCTGCCCTACAGCTGCATCATCCAAATCAGTGGCAGTCATCTCCATGACGGAAGTGCCAGGTGGAGAGTTCTCAGCCACATCTCCATGACAGTTGTCTGGTGCACAGGCAAAGATGGGGGCATTGTCATTAATATCCCACACACTAATGATGACATCAGTAAATCCAGTCAGGCCTTCGCCACCCTCATCTGTGGCTAAAACCACAAAGCGCCATACAGCCCGTGCCTCTCGATCCAATGTCCTCTGGGCATAGATCTTCCCTGTCACCTCATCAATGATGAATTCACTTTCAGCTCCCTGACCATGCAGTGAGTAGCGTAGAGCCTCTTGGTCAGCATCCTTATCTGGGTCCGTCGCTGTTACCTAAAACATCAAACAAAATGTCTTAGACCTTTTTTCACTGGCACCTTTTCTTTGCAGTTACTGAAGTGTGATGACTTGGACTCAAGTGCCAAGAGCTTAAATTCCTCCCTCTGCTAAAATCCCTCTTCATGTATAAATTCTAGCAGGAAACAGTTAACAAACAACTAACAGCAACAAAAAATTCAATATAATTTAATGTAACAAGTATACAAACAATAAAGTGAGTACACTTCCAAGCCACAAATTGGATGAAGAGCATTATGTCAAGGCATGATGTCATCTGCTGCAATTCAGGCTTTAACCGACAACTTGATGAGATAATATACTCAAGTTCCTAAAATGTCCAAAAATCTGTTTATCCATATCCTTGGTTTGATAAGTGCTTGTACAAAAACTTAAAATCTGAGTACCGCTGTAACATGACTCATTTCCATGCTCATTCAAAACAAATTATACACCAATTTTCAATTCAGGATGTGGAATTCTGGAAATGAGACTCACCACGAACTCTCAAGGGCAAAAAAACGTTTTTGAAGAAATGACTCAACCTAGTTCTGTACTGTTCGGCATTTTGTCTAATGGTTGTACTTTAATAAAAAAGAAAACAGGGAGTTTTGATTCAGAACTTATTTACCTAGCCTGAAAGCATAATGTAATTTACTAAATGGATATAATCAAGTCCTAGCAGTCGGTGCACATTTATGCCAACATATATAAGCATCCCCCCACACACATTTTCTCCCAAGACACATGATAAGAAAAGTGGAGCATTGCTAATCCTCACTTATTCTCAAATACGTATTGCTGCGGTAAATACGTCACCTGCAGTACAAACACTGGAGAACCATCCAGCTCTTCTGTCACGCTGCCGTAGTACTCATTGACAGAGAACACAGGTGCCTCATCATTCTTATTCACTACGTTGACGACAACAGCAGTGTAGTCCTCCCATTTCCCATCCGAGGCCAGCACGTACAGCTTGTAACGTTTGGTTTGCTCATAGTCCAGTGGTTGGGCTATAAAGATGGTGCCCACCTCAGGCTCAACATCAAAGACGCCACCTGTGTTCCCTGCAGTAATCTGGTAGCGCAGCTTAGCATTGGCACCTGCAAAACAACATAGTGACCATGTGTTTCCTGAACTACTACAGGTAACAGGATGTATTTATTGATAGAGGCTTCAAAGCATTTCTGGAAGTCGTTCTGGATAAGGGCATCTGCCAAATGCCATAAATGTAAACAAAAAAATATTCACACAGATTACAATTTCAAATTATTATTTCACCAAAAAATTTTTAAATACTAATGGTATATATTAAGAGTAATTTCCAGAAACTGTGTCTATTATGGAGAAGATGGTAACACCTGGGATATAAGATATAAATTATACTATAAATATACTATATAGTATACAGTGCCCTCCACTAATATTGGCACCCTTGGTAAATATGAGCAAAGAAGGCTGTGAAAAATTGTCTTTATTG
>JANDJT010000164.1:8725580-8747975 GCA_024331685.1 Stegophilus panzeri
TGTAGTTTTGGAGACTTTCTGACCCCAAGATGCAACTAACTTCTGCAATTCTCCAGCTGTGATCCTTGGAGATTTTTTGGCCACTCGAACCGTCCTCTTCACAGTGTGTTGAGACAATATAGACACATGTCCAATTCTAGGTTGATTCACAACATTTCCAGTTGACTGGAACTTCTTAATTATTGCCCTGATGGTGGAAATGGGCATTTTCAATGCTTTTGCTATTTTTTATAGCCACTTCCCATTGTGTGAAGCTCAACAACCTTTTGCTGCACATCACCACTATATTCCTTAGTCTTACCAATTTGATGAATGAATAAGGGAATTTGGTCTGTGTTACTTCATATTTACACCCCTGTGAAACAGGAATTCATGGTTGAACAATTTCCTGTTCCTAGTCATCCAGGTGTACTAAAAATGTTTTAAAATATCAATGGGTATATACTTCAAATATATTTTTTTCATATGAATTCGTAGGAGTGCCAAGAATTGTTGCACACCTATATTTAACAAATATATATTTATAAACCTGTGTTGTGTTTGCAATTGTTTGATATCCACGAGAGCAGATTATTTTTGTGATTTGTTTTTAACAAAATATCAAAAGGTTAAACAATAAAGACAATTTTTCACAGCCTTCTTTCCTCATATTTACCAAGCATGCCAATATTAGTGGAGGGCACTATATATACTACAAAGACTATAAGTTAAGCACTAATAAGCTGCTATGGCTTCCAAATAACTGTTCTACTATTTACCTAAATATGCACTTATTAATACCTAACATACTGAAGTGTTGCTCATTTTCTTTGCTAGTTTAGCTGTGAAATTGGAGCCTTCCAGGTTCTTTGAGCTTTGCCTTGGCCACTACAGGCCAAGGCAAAGGCAAGTAATAAATAAATAAATAAATAAATAAATAAATAAATAAATAAATAAACAAAAAAAATAAATAAATGGAACTACCAAACCCTATTGAAAACCTCCTATCTCAAAGGTAAGTCTAGCCATGCAGATCTAGATTTTGCATATTGTGTTATTTTCTTTATGACTCAAACCAACCTCCTATTTCACACATATTAAAATGTAGCTTGGAATAAATGAAGTCAATTACATTACTGGCAGGTTATTAAACTATAGCAGAGCCAGAATCTTTGCTCCACCACACAAGGCAGGAGCTGAAATCTCAACAGCAATGGAATAAAAGAGATGCAACATGAGTAAGACACGTAAATTTTAATCGCACAGCCTCTACTGCATCTTCCAACATTAAAGACATGTAAGTAAACAATTTTTTGTTTCGTATTAGATTTACACCCAGCACAGATCAACTCCCTGTAGAACACTCTGAGTGTAAAGATGGCATAAGCATACAACATGGAAAAATAAACTATAAAAAAATATTTATTCAGCTACTGTTGCTTTCCTTTTCCTCATGACACCTCTCATCTCTCTGCCTTTGAGTTTCCCTGCTGAAAGAAGAATAATGAACAAGACACAACGCAGCCTCAATTCCAATCTAAATTTTGATCTCACTCTCGCCCTGAGCAACTCTAATAAATTACTTGAAGTATCATGTCGTTAGCGTCTTGGAGGTTAGCACTTTCTCAGGACTTTTATGAAAAGGGATAAGCACAAAGTAAGGTAGTTAATACTCCCTGACATGACCAGAAGCCATTATGGAAGATCAGTTTAAGACTAATGTCTGTCGTAATGAGGCTAAAGGCTCTGATAAATGCCTGATGATCAGCGCAGCAGCTTCTCACATATCCACAAGCATACCAGATGCAACAGAGCAGATGATTCACACAGGGAATTATGGAGCTGACATGGCTAGCCAATGAGAAATGAGTAATGTCTGGACTGTGACGTGCTGCCGTCTGGATAGATTTACATGTGACAGGGAAATGAAAGAGAGCTTATCTCAGGGTGTTTTTTTTTCATGTGCTCGCGGTGTGCATATTAATGCACCTGTGCATGTGAGAGTGGGCACATGAGCTCTCTGATAATTATTCATTCAGTGTGCACATTTGAAAGGCCTAGAGATCCCTTAGGAATTATTGTCCCCCCTTTGTAAAATGAGCAAAACTGATACAAACATTAAAAATGGAAATGTTCATTTCCTAAATTTCAGAGAAACTGTTTAGTTTGGTAGAACAAAAATATAAAAGAACTTTTTTTTAAATGGTATTGGGGGGGCTCTAGAGTTGTGCAACATAACTGCAACAGATTGCAAGTTCGAATCCTGATGATTTCACAGCCAACAGTTTGCACAGTCTTGCACTTCCCCTAATTGCACCTTATAGTCAGTTGTAATGTTGGACCTTAGATCCCATTCATTTCAATGGATCCATATTCACTACCTCCATTCCACTTACAAAGCACCTACATTGTAATGTCTTCAATTACTTTAATACATGTCTCCAGACTCATTCACACACATCATGCCATTTGCAATGTTTTGCATGCCTTATTTTCCACTTGCACAGTTGATACCATGTCGTTTACAAAAGGTCACGTTGGACTTTATTGCCACCCTATCACTATCTGCAGTTTATTGGCTTTGTACAGTACTTGTGCTCTGCTTAATAAAGTTGAATCCAATCTGTCTAATCTAATCTAAGATGTCGGCAGGAGCCAAGGGAGCCCTCTGGGAGGGAAGGCATGCATTCTAACCATTCATGGACATCTGTAAGCTTATGTATTTGGAAGAGGACAGATAGTACTTTTCCTCTGAGTGGGTATAGTGCTTTCCTCTGAGTGGGTTGGGTGATGCAGCATGAGTAGCAGCTTGAGAAAAACAAAGTAAGCATTTCTAAACCACTGGTTTCAAGATTACTGACATCCCTGAATAACACTCAAAATAGCTTTTAATTTAAAGTCCCCAGGCACTCTAATGTTACCTTTGGGCACTTCCTGTTTTGCTGGGGTATAAATGATGCACATCTTCCATCACCATTGGAAAAAAATAAAAAAAATAAAAAGAAACTCTAAAATTTACAGCATTTGGCCTTATCCAGAGCAACTTACATTTATCTCATTTACAAAGTTGAGCAAATGAGGGTTAAGGACCTTGCTTAAGGTTGCAGCTGTGGATTTGAACTCACAACCTTCCAGATCAGAAGTCCAATGGCTTAAGCACTGATCTACCACTTTCCCTATGGAATAACTTCAAATACCTCAAAAAGCAGTACTAAATACTACAAAACTAAACATTCCTTAACATCATTCACATTCATACCACGTGTTGCTGAGCCCACAGACCTGTCTACTGATTTAAGTCAGAAACATGATCTTGAAAATTTTTCAGGTTTTTTTTTTTTTTTTTAAAAAAAGCTTGAACATCCTAAAAATCTTGTAAATAAAATGATTTGACTCTGAGTTGTGAATTATGTGCAGTGAGAAGTGCAAAATGCAGAATTTGAAGAACAGTGAGGATTGTGTGCTGTGAATCGAAGGTTGAGCTTTCAATGAGTTAGGGTATAAAACGCTGGCTTAGAATTTCTTTAACCTCTCATCATCCCAGTACACAGTTAGCCATGTGACCCATGTGCCTTTACTTGTATAGCTGTATTCTCATCTTCATGCTGGCTTACCTTCATCTTCATCATTAGCGTTAACAGTGAGGATGGTGAAGCCGACATCCGCGTCCTCATCCACATCGACTTCATACACCGTCTGTGCGAACACCGGCTTGTTATCGTTCACATCGCTGATGAAAATCCGCACATACGCCGTGTCTGAGGGAGACAGCAAACACACACAAGATTAAACAAATATCTGTGATCTTAGTCTATCAGTCTGAATGTTTTTTTTCCTCTCATTGCACTTGTATTTATCTTACCTCCCTCTCTCTAAATGCATATTTGTCTGATTTTAGCTCCTTTTTTCTCTCTGTCTCACCCTCTTTGGCTCCCACCGTGTGATCCTTTATCTCCATTTCTCATTTTAATCCTCCTCTTATTTTCACCTGCTCTGTTTATCTCTACAGTACCTCTATCTCAATGTTCTCCTCTCTGTTTGAAGCCATCAGTATGCATTTGTTAGGAAAGAGGGAAGGACATCCATTCCTCCCGCTAATATTCCTTCCTTTGATATAACGTTCAAAAGAGACACTTTCTCAAGAACATATCAATTATTTAAGCAGATTTTGGAGGCAGCTCATGTAAAAGTTATGGATCTAAACAACAGGGGGAAACTAACATGTAAAAAAAAAAAAAAAATCCTGGCAGGCTCCAGTAGTCCAGTAGACTCCAGCTGTATGTTTCAGTGTGAGAATGAGAACGCTGTAAAGACTGTAGCTGTCATTCAGTGACAGGTTGACATGTTGTTCAGAGTTGTGTTGTGAAGGCATGGTCATGTCATTGCAGTACAAATAAACAAGCATCACTGGGCTGTGTCATTTCCTGCTTCTGTGTTTTCTGCTCCGGTTGTCATTCCAGTCACTTTGACTGGATAACTTCATTACATTATTGTACATAGGAACTGATAGACATGCACTGTGAAAATAGGATGCTGTGGAATTTGAACACGATGTGTGACTAACCTACACAAAACCATTGCATGTGTAGTGTCATCAACACTTCAGACAGCTACACTTCACTATAATTTCCCACACATCACAGCTCATTAGAGCACATCACAGCTGATTAGAGCATATTACTACACCTTATTATAGAATACCACAAAACATTATTGCATAGCATATCACTAAAATACATCCAAAAATCATTACATCACACAGCATCATTTCTAATTGCCTACGGAAGCAAGATGGCACCTCTGGTCATTTACACTTTCAGGCAAAACAAACTAATGTTCATTTTATTCTATTTTTTAACAGATCTGCAGTATAGCAGTGTTTTGGGTGTGTCTTTTTGAGATATATAATCTTAAAAACTATAGGCTTGTCTAAAGTTAAATCTGTTTCTTGTTTGAATGTAACCCAACCAGAAAGTTACAGTAAAGTTATAACATTTTAAAATCTTGTTACCCCAGATAACAAATAAAAGTTAAGATAAGTTGAAAGGGAGAAAATTGCATTTAGGATTCCATCCTGACTCCATCAAAAGATGCCTAATCTACTCATGGAAAAACAATATTACTGCCAAATTTTAAAGCAGAATACATTTTCAACAGGAAACAAGGTATCACTTTGATTATCATCATCATCCCATCAATCTCTGTCTCATCACCTGAAGTAAAAATCCATCCATCCATTTTCTTCCACTTATCTGGATCCAGGTCACTGAGGCATCAGTCTAAGCAGAGATTCCCAGACCTTCCTCTCTCTAGCCCCCTCCCCAGCTCCTACATGGGGATACCCAGGCATGCCCAGGCCAGACAAGATATATACTCTCTAAAACCTAGTCCTTGGTCTGCCCCGTGGTCCTCTCCCCATTGGACATGCCTGAAACACCTCCTCAGGGAGGCGCGCATAAGACATCCTAGACAGAAGCCCGAACCTAACACTACCTAGCACTGACATTAACTAGCATGGTTTTAGACATCTTTATACAGACTACATTTACCAATGCACCTATTAAACTAGAACCTTACCCAACATGACCTTTGCAGGCAGACAGTCAAAACTAGGACAGCAAGTCAGAGCCATAACACCCTGCAGCTCTTGCCTAGTTTCCCACTGAAGCTAAACTGGGTTGAGCCAAGCCAGACCTTGAATGGGAGACCTCCTGGTGAAAACTAAGGTTGCTGCTGGAACTGGTATTAGGGAGGCTAGCAGGGGGTGCTCACCATGTGGTCTGTGTTGGTCCTAACGGATCTGATTAATTTTCTGAGACCACCATGCAAGTTTTCAACAGGTAAACAAATGAGATGCTGACAATTTTAAAGACTTTTTTTTTTTTTTTTTTTTTTAGAAAAAATCTAGCAAGTTAGATAAGACCGTTTTTGTGTTGTATCTGAAACTGTCCTTGAATTGTGCAAAGCAACTGAAATAGGAAACAAGAAAAATCTAGAACTAGAGATAGATTGAGGGCATTTTCACAGTTCTTTTTTCCCGCAGATCTGAGATTTATCATTAGGATTTGCTTCACTTCAAGTGAGCACAAGTGCAGATCACACTATTTGTAGAATCAGCAGTGAGTAAATTGATTGGTTGAACTTACAGATTGCTAACTATTTTAAGATTCACAGTGGTGTGGAAAGGCATGTTGTGGTCTGAAAATAAAATAGAACACTTTCAGTGTTTAGCTAAAGAAACACAAATTAAATAAGCAATACATCAATTAACTATGAATTAATAAGAATGATGCAGCAGTGTACTTGTTATATTTATTGACCGCTCCTTATCAACTGTGGAGGAGGTTCAGTCATCACCTCTGTAAATGGCTGGGCCTTTCACATAGTCTGAGCAGCATCGCTCTGTACGGGGACAACAACAAGCTGATGACCCGTGAAAGAGAGGTGCTGACCCAAAATTCTCCCAGGCTGGCATTGAAGGGCGAGCTGGAAGAAATTTGAAGACACGGAATGCAGTGGACCAGGCTGAGTCATGGCTATGGCAGAGAGTTCTGGTGGTGACAGTGTGAACCAAGTATGCAGACTTGGAGGAACAGTGCTACAGACAGGGGTGGAAAGCCTTGTGCAAGCCAATAGAGGTGGGCTGGAGAAGCTTTGCAGCTCAGTCCCTGTATAAGGCCTAGAGCCTCCTGGGCATCACAGGCATGCACAAGAGGAAGGCCATCAGAACTACCACAGAGGCAACAGAAAGGGCCTCTAGATGGCTGTGGATCAAAAGCAACTAGACACATGCTACTTAGATAGGGGTCAGATGTGTACTGGTCATGTGCTAATGCATGAATGGTTGTAATTGTGTTTGGTAAACATATTTGTGGGGTGAAATCCATATGGAACCAGTGGCACTGAGCATGCATTAATGGTGAGAGTGGGGCTTGCTACAGCCTTAGTCAATGGGGAGGCTGGAATGGCACTAGTTGTGTTAAGTGGGCATGTCTGAGTGGTGTTAGGTGAAATGGGAGGGATCCATATAGAGTGGAACTGAGCATGCATTAACGGTGCCAGTGGGGCTTGCTACAGCCTTAGTCACTGGGGAGACTAGTATGGCTCTGGTTGTGTTGTGTTATCTGTGCTGTGTTAAGTGTAATGAGAAATCCTTACAGAACCAGTGGCACTCTAGAATGGGTTTATTCAAAAAGTTTAAAAAGCATACAGTATATGGGTATTATGGCCAGGTGTCCACAAACCTTTGGCCATATAGTGTATATACTCAATGACCCCTTTACACACCTGAAAACCTGTACAGCTGCTCATTCATGCCATTATTCAACCAGTCATTCATGTGGCAACAGCAAAAACATCATCCTCAATATTCAACTTTCCAGTTTCAGTGAGCCTGTGCCCACTGTAGCCTCAGATTCCTGTTGTTGGCTGACAGGAGTGAAACCAGAAGTGGTCTGCTGCTGTCGTAGCTTATCCGCCTCAAGGTTTGACATGTTGTGCATTCTGGGATGCTTTTCTATTCACTACAGATATAAACAGTGTTACCATAGACTTTCTGTCAGCTCGAACCAGTCTGGCCAATCTCCTCTGACTTCAGAACTGCTGCTCACTGGATGTTTTTTGTTTTAAACACTCTAGAACACTCCAGACTCTAGAGATTGTTGTGCATGAAAATCCTGGGAGATCCACAGTTTATCAGCTCACAACTCAAACCAACCCATCTGTCATCAACAACTATGCCATAGTCAAATTCACTAAGATTGCATTTTTCCCCATTCTGATGTGTGATGTGAACATTAACCATTAGCTCTATATTTGCTTGATTTTATGTACTGCAATGCTGCCACATGACTGGCTTACTGGATAATTGCATGTATGTGCAGGTGTATTCTTTGTTCTTTTTTTAATGTGCAATACCTGCTTCTCATCAGAACACTAAAGATTTGAATATTGCATTAATCCCTGGTGTAAAGCTTGACAGATTTAGAAGTATCTAGATGTTCTGATCAGAAACATCCAACCATCCCTCCATCCATCTTCTACCGCTTACTCCTTTTCAGGGTCACGGGGAACCTAGAGCCTATCCCAGGGAGCTGATCAGAAACAGCATATTGTAAACATCTTATAATGACTCACTCACTGCAGCTAAGAGCATATTATATCAGAGTTACAGCATAAAAGTTTGCTGTAAAGTCTACAAATCCTCAGCAATAAAGGAATAATGAGAGAATGGATGACATGCTGAGGCCTAAGAGGCTCACTGTGACTTATGCAGAGTTTGAGGCTTATTAGTTTCATCATATCAAGCATATATAAGTTCAGCTACATCCGTCATTACTCACCACTTCTGAGTAATTTCATCAAATGTCTTAGTGGTTATTTGTTTTCTCTTCTCTTTCTCTTGGACATAAAATACATATGGTATAAATCTACTTCTATGATAAGCTAAAAAAACTGATATCTGTCACGCTCATCAGTACTATTAACATTTTACTTATCAGAGCCACGTTCAGACATCACCGCTCTATGCAGTACAACTCCTACTCCATTTTGAAAGAATAAATCAATGGTATTAGAGTAATCATACTAAATGGACCCAGACAACGTATTAGCACAGAGGTTGTGGAAGCAGGATTGGCTGGTCATACCAGAGTTAGGCTGTCCATGCCTTCCTGGCCTGGCAGACTCCCAGCCATCCATGGAGTTCACTTCTAAAAGATAGGAACCCTTAGTTTCCCGGTCGAACACTGCCTCGGTGTAGATAGAGCCCAGTTCTGGATCAATGCGGAAGAACTGATAGTCTCCACTGCGGTCATTCAGCAAGGAGTAAGAGATCTAAGAGGAATAAAGAGAGAAGGGTGTGGATGAGAACTTCAATATGAAATAAAAGGAAAGAAGAAGAAACAACATAAGGCTTGTCAAGAGGGAGATGAATAAACTAACTGTACATATGGTTAATCATCACACATATGTGTAATTAATAGGACTGAGAAAAAAATATTCTTAGCTGCATCTTGATTCTCTCTTTAAATGAATCTGCTTTGATGTACAGATTCCCATTAGACTCTGAAGGCAATATAAAACACAATGTAAAGCAAATCATAAAAGTCTAAACCAATTGGATGGTGAAATGTAAAGGCTGTGGTTAGTAAGTAAGTAACTCTGTACGATATTGGCCATGACATGGTTGCCTAAGACAAATTTTGAGAATCCTAAAAGATTCCTATAATTGTAGGCCAAAATCTGTAGTCTTTAATTGCTAGTTTGACATGTTCCCCGACAGCCAATTAATAGCTGTTGCGATCAAATTTTTCCTCCGATTAAATTCTGGCAGTGTCAGAAGATTTGAGGCACAGTCCTGTAGTGTGGCTTCTCCTACAACGACTGTCAAATCAAGAACCAATAGGAACGCCATCTTCATTTTTTTCTATTTTTATTATCAAGGCAAGCCATTAACAAAATTAACGCTACAGATTGTTTTTGGTTGCTGTTAGCTACCATTGTAAATTTGCGTGTGAATATCAAAATGTCAAACGGGTCACGGATTGATGACGTAAAATTCTGTATGAGTCTTCTTGTCTCAGTCCGTTTTTCGTGTATTGACTGTCGTATAGACTGACATTAATGATAATTGAGATCCTACAGTGTGACACGGCTTACAGCGGGGATCATGTTCGTACAGTCTGTGGTCCTGCGAATAGTGCGGAGTTTGCTTTATTTTTATTGATTTCTGTGATCGCGAAATCCTGAAGGGATTGTCTAATATCAGCACGTGCAGGGAGATTTTAAGACAAGATTTAAGTTATAGGCTAGCAAGTGCCTTATATGTGGCTAGAAACTAGCTAATTTAGCTAGCAGATTTGAAGGCCTAAGTCAGATATCGGCTTCAAAAGCAATTGTGTGGGCACATTGCAGATTTTAAGAATAAGAAGGACAAAAATAACCGGACAAGAGGCATGTGTAAGCTCTGTCATTTTGTGGATATAATAAACATGCCAAACCACCTGGTATGTTTCCTTTTGGAGATGAAAAAATGACCTTCTGCTCAATAAAGTAAATAAAACAACTGGCAAAGCTTTCACATTAAAACAAACAAACAAAAAAACAATAAGCCATCATGTATAGAATCAAGATGCATTGAGAATTATATTATAACTGCATTAAATCATAGGTGCCCTAAGACTTTTACCCTCAATAATCAATCTCTTGAAAGAGAGCTGTTCCTCATAAACCATTCGCCTGGACTCCAGTCCAACGTCACACGCTCTAATGGCATTTGATTTCTAAATATCTACTAACACTTTCATGGCGGTTTAATGGTATGAGTAAGTTTGATAAGGATAAAAAGGTATGGATGCTCACTCTCCATAGTATCTGACTACCCCCAACTGGCAATTATTATGTGAGGAGCACTACTATAACAGCAGGTTGTGCATAATAACTGGTGCCCTGCCAGCTGAATTAGTGTGGCAAACACAAATAAGCAGGAGAGAGTAAAAAGTAAATGATGTAATAAAAAGCTTATAGGGGTCAAGTTAGTAAAATACGCAGCATTTTTTAACTGTTACAGTAAAATTGGCTGGCTGAACCGTATATACATAGCAAATATACTTAGTTACTTATATATTAATATTCAAGCCTGCAAATGATACTCATTATATCTAAATATGGCATTGTATGGTATCTGTAATTCAGCATGCTTGTTGCAAGGTTGCTCAGACAGCAATTATGCAGCCAAGGACAGATTCTCCCTCCAAGCCAAAGCCTTGTCAGACCTCAAGTAATTCTATTAAAAGGGTAAAGCAGAGTCAGAGCCCTGCTGTTGTTATTTTTTGTCCCTTTTTTGGATTTAATACTCAATTGGTTTATGCACACTATGTAGAATTTCTGCTAGGCAGAGCTAGAATAGGACTGAAGACTGATAGCACTGTCCTCTAAGCTCTGCAGTAGAATAGATGTAATGGATGGATGCATGTGATGAATAAGCCTATGACAAAGCTTTTTACTCACATATCTGCCATTACTCATGCTTTATGAGCCTTTTTTGATGAGTTAGTGGCCTTGTTTTTTTTCTCTTTTCTCAGTAAAACAGCTTCAAATTGTCATCACTTCAATATGCAGAAGCCATGTGAAATAAAATGGAAGGCTCTGCTGATTATAGTTGTACAGTAAAGCTATGAGAAGTATAGTATGGAAAGTATGAATGGCGTGTTAAATAAAGACTAAATGCATTTGATGTCCACTCGTGTGAACTACAAATTGATCTACCATATGTAGTATGCAGAATTTGGCATAACTTTAGGACAAAATGAAGAAGACAAATTAATTTAACTTACAGCATCACATGAGACATTTAGGTAGTAGTTTACTAATATCCCAAATAGTAGTTGTGCACACAGTTAGTGGACATGATGTTAATCAAGAGTAACACTGATTCATTTAGTTCAGTGGGTTTGTTACTACAAATCATA
Source organism: Stegophilus panzeri (assembly GCA_024331685.1). Lineage (NCBI taxonomy): Eukaryota > Metazoa > Chordata > Actinopteri > Siluriformes > Trichomycteridae > Stegophilus > Stegophilus panzeri. Next base: position 8,737,031 of record JANDJT010000164.1, read on the forward strand.
ACATTAAGTAAAAAAAATAAATAAATCAGTATGCACTGATTTAGTCTGTGGTCTGCTCATAGTCTTTTCACAGGATGTTTATATCTTGTTGGCACTAGAGGTGCAAATGTGTTTCTAAGTCTAATGTGAAACAAATTTCCGTCATGGTAGTATTAAGTTATAATTTTGAGAAACTTTCCAATTATTTTAAGGGACTAAGGCATAACCTTCCCATTACTAAAACTCTGTAAATAGTAGATGTTTGTCTTCAAATGGTGGAAATAGGCTTCTGCTAATTTAATACTTGTCCTTTGGTTGCATTATTTTGCACATGCAATCACTGTTCCCAAAATCACTTTTAAATTAATCCACTGTATTTGCATTGACACTGCTCTATATGTTCAGGTAGAAATAGCCTAATTTGCATATTTATAAGGGCAAACACTTAAAAAATAATAATAATAATAATAATAAAAAAAACTTGTTGTTTTACTATTTTGAAAGACACAGTTCCCAATACTGACTGAATGTAAAGCAGCTTCCACTTTTTTCTGTGTTATCAAGTTTTTATTTTTTAGTCAAGATCTTTGGTAAATCAGGGCCTTATTGTTTTAAGTTGCATAGATGTCCCTTTCATTATCACATGTAATAATGAAGCACATGTATGTAAAGCTATTAATGACTCATTTTAACACTTCTGGGTTCTTCACAACAGTAAAAAAAAGAAAAAAAGACAAAAACATTAGAATTTATGAAGGAACATGTTGATTTACCTCATATATTACACAAAAAATCTAACACGTTCAGCACTAATGCACTATGCAGTCTATGGAAACAGAGATATACAATACAAAACAATGAGACTAGTAAAAGTGACAGTTTATATGTACATGCTAAATAGGTGTAGTGCTTTCTGACCAAATTGACAGCATCCAATATACAATCTCATGTATCTTTATATCTGATATGTCTGCTGTTCAAGCAGATTTGAATTGCTTTCTCTGTATACATGCAGAATAGCAAAGTAGTACACACACACACAGACACACACACACACACCAAACAAATGCAAAGGTTAAAAGCTTTAGGTAATGTTCAAATCAAACATCAGAATAAAGAAAAAGTGAGATCTCTGTGACGTTGATCATGGCGCGGATGTTGGTACTAGAAGGGCAGGTTTTAGTATTTCATAAACTGCTGATCTCCTGGGAAATTCACACACAGCAGTCTATAGAGTTTACACAGAATGGTGTGAAAAACAAAAACACATCCTGTGTGCCGAGGGTCTGCAGGCTAAAACACCTTCTCTGAGAGAGATCAGGAAGCTGACAAGACATCTATATTAACTCAAATAAGCACTCTTTACAATTGTGGTGAGCAGAAAAGCATCTCAGAATGCACAACATATCAAACCTTGAGGTGGATGAACTAGAACAGCAGAAAACCACAACAGGTTCCACTCCTGCCAGCCAAGAACAAGAATTTGAGGCTATCATGGGTACAGATTGGAAAAAAATACCAGGTGATTTTTTTTCTCATCTTCAACTGTCCAGTTTGGGTGAGCCTGTACCCATGCTAGCCTCAGATCCCTGTTTTTGGTTGACAGGAGTGGAACCCAATGTGGTCTTCTGCTGTTGTACCCCATCCACGCCAAGGTTCAATGTTTTGTGCATGCTGAGATGCTTTTCTGCTCACCATGGGTTGTAAAGCGTGATTATATGAGTTACTATATCCTTCCTGGCAGCTCAAACTAATCTGCCCATTTTCCTCTGAGCTCTCGTATCAACAAGGCATTTGCAAAATTCTGTGTAAACTCTAGAGACTGTTGTGTGTGAAAATCCCAGGAGATCAGCAGTTTCTGAAACACTCAAACCAGCCCATCTGGCACCAACAACCATGCCACAGGTAAAGTCACAGAGATCACAACTTTTTCATCATTCTGTTTGATGTGAACATTAACTGAAGATCTTGACCTGTATCTGCATGATTTTTTTGCATTGTGCTGCTGATCTGAATATTATTTTCTTTTCTTTTAGATTATTTGTTTGTCTTGATTCCAAAGGAGTAATGAAATTAAAGTGCAGAAGGAGGATCAACATGCTTATTCCTAAATTGTGCTGTTCTTCATAAAATATACTGTGCATCGAACCCAGAACTGGAAAGAAAAGTCTACAGTGTAGTGCATCTCCATTTCTGTATATGATAGAAATATTCCTTATCAACTTGTATGTCTAGCATTTGTCTCCAACCCCAACTCCCCCCAAAACTTTCCAGAACATCTCTGTTCTAGCATGTAGTGCCTTCTTCAGATTATGTCTAGAGATTAAGTGTTTCTGTCTATTTTGCCTTATGTTTAACTTCCTGAAATGCCATTTTTTTTTCTGCAGAGAAATTGTAACTCATAAGAGATAGCTTCCTCCTGTTCATCCAGAAACTTATAAGCACTGAAAACCAGTGCACCCAAGCATATCAATTAATGAATAGCTCATAATTTACCTTTCCATTTAAACCCAGATCAAGGTCATTTGCAGACACCTGAAGCACCAGAGTCCCGACCTCAACCCCTTCTGTCACAGATGCCTCATAAATAGAGGAGGTGAAGAATGGAACATTGTCATTCACATCTGTTGATAGAAGCAGACAGAAGTGTAAAAGCTCAGCACTGTTAGCATAAAGCTCACAGTTTAATAACAAAAGATAAATGTCAAAAACACTTATAAAATACTTTAAGAAACCAAAAATTCACATTTTTATGGTATGTCCTGGCCATGATCTTGCTGCACTTGCAATATTTCTAGCATTTCTGGTTCATTTAAAGTCATGGTGAAAGCAAACTACATCAAAATATAACTACAGAGGTGCCGATAGTTTTCCACAGATATGTCTGTCACAAGTTTACTACTTGATTTTAATTATTGTTGACTTCATTATTATTATTGTTTACTATTTCAGGCTAAGCTGTATGGCTTTAGCTGCAGTTGGTGCCATACTTTAAACAGTGATTCATCATCCACCCGAGATATATTATTGTCTCTCTTTAGCTGCCAGCCACAATAGAACATCCTGACCTTGTAGGAAATAGAAATAAAATTTTTAAAAAGACATAAACATAGTGCTTATATCACAGCAAACCTTTTCAAGAGAAAATAAATGCCACTAGGACTTCTAATGGAATTTTTAAAGCATCTCAGATTCAGATGTATACTCCTGTCACAGTTTACACAGTTACTAAGTAAAGCATAAAAAGGCACGTGAGATGCTTATGTGCAGAGAACATATACAACATAACATATATATAATGTGTACACACACACACACACACACACACACACACACACACATATGTATATTTATTAAACGCAATAAAAGATAAAGAATAAGAATAGATTAAAATAAAACAGAAAATAGAAAATGTATAATGTGCTCTATTTGTCTCACACACAAGTATGTGTGTGTGTGTGTGTGTGTGTGTGTGTGTGTGTGTGTGTTTCCCCTCAGTAATGGAAGGAAAGTAGGAGGAGTGAAATTTAGGGCAAGATCTTTAATGGGTCGAACGATCCAAGGCACTAATCGCCATCTGATGTACTTCTAGGTTTTTAATTTTCTCCCAGCCAAAGTCGTAATCCATGAATTAAACAAGAGGTCCAAATCCATTACAACTTCCTCCCTTCCTCCTCTGTCTCTCTCTCTCTCTCCGTATCTATCTCACTGTCTCTCTCCTGTTTCCTGTGCTACTAGTTGTGTTTTTAATTGCAAAAGGAGGACATAAATAAGTGAGTGAAAGACTGGCACTGATCTGCACAAGGTGTCCACTTTTAAAGGACCAGCTAAAAGCATCCTCATCATAAAGCTCCTATTGGATTAATATTAGGCATGGGGTGGGATTGGGGTGGGAGGATCTTCGATCAGTATTAGAGTGCACTCATAAATGGAATAGAGCAAGAGATTCATGCATGAGTTGAGCCCAATTATGGCTTTGGGGAAGAGCCAGTAAATTACGTAGGATGGCATAGAGTCTTCCTGCAGTGGAATTAGAAATGCAGGGATATTAAAAATGGTTGCTTCTCAGGTCTAAAAACAAAACAAAACAAAAAAAACAATAGGTAAGTGTAGTTGAGGATCTGAGAAAGTGGATTAGAATAAGGGATTGAAGTACATCAGGATTTCAATAATAGTGAGGAGGATTAGAGCTATAGGGGGAAATAACTATAATACTAAATACATTGCTTTATAAAACTGTTTATATTTAATCATGGGCTCAGAATCAGAGGGGACATACGTGGCATTTTCATCCATCCACCATTCAAACCTATCATCTCCATCCATCCATTTATCCATCCATCATCCAAACCTATCATCTCCACCCATCCATTTATCCAACCATCCATCCACCCATCCATCATCCAAACCTATCATCTTTTCCCATCCATTTATCCAACCATCCATCCAACCATCTCTCCATCCATCCATCCATCCATCTGTCCTCTAAACTTATCATCTCCACCCATCCATTTATGAATTGTTACATTATTATACTTCTATGAGACATTTTGTGACATTTATTGGATCCCATTGAACAAAACCAACTTTTGCAAATGTAAAATGTCCTTAAAATACACATACAAAATGTAAAAACATTTCTGAAAAATTATTACAAAGATTGAACAGTCTTCAGTCTGATCACTCATTTAATGTATCATTCATGGATCATCCATCTATATATGCATGCACACATCCATCCATCCAACCATCCATCCATTCATCAACTTCCATGAGACATTCAGTAACATTTAGTGGATCCCATTGATCAAAACCATTAAACTTTTGCAATTGTAAAATTTACCTGAGGTGAAAAAGAAACCTGGTTGACAGTCTTAAGTTTTGATCATTCATTTTAACTGGATAAATATTTATACTTGTTTTGATACTAGAGTCTATTAAGACCTTTGATTTGATATGCATATGTTTATCTCCCAGGATACCACTTTGATTACAAACCTGTGAGTAGACATATGAACCATTTTATATATGAATGTATTTATTAATTAGTTTGTTTTCCTTTTCATCTTCCTTTTTCCCCATGGTATAGAACAGATTATTATGCCATTGTAATAAAGATAGCCAGAAGGAATAAAGATACTGATGCGGCATTAATGTTACATCATGACAGGCAGGTGTGAAAAGAAAAGCTTTAATTTTTCATATTAACAAAAACTTTTAATATTTAACATTTATATTTCAGTTGCTACTCTCAGGTCAAAATGAGCTGAGCATGGTCTGCAAAAAGGAAATATAATTTGAAAACAATTGTCATGTCCTTCTAAAAATCATTAAACATTTTAGCAATGTTTCTTTATTAAAAATGGCCATCTGATGGTCATTTACAACACAGAAAGATCAAAGTGATTACCTGTGAGGTTGACATACACGGTTGTAAAAGCAGCTAAAGGCACAGCAGCAACGTTCTGAGCACGTACACGGAGCATAAAGTTGCGTGTGGTCTCATAATCCAGCGGCTCAGCCACCAGGATGGAGGCTGATCCATCCTCTCGGTTGGGCGTCAGGTAGAAACGCACAGGCATGTTGGTCTCAGGTACCATGCCATCCTCCAGGTTATAGGTCACTCTGGGGTCACCCAGTGGTGAGGTGGCTTTCACTGTCTAAACAGCATAGAGAGAAAAATAAAAATGACAGGAATCAAACTTACAGTTACATTTCTGGCCCACAGATAAATCCAGTATTCTTCAGGCAGGATTATTTCATACAGTGAAATCAAATCTCAAATAGCTTCCTATTATCTATATATGCTCACTACCTATAGTATAATATAATGGCATTGTAGAACCGACATAGTGCACTTTATGCACTTTGGCCAATTTAAGCCATTTAATGAACAGAATCAGGTTCAGTAAAAAAAGTGACTTCAATCATGATAGAGTCAAATAATTTTATAATCATGAGTCAATATTCAATCAAATCGTGAGGTCCCTAGAAATCACCACCACAACACTCTCAGAAAAAAGGTGCTAAACTGTACCTTTCTTCTTGCTGGGGTGGAACCACTGTCTTTTGTTGCTTTAATATGTATGTTTCACCTGGAAATGTGGATATGTTGCATCTTTAAAAGAGACTCGAAGCACATAATTGCACCATAATTACCTTCTAGCATAAAGCTTTCAGGTCGATAAATGCTAAATGTGTACAACACGTGTATGTTTGAGTGTTAACGCCGAATGACGAGGAATGCTACAGTTTATTACTCGTTATTTCTGCTAGTTTATTTAATTCTCTTCCATGGCTTCTTTATCACAATTACTGAAACACTCATCCTCTCTGATTTAAAGTGCAGAGAGAAACATCTGTGTCAATGGCAATAGCCAGAGCGTTCAATTAGAACAAGACAAGCACTTCCATTCATGATCTATTAAATATCCAGCAGGCCTCATTGCATTCTCAGCTAACAAGAAAATCTAGAATTTATACCACTGATCAATTAAGCCAGAAGCAGCAAATTTTTTTTTCTGAACTTTTTTTTCTCTCTCCTCTTTTGACTTCATACATTTAGTTTAACATTCATCTATACTTTAAATAACCTTAATAGCTTAGAAAAGAATTGCAGAGGAGCCAGAAAATTAATTCTCAATGCACACTTAACTGAATGAATGAGGAAAAAAAATTAAACGGTCATGAATAATAAAGAGGCAGTTATTGGCCGGGTCCAGCGGCCAGGATGCAGTAGTTCACTTAAATAGCAGTGACGGCAGAAGCAGTAACAGGAAGGTTGCTTCTGTACAAACACAGTCTCCAGAGACTGTCCACCTGGCTATTCTGAGATACGCAAGAGAAGGCAGATAGACAGTGCGTGTTTGTGTGTGTGTGTGTGTGTGTGTGTGTGTGTGTGTGTGTGTGTGTGCGTGTGTGCGTGCGTACGTGTGGGTGGGTGTGTGTGTGCGTGTGTGTGCATGTGTGCAAGGGTAGGTGTATGTATGGGCAAGATGATAACACTGTAGCATATGTCTTGTCTTCAGTCTCATGACTGATTTAGATAGAAATGGATGATTCTGTACACATTCTGGGTATGCGTGTGTTTGTGCATGTGGGAGTGTGTGGGGGTTTGTGTGTGTGAGAGAGAGAGAGAGAGAGAGAGAGAGAAGAGAAGAGAAGAGAAGAGAAGAGAAGAGAAGAGAAGAGAAGAGAGTTGTACAACACTGGGAGGAAAACCAAGGTAACTGACATAAAAGCTCAGACTAGCGTGCCTGGGAGTCAACTCCCATGTCAAATATCTGTTATAGGTTCATTTCATCCAATCACTTGAGAGATGCCAGTATATTAAATGCAGACCTTATGAGGTAGTGTTTAGAACAAAATAGGAATCTTGTTGAGCTTTAACCTTATCAGATTTGACATCTCACTGGTGGAATACAACTTTATGTTGTCTTTGGAGCTTTACTGCTTCTCAATTCTTTGAGTTAGACAGAACAGACAGAGAGTTTGTTTCCTGTGAACATTTTGGGATAACAAGCGAGTGCCATGTTTGTCAATGTGATCAAACTACATTGTCATAAATAAATAAATAAATAAATAAATAATAAGATATAATACAATACAAACAGCCTATCCTAAGGAAGGAAACTTGAGCCTGCCATAAATAGCAGGAAAAATTGGTTGCTTTGTGTTTTGTGTGTGTATATATATATATATATATATGTGTGTGTGTGTGTGTGTGTGTGTGTGTATATATATATGTGTGTGTGTGTGTGTGTGTGTGTGTGTGTGTGTGTGTGTATTATTTATTTATTTATTTTGCAATTGATCACATACAAAGCAACCAATTTTTCCTGCTATTTATGGCATGGCTCAAGTTTCCATCACCTCTCATCCTTTTGACATATCTCACTTCATAAACTTTAGTAAGCATAAATCCTCTAGCTTCCTTGTCACATATGGTGTACCTCAAGGATCAGTCCTTGGGGCTCTCCATTTTACCACATATAAGTTATGTGATGGATCATACCACTATGGGAGTGTCTCTGACAGTGTTCTCTGGTATGACCACTTCATAGCTTTCCTTCTCCCATTGAGGAGGTTGGTTTTTCACATTGGTTATGGTGACAGCCAACTCTACAGAGCTACTCCGGTTCCCTCCATCTGTGGCTATGATCTCTCTGGTGATGTAGGTTCTCTGCAATCAAAATATCACAAATAAAATTAAAAATAAAAGCATTTCACTAGTCAGTGAAATGTCTGATCACTTATTTCTCGTGTATCCTTGAGTCCATTGTTTCAAACATATCATAATTTCATTTAAATAGACACGGTCAGAGGTTAATGAAGAAAATGATTAATCATGACCTGAAATGGTTGTTTGCATTTGTGATGCTGTGAGCTCAGTAGACAGAGTGTAGGAGAGGTGAGCATGAAGAGAGCCTGCACCAATCCCTGTTGATGTGCCACTTTGACTTGTATTAAAAGAAGTGTGTGTGCTGTCTGATGTGATGACAGCCAAACAAATTCAGACTGACCTCCTCACACACACATACGCTTCATCATACACTCTTGGTAGTCATGGAAACTGTTCTAACTGAGACTGCTTCTCTGAGGGACCTTCATATCATTTAATGTACTCCCTTTCTATCCCTATCTTCACACACCTCCTGCCCGCTCTTTCATTTCTTCTCTCCTGATCATCACATTTAAATAATTAGACTTGTTTTATGGACTTGCATTAATTAGATGTATTAATTAATATGCAAAAGAAGTATACTTAAATGTGGTGGCAGTGAGTTTTATGTTAGCCAAAATATACCTCACACTGAGGCAGCTGTCAATATAATCTGCTCAGAGTTAAGAACTCCGGTCTCTGTGTTTTCACAGGATCAGAGAAGAAATATCAACCAATCAGGACAAAGATGTGTCTTGGCTTGCCTGTCATTCTTGTTGTTTGTCAAGTCTGAAGGCTATTCATCTTTTACTAGCATTACGACATTTTAGCCTAAACATGTGTTTTGGAGGTGTGGTTTCAAAGGCACCAAATACAGCAAAGAGCTAAATTTGTTTGAATTCAGAGTTTCAAGCTTTTTTAAGTTTATTCCACAAATTTAGTTTCTGGATGAGAATACAGCGTGAGCATTTTTGCTTCCACTTATTTCCTTCTTTTGTATATGTATGGTTGATGTTTGCTTTTTGCACTTTTATGGTTGCAGCAGATATCCCCTGGCATTGATCTTCCATGTGTGATGCGTATCCCACTGCTCATCATGGATAGAGTACAGCATCTGATCACTTTTACTGTGTCTGTTATTTGTGTCAGAGTCAGGGAATGCACACACATCTTTAAATACAAGTCTTTAGTTAAGTGCTCTATGTAGAACTCTACAACAGACTGTTTCTGTCTTAGAAAACTTTAGAAAGTTAAAACTCTTAATTATCCAAAGAACCTTTAAGGACTCTGAGAGTGCATCTTTAAATGGCCCCATGCTTTCCTTGATAGTGGGCAAATCCAAGCCTGATCTATACACTAAACTGAATCACTCTTTAAATCACTATGTGCTGACAGAATGGGATTTAACTCCACTATATTGGATTTCACCAATGGCTCATGTTTACTGAACTCACTCACACACACACACACACACACACACACACACACACACACTCTAGCTAATAAATCTCCACACCAGTGGACAGTTTGTTGGATTAGATATAAATGCACTGCAAACAATTACATCTTCGCAAGTAGAGATACCTTTACTATAGTCAAATCTACGTAGTATTTCTTATTATAAGATTACAATAAAGCAAATATAAGATTATTAAACTTATTTCAAGCAATTTGTACTCATTTCAAGCTTGAAATAGTCTTGTTCTATTAGCAAATCATTTTGTTCATTTTAAGCATTTATTTTTAGAAAGAAACAAAATGATCTATCAATAGAATAAGAAAACTACAAGTTTGAAATGTCCAGAAATAGGTTTAGTGATCTTATATTTGCTTTATTGTAATCTTATAATAAGAAATACTAGAGAAAAGTGACTATAGTCGATAAAGTTTCACTTGCTATCATAACTTTTTTGCAGTGTGAATTCTGCAGAAGGGAAATGTTCAAGAACAATGTGACATACTCACTAAACATTTTCCCTAAACCAGGCAAGTAAGACTATGTAACCCCCTCTTTGTGTTCATGGTGCAAGTGCAAAAAAGTTCTTTGATCAAGGTGTTGTTGCGCAGTTGTGGTCAGGTATGCTTGTGCAATACACAATCAAATCTGCTGGTGCTCTCAAGAATAGTACAGCATGGTGACATTTTCATAATTAAAACAACAATATATTCACATTCTGTCTCCTTTTCTGCATATAAAGATCACATGTAAGCCAGCAGTAAACCTATTGTTTACTTTGGCTCTTTTCTCTTCAATATTTTGGCAGCAAATTTAGTGAGTTAATTAGTTTTGTTTGAGATTTTATCGATTCTAATTATTATGATGTTCTGTGTGCAATGACCGTGTGCAAGTTGTTTGTTCTTATTTGTGGCAGTCTGGAAAAACCAACTGGATGTCACTGTAGCTGAATTATAGTAAATGACCAAAATACTGCTGCCTAAATATACGTTGCCCTTTTTTTTGTGTCCTATCACAAACCTGTGTGATTTCATACACAGTGAATGTATTTCCATAATGAAAACAACAACAAATTCAAGTTTTTTTTTCCCTTTTCAGACTGCAATATGCAATACCATTATTTGATACATGCAAAACAGAAATATATTTCAGTTCAGAAACTCATGTATGACTATATATATATAAATGGTAAATGGCACACTTATATAGAGCTTTTATCCAAAGCGCTTTACACTGTGTCTCATTCACCCATTCATACACACACTTACACATCAGTGGTAGCAGAGTTGCCATGCAAGGCACTAACTTGCCATCGGGAGCAACTTGGGGTTCAGTGTCTTGCCCAAGGA
>JANDJT010000164.1:8749327-8770803 GCA_024331685.1 Stegophilus panzeri
CTAAACCCTATTGAGCATCTGTGGGGCATCCTCAAATGGAAGGTGGAGGAGTACAAGGTCTCTAACATCCACCAGCTCCATGATGTCGTCATGGAGGAGTGGAAGAGGACTCCAGTGGCAACCTGGGAACTCCATGCCCAAGAGGGTTAAGTCAGTGCTGTAAAATAATGGTGGCCACACAAAATATTGACACTTTGGGCACTAGTGTTCAGTTTATTTCTTAAGTGAAGTGACATACATACTTTTATAGAACTTCTATAGATCTAGATTTTAGGCTGGGTATTTAAAATTGCACTTTAAGCCAAGAATATACTGTAGTTGTATTCTTATCTTTGTGCTAAGAGAGCAATAATTTTGCACCAAGGCAGGTCTGACAAAATATCAAACATCATCTAGCACCCACCTAAATTAGTGCCTACATTTTAAAGCATCAAAAAAGTAACTAGGCAAGAACAGGAAAAATGTGCCTTATACTCAACCAAATTAGCAACATGCTGGCATTATACCAACACATTACATCTGCATGAAAAAGAAACCCATATGTAAAATGTCTTGCTGAGGCAGAGCACCAATCCAATTTACCTTCTCCACTAAGAGAGCAATCCATCTTTTCTGTAAACCTCATAGATGTATCTCTCTAACTCAAGAGATTTGTATGAGTGTGTATGTGTAAGATATTATATATAGACCTGAGAGATGGGCTGGTTGACATAAACCCAGCCTGTCACAGGATTGACACGCAGGTATTCTGGCTGCTCTTTAGACATGGAATATGTGATGGCTGCATTGGTGCTGTAGTCATCATCATGTGCAGCAACTCGCAGGAAACTGGTGCCAATCATGGTGTCCTCCCTCAAGAAATCTGTGTGAACGGAGACCGGAATACAAATTATTTTAATCAGAGCCTTGGGGAAAAGGTGTGTGTGGTTACAGAGGGGAAAAATCACTATATTTGTTTGGGGTATATTCCATTTAAACTCTATCAAGCCATGAGGTCAAATGAAGTTCACTTCAAGATGAATTCAAAACTCTCAGCATTATCACGGATGAAAAAGTAGACCGGCTGAATTGAAATGAAGAAGAGCGTCGCTCACACTCATAGCGCAGATTCTCAAACTTCGGGCTGTTGTCATTCTCATCCAGTATGAGGATGTTGAGTTGGCAGATGCCTATGAGAGGATCTGCTGCCTGATCTGTAGCCGTGACTGTCACTGCATACTCCCTCTGTCGCTCCCTATCGAACTTTCTTGCAGTCGTGATTGCACCTACAGCAACATAATGGAACAACATAATAATGGTGACCAATTAAACTGACAAAAGTGTATTGGGGAATAGCACAGGAAAGGGGTCTGAGAAGCCATTAATCATTTCTGTATAATTGGTTTATTGTCTACACAAACTCAATATTTGCTTCCAGACCACATAAGCTTTTAAACTTCTTTACATTCTTAAATCTATTTAAATGTATTCATTTTCAGTAACTGCTTTATCCAGGTTAAAGAAGACTGAGCATGAGGTGGGAATACACCATGCACACACAGGGGCAGCTTAGTGTGGCCAATCCACCCACTGAATGTTTATGGGAGGTGGGAGGAAACCACAGAACCCACAGGAAGCCTACAGGGATACGGGAAGAACATGTGAAACTCCAAACAGACAGAAACTTGATCAACCTGGGGTCCCTGGAGCTGTGAGGTGGCAACGCTACTTGCAGCGTAACCATACGATCCTTCTTAATGGTTAAATGCATAACTGAAATTATCTTATAAAAGCCAGAAGCAGCAGGTAGAACAAAACTCCCCCATAAACCTTAAGATTCCTTTCAAAAGCTGTAATATTCACACAGTTTAATTGGAACAAAGTAATTCCAAATGTCACACACTTTTTTCCCCATTTCTTTTCTCTTTTGTTTAAAATGCTGCAGGATTAATGCACAATAAATGGTTATATTTCATGAAGCGTTTCATTTCATTAAAGATGTCACAAGGAGTTGTTAAATGACATCTTTTCTTTTCTTTTGAAAGCTGACACATTTTAAAAGGCTGTGATTAAAGTGAATTAGTGTGAACTTTGGAATTCATGAAAACGCTTCAATGTGTATGACTTCTGAGTGCCAGATGAAGGGGTGTAAAAATACTCAGAGAAAAAATATTTCTATCCTTTCTTGTCAACAATTATTTATTTAACATTATCTATGTATGCATTTGGCACAAATTCAATAATAAATACGATAGCCATTTATTAAAATAAATCCATTGAATTATATCGTTATTCTAGCTTAATTTTGCAAGTACCTGTATCAGGATCGATGTTGAAGGCTGGGACCATGCTGTCTTTGTGCATGAAGCCATATGTCACTTTCCCATTGGCTCCTTCATCAGCGTCTACGGCGTGCACCTGCAGCACAAACGTCCCTGCCGGCTTATTTTCTGGAACAGACGCCATCTCTTTATACTGCTGACACTGAGACACAGACACAAAAAAGGTGGTACAATAAGTTAAACATCATGGAAGAATCTGCACTAATTTGAAACTATATGACACTGAATAAAATATTCACAGCCTCTATAGTTCTATAACTAGGAATTCAGCTAGTTTAAAGAATGTAGCTAGAAAGAAATTGCTGTTAAGAAAGAAAAACAGACAACAAAGAAAGTGAGCAAGGTGTAATGCGGTGGGAGAAAATGAGAAAATGTGAGCGAGGGAGGTGAAGAAAGAGGGAAGCTGAGGTTTATGAATATGGGCTGTTCTATTGAGATTCATCAGTGTTTTATAAATGAATTGTCCTTGAATCAATTGCATCTTGCTGAGTCCTCTGATACTGCTGGAATGAGCCACGATAATTCAGCTGTACCGGGTTGCACACACCATTTTCATTTTCATCAGTGTGTGTGAAAACAACAAAAATGAAAACTGCTATCCTCATCATCTACACTTTAAATGAAACCCAGAACATGGCAAACGAATGAACAGAAGTAAAAAAACAAACAAACGAAAACATAAATTTAAAAAAAAACAGCCATAAATCGCTTGTTGGCATTTGATACTTCTGAATTAATTAACAAATGGCCTTGATCTATTTCTGTCCCCTTTTCTAATCCTCTAATGGAATAAATATATAAATAAATAGCTCGCTGGTTTTTTTTTTTTTTTTTTGCTCTCATCTCAGGTTAGTAAGAGCTCTCGAGAGAGCAGGCTTTAAAGAGAAAAGTCCAAAAGTCTGCGTCCACACCATAAATTGTTTCAGAAAGTAAACTCCTGCCTTTTCCACCCCCCGTCATCCTTTGCAGGAAGAATCAGAAGATCTTTGCTAACAAAACCAGAACCCCATGATGTGAGATTGGCTCCATCTCTGAGGAGTTCCACTATTACTGATGTTCTTGCACCCAGGAAAAATCTGGTTCTCATCCAAGAACACACCAAAGGGGGGGCATGCAGTGTAGGATGGAAGAAGGCTAAGAGATGAAGAAGGGGAAAGGCAATAACACAACATGAAGGCATTTTTCTCGCTCTCTCCTGCTGCTTCCCAGCATGCCCCATTGAGAGCAGAAAAGTCAGAAACCAACTAGAGAGTTAAAAAAAAAAAAGAGAGAAAGTTGGAGATAAAGAGAGTTGGTGAAAGAGAAAGAAAACTGGATATTGTATAAGATAGTTGGACTCTGAGAGAAATAGAAGGAGAAGTAAGGATGGAGAGGATAGATTGAGTGAAGAGAAAAGAGCTATCAGGCTGAGCAGTGGTGCAAAAGTATTATTTCTCCTCCCTTCTGGATATTTTCTGCTTGGAAGTCTTTTTGTCGGGGATGGAGTATTGTGGTTCTGCCACTTCAGCTCCCTTGGTGCAACACACATAGTGTAGACATGTCCCCTGCCTCCTTGAGAACGCAGTCTGACCTCTCTACCAAAAAGGGCTGATGCTGGGGACTTCCGCTTCTGCCCTCATGTAAGCAGCAAAGAGGGAGCTCCTCTAATTAATGACCAATTATCGTCGTTCAGATCAGAAATCTATCACAATAACCTGGATTACTTGTTTAGATATCTTAACCGGTGCTCTTGGACATGAAACAGAATTTTTTTTTAATTATGCCGTAAATTTTGAGATACATCACAGCAGAGAGCAGTGGAGAAAAAATGGTGGAGCGAACACCTGAGGCAAGTTCACCCATTTTACTAAAATCACTCAGAGCCGAGCTTCAGATACACAGTGACGCTGTTGCTGGTGATATTAAGTTGCAAATTGAGAACTTGCATCAAGAGATAAAGAGAGATATTTTGTCTATCCGGGAAGAGACTAAAGCAGATATTCATGCACTTCATGAGGAAATCTCAGCAGACTTTGCCACACTGGATAAAGCGCCCGCTGAATCTACAAGTGAATGTGTAGAGAAGGGCAAATCTTTGAGTGACATGATGGACCGAGTGACTGCTTTAGAACAATCTTGAGACTCTACGATGAAGCAACACAAAAAATACATGAAAAATGTATGGACTTGGAGAAGCTTGGAGACTTGGAGACAGGATCTGAGATTTATTGGCATTACGGAAGGAGCTGGAAATCCAACCCGGTCCATCGCTGAGTTGCTATCAGAACTGTTTGGGGAACTCTCCTATAATGATAGATCGTGCACATAGATCCCTTGCTCCAAAACCAAGGCAAGGAGAAAGGCCCTGAGATATGATAGCTCGCTTTCACTACTTCTCTGATAGGGAAAATATCTTAAACCTATCCATGAGCAAAGCTCGTCCTTACTACAAGAGGACCTCTGTGCATATTTTCCCCGATATGAGCCCAGAAGTCAGCAAACTGTGAGCTGCTTTTAACCTGGTGAAGGCCAACCTGCGAGACACTGTAAACTATAGCCTATACTACCCGGCTAGACTAGCAATCACCATAGATGGCTCCAGGTACACATTCAACAACCCACAAAATGCAGAGAAATTTATTGAGAAGAGAGCCGACTGTACGTCCAAAAGAGACAAGTGACCCGACCTGGGTAATAGGGTTTAATGGTAATCTGGTTCAGTTATATACACAGCTTGATGTAAAGTGACTCCTGGAAAAAATATAGCATTGTAATTTTATTTCTATTCCTTTCCTTGATCTTTAATTTATTAACATTTTATCATAGAGAAAAGCTTATATATGGACAAAATGGATGTGTATAGATAAGACTGTATACGTTTTACAAGGCTGGTCTGTAAATTTAAAACATTTTCATATTTTGCTCTGATGGGAACTTAGTGGCAAGTCAAGTTTCCTTATTCATCTCTTTGAGTGTGTGCTGGACAGTGTTCATTTTTTTCATTGTGGAAAGTTTATTCGTGTGTCTTTCAGTTGGGGAAAGACAGAAGGGGATTAATGCATTGTAAAACCGGATAAGTTCATTTAACTCAAAAAATTTGAGGAAACTAATTACCTCAAAAATTTTAAGTTCATAAATCAATTTCTTTAAGCCAAATACACTTAAATATAACAAGTTTGAATAAAATTTTTGTTATATTTAAGTGTATTTGGCTTAAAGAAATTGATTTATCAATTTTAAAATTTTGAGGTAATTAGTTTCCTCAAATTTTTTGAATTTGATACTTCTTTTCTCTTTCTTTTTTTTTTCTTCCCCTTTTTCCTGGATGTCTTGTACCTGCTGTTTGTAATATTTTCACTTAACTTTCATTATGGCTATTGTGAAAACCAACCCTTTTAAAATAAGAAAGCAAAATTCAGTCCAGTTTGTTTCATGGAATTGTAAAGGGCTTAATGGAGCTATAAAACAAGGTAATATTATGGTCCATCCAAAATTTTAGGAGCAGACATGATCTTTTTGCAAGAGACACACTTGAAGAATCAAGAACAGTTTCATCTACGGGGGCGATGGGTGGAGCATATATTTCAGGCTAATTTTAATTTTAAATCCAGAGGTTCAGCTATACTTATTAGGAAGAATATACCATTTATTTAAAGTATTTCAAAGTTATTTCTGATCTAACCATGAATACTCTTTTTTTCAGCAGTTCATCATTCTTACTGTAGGATAGATTGTTTTATGATAAATTATAAGCTTTTGTCAACGGTGAAGCATTGTGTTTATGAAGCTATGGTTATATCAGACCATAGTCCACTGATCCTTCAGTTAGCAATTAATAACAAAAATACAACTAAAACATGGAGATTTGATAATATTCTACTAACATAAAACATTTGCAGAACAAGTTAAAACACAAATACAATAATATCTGGATATGAATAACACTGCAGATGTCTCAAAAACTATCTGGGACATATTTAAATTGTATATCCATAGACATATTATCTCCCACAGTGCCTCAATTGGGAAACAGATCAGAGAACAAAAAAAAGGAACAAATTGACCTGATTTATAAGAAAAGGCTCTGACTCAAAACAGAATTCAAGTTACATACTACAGAAACAACTAATCTCTCAACACGAGCAAAAACTAGATTTTATGAACATGGAGACAGAACTGGGAAATTCCTTACCCACCAAATTAAAGAAACAGTGGCTTGAAGGTTAATTACAGAGATTACAACCAATTCAGAACAAATTACATTAGACCCACAAGAGATAAATTATACCTTTAGAGATTTTTATATAAAGTTATATACCTCAGAATCGGCTAATAACTCTTCGCTTCTAGAAAAGTTTTTTTGAAGAACTGTGCTCTAATGCACCAGGCCCAGATGGTTTCACATCAGAATTTTACAAGGCCTTTAGTGATCAAATTTCACCACTGTTATTGGATGTTTTTAATAAATCACTTGGTTGTTTACCACCAACATTTTATCAGGTGAGTATTTCCCTAATTCATAAATTAAATACAGATCTGCTTAATCCAAGCTCATACAGACCTAAGTCTTCTTGCTGTTGATAATAAAATACTAGCTAAGGTTCTAGCTACCCGCTTGGAAAATATTCTCCCTCCAGTGATTTCGTCAGATCAGACAGGATTCATTAGGAACCGACAACTCTTTTTTTAATATTAGAAGATTATTACATATAATTTACACCCCCAGCTCTAATCTGAGTCACTCAGAAATACTAATTTCCTTGGATGCAGAAAAGGCTTTTCACAGGGTCAAATGGGATTATCTCTTTACGACCCTGTAAAGGTTTGGATTTGGCCCTAATTTCATTTAATTAATTAAGTTACTATATGCTCATCTGTAAGCGTCATTGAAAACAAACAATAACAGTTCTAGTTACATCCCTTTTGGCTGTTCTACCAGGCAAGGCTTCCCTCTTTTTCCCCTCCAATTTGTGCTTGCTATAGAACCTTAGTCATTGCTCTGCACACGTCACAAGCCAAGAGCAAGGGAGGGAACATAAAGTGTCTTTATATGCTGATGATTTATTATTATATATCTCCAACCCTTCAAAATCATTACGTGATTATGTCAATTTTAGAGGGATTTGGGAAAATTTCAGGATATAAAATTAATTTTGCTAAGAGTGTGCAATTTCCAATGAGCCCTATAACGGACCATCAAACATTTATCTCCCTTCCTTTTAAAATATCAAACTCTTTTAAATACCTAGGAGTTACTATTACAAAACACTTTTCTGCATTATTTGAGGATTTTTTTTACTTGTTTGATAATACTTTGCAAAACTTTAAAAATGGTCCAATCTACCCATCTCTTTAGCAGGCCATATTAATATTGTGAAAATGAATATTTTGTCAAAAGTTTTGTTTCTTCTTCAGTGTATTCTAGTTCTTATTGGCAAGGCTTTGTTTACAAAATTCAATAAAAGCATAACCTGGCTTATTTGGAATGGTAAGCACCCCAGAATTAAGAAGATTTATTTACAGAGACCCAAGACCCAAGTTACAAAGAGGTATGGGATTGCATCACATCCAGCTTTACTACTGGTCATGTAATATAAGAGCGCTTTCATTTCGGCTCCAGAGAGATCTGACTGATTGGTCTTGTATATAAAATTATGCATGCTCCGCCCTCCTCTTGGCCAGGATAAATTTTTTCAACCATATGTACCCCTCTCTCATTTCAATTAATAAATCCTATAGTTTATCATTCTTTAAATATATAGATGCAAATTAGGAGACATTTTAAATGACATGCATGTTTAGTTCTTGGACCATTGATTGCTAAACCCTCATTTCCTCCCTCTTTGTCAGATTCATTATTTCATACTTGGTATGAGAAAGGTATTTGTCCATTCAAAGATCTGTTTATTAATGAAAGCTTTTCTTCATATCAACAGTTGAAACAAAAGTTTAATTTACCCAACAACCATTTTTTTAAAATACTTACAGGTGCGTAGTTTTGTCAAAAATAACTTTATATCCATCCCTCATAAACTGCCAAGTTCACCAATAGACTTACTGTTTCCACCTGACCCATTTACTAAGGGAGGTATATCTATCATATATAATAAACTTTCTCAGTATAAAGGGGGGCCACAGTAGAACATCTAAGGGAATCATGGCAAGAAGACCTTGGACAAGCAGTGGGATGGGGTGCAAGAACAAGTCCACTGTATGTTTGTGTTAGACATAGACTTTAGCAGTTTAAGATGTTACAGACTTTACCTTTCCAGATTAAAGCTTTCTAGGATGTTTCCATCAGTGGATTCATCCTATGATCGGTGTGAACAAACTGCAGCCCCACTGGCACACGTGTTTTGGAAATGCTCTGTCATTTATAATTATTGGCTTTAAATTCTTCAGTCACTGTCAGACATCATAGGAAGATCTTTTGTCTCACAAATAATAAACTAGTGCTGTCAAACAAAAAATATATGATTGCATTTGTCACACTATTAGCATGAAAATTGATATTACTTAATTGGAAAGGGAAAAAAACACCACTCCTTCTGCTGTGATGAGAGATGTTATGCAATACCACCAGCTGGAAAAAAATAAGTTTTCACTGAAATGCTAGGTTAAAATTTTTATGCTACATGGGAACCGTTAGTTGATTATTTCAATAACACTGCATTAATTTCACTTTAAATTGAGTTTGATGCATCCAAAAGTGTTAAGTACCAAGACAGTCTTTTTTTTTGTATGTGTGTGTAAAGTAATTTTTATTTATTTATTTGTTTGTTTGTTTTATTGTATTTTTTACATTGTTTATTTTACTTTAAGATACTAAAAGGATGGAAATGTTACATAGGAATTGAAGAAAATGTCACTAATCTATGTCATGTATTTAATTTTGAATCGTCCTTTGTACAAAATTTTGAAAAAAAACCCAATAAAGTGAATGTTAAAAAAAAATCAATCTAACAAATAAATAAATAAATTAAAAGGGCCGATGCGAATTTACCTCACTTCTTGTTAAATTGAACTTGTTAAGTTAAAAAGAACGTTTCACAGCTGCAGAAATGGTTCCGCAGTGTTAAAGCTCCCTGAAGAGTGTCTCCTCACCTCAGCACCGTCATTTAAGACCTCCTGAAACCCCTCATCTCATGTTAAATTGAGACATTTTCAGGCAGGTAAGCCCAAGATAATTTGGCAGATATTTCACACGTTAATTAAAAAGGACCTGAGATGATCTAGGGTAGTGCAGATCGGCTGGCTAATCACTTCTCTAGAGGATAGATGGACATGGAAGCTGTGATAAAGAAGTGCTTAAAAGGATAAAAGGATGGTAAATTCAGAGAGAGAAATTGACCAAATGCTGTGGGAACATACGGCTTTACAGTAAGGGCAATAATTCTGAGTCCAAAAATCTTCTTCTTTTTCTGTCAAGGTTCCACTTCATAGTGGAACCATCGTGGTGGAAGGATTAGCCACTCAGCAGTATGATACTGAACATTGCCCAGGGTGCGCCAGGGGAGGCTCCTTCCATGCACACAGATTCACACACTACGGACACTTTGGACACTTTGGACATGCCAATCCACCTACCATGCATGTCTTTGGACTGGGGGAGGAAACCGGAGTACCCAGAGGAAACCCCCATAGCATGGGGAGAACATGCAAACTCCACACACACAGGGAATCGAACCCCCAACCATGGCGGTATGAGGCGAACATACTAACCACTAAGCCACTAAACCACTATGCATCTTATATTTATACAAAGTAAGTAAAAAAAGTTTGGTCTAGATGTATACATTTATAAATTCCTTGCTTACAAAGGTCTGGATAAGCAACCAACATGACTGGATGGTGACAACTTTTTAAACCATTAATGAATAATACAGCTATAAATATGACACATTAATTTTAAGTGGTTATGTTTTGTTTCACATTGGCATTTCATGTTCCCAGTCATCTTTAAATATTCCGTTTTAGTAATTGACTTTTTTTTAACAAGTCTCTTCACTAATTAGACCACTGAGAGTAAATTAAATAAAAAATATGTGAAGTCTGTGATGACTCTTTCATTTGAGCTGGTTTCAGTTAAAAATTTTTCTTAAATATATGGGTGTGGTGGGGGGCATGGTGACTTGTTAGCATGTTTGCCCCGCATCTCCAGGGTTTGGGTTTCAATTGCCATCCCTAAATTGTCTGTAATGTGTGAATAGGTGTGTGAGTGTGTGCAGTTGTAGCCTGTGATGGGTTGGCACCTTGTTCAGGGTGTCCCCCACCTTTTGCCCTAAGCGCATTGGGATAGGCTCCAGGCTTCCCACAACCCTGTGTAGGATAAGCGGTATAGAGGCAGGTAATCATCTTAATTAGACTCACACTCCAAAACTGTTTTGGAGTGTGAGTCTAATTAAGGTGATTACATGCCTCTATAAAGAGTTGTATTTTATTCCACATGGGTATTGTGCCTGATGAAGAGCCGATGGTCGAAATGTTGCACTTTCAATAAAAGGGTGTTTGGAGCTTCAAATTCAGTGTGCGGACATTACGCTTCTTTTTTCCATATTGTTATTTCTGTTGTACTGCCCCTGAGCCCAATTAGGGTGCATTGGATGTGCACACCTTTTGTTGTATTTTATTCTTCATTGGCTTCAACATGCCACAACAAGAGATCTTGGTTTAAAAAAAACAACAAAACAGGATCTGGTGAAAAACTTGGTCAGGACCTGGACTGTGGTCTGACAGTTGACAAACCTTGGCTTAATGGATCGTATTGATTAAGTCAGTATCAGAATATGAGACAAAAATCATTTACTGGAAGCATGTTACATTACTAGACTTTGAATGCAATGCCACAACCAAATGCCTCTTCATTTTTGATAAATGACTAAACAATACTGTTAACTTTGATATTCGACTCCAAGAGTATCAAGTTAAGCATTCAAGCAAATGCTAGGTACCTTCTCAAAGATGGGCTTGTTGTTGTTGACATCATCCACTCCCACAATGACCTGGGCCGTGGCTGACAGAGACTGAGGTCCTCCAGAGGCGTTGTCGTCTGTGGCTGTGATGTTCAAGATGTACTCAACCCCCTGCAATTTTGGTTGAGGATTGGAGCGAAGGCGGATCAGGCCTTAGAGAAAGAGTCACATGGTTTTTACATAACCTTTTACAGAAGAGGAACCTCAAAAAATATGAAAGCTACTATGTATCTACTATGTACTACTATGTATGTAAAAACTAAGTATTGCCTCATTCATACTTAGACCCCTTGGTGGTCAAATCCAACCTGAGGGACAAATTAGCAACAGCATGCAAGTAATGCAATAATGCAATATGCACTCAATTCAATCTCATCTAATGAAAATAAGATGTCTTTATTAAAGCATCCAAGAAACCTTCTCTCTTTGAGCATCAAAATCAACTCGCGTATGTTCATTTTCCAAACATCCATACTTATTTCCTTTCCAGTATCTGAAACCACTATATTACAGCTTCTGTACCTGATATCTCTAATATTCCTGTTATCTTCACCTGGCTTCCAATTACTCGCTCGCTTGCTCTCTCTCTCTCTCTCTCTCTCTCTCTCTCTCTCTCTCTCTCTCTCTCTAGCATCTTTCCCTGTTTATGTCCTAAGGGAAGTGGTTTTGTCCTACACATCTATACATCTGACCCTCTGGTTTATCCTTGGAGTTTTGCTTGCAGTATATATACAGAGATTTGGTCTTTATGCTAATGCAAGTGAGGCTATAGTAAACATTGTGACCTCTCTAAAACTCATGAAAAAAGAATTTTCATGCAAATGGCTTTTAGGAAGGTCTAGTAGTAATAAGTCAAGGCCATTAATTGTGGCGTTTCATCAGCTCATAACCATTAAGGATAATGGCTGTCAGGTGATGCAATGTTCTTGGACATTATTGGTGTTAAATACACCCAGAGAAAACGATCCAATTAAGTTTTCAACTAAAACCGGAAAACTTTTTATGCAGTTTGGCTGTTCATTTACACGATAACGGCGTGGGGAAGAGTATTCAAAATCTTATCATTATCTTTGTAATTGTCTGTTTTGGAGTATATCTGTATCCTTTTATTGCTAATAAAATATAGAAAGCAGACTGACTGCCAGTGTCTCACTATTTGATTTGTATTTGCCAATTTTGTTCCATTTTGGTACAATGATGGTCAATTATTAGTACTTAAAGATGCACTATTTTGATTTTTTTTTTTTCAGTATTTAAAAATGAATGAGTCTTGTTAACAGAATTCTGACCTGGAGCACAAGAAAAGCTAAAAGATGGGGTTGATGACAGAAAAAGCCATTTCCGCAATGAAAAAAACTTTATGCACATTTCATGTACATCAAATTATATTACATTAGGGACGTCTCAGCATTTATTAACCAAGAAAAATAAGCCAAATCTATGCTTGACAAGTGTGAGTTTTCACAATTCCTTATGACAATTAATAATTTTCCAAGTCTAACTATCGTGATTCTAAGTAACTGGAGACAGAACGTTTTTTTGTACCCCACGTAGATCATAAACCATTGAAATCTTTTGAGAAATGTAAACGTTATTGTGCTTTTTATCCAGAAAAAACACAGCTCTCTCATTTACTTGTATTTGTTTATAGGGCAGTCTTGCCCAGACCAATATGGCGGACACGTTGACATGAATGCTTATGACATCGCCGACTACTGGCTTGGCATGCATAATACAGCGTTTTTACGTGAATTAAAAATTTTAATTGTTGACAAAACACTGTGGTATAAGAAGAATTAAACACTCTGGGACATGCTGTTATAAGAAAATCCACCTCTGCTTTGCATAGGTCCATAACATAACACTCTATTATGTATTTTCCCTATAAAAGCACACCCCATAATGTGCTATTCCTTATATCTGCAAAGCTTTTTTTTTAGTGGAGGTCTGTTTAGTGTGTGGGCTGCTGCCACACTAAATACTTCCCAAGTTGTGACATGAGGATTCAGCTTAAATGTGACCTATCAGACAGCACTAGACATTTCCCCTGTTCTCCCTCAGCCTCATCAGACAATCTGTATTTAGCTGGAGAGCTGGATGCCTCCTATCTGTGGTTCACAGCTAAAACACATTAAAGGAAACCCTACAGCTACTGACACAGACCTGGCATTGGAGGAATAACATTCACCTCAGGGCCGTGAATTGATTCTAATGCGTCATGCTAGTGCTTTTGTGGCAAAGCTTGAGGAAAAAAGAAAAAGAATGTGTAATCAATTCTAATTCAATCTGAACTACTTTCCCCCCAACCAATGTCAAAGTGCAATGAGGTCTGGGGCAGAAAAGCAAAAGTGTATGTGTGTGTGTGTGTGTGTGTGTGTGTTGCTCCACTGACATACAAAACAGCTGTACCCAGCTTATAAATGCTGTAGGCAATGCTACTCCACCAAAAATGTAATGTAATGTGTAAGGTAACGTGCAATAGATGCCTGCAAGGCGTTCAATATGTGGCTGATAAAATGGACACGAACAAAAAAAAAAAAAAAAAAGAATGAATTAGTTAGTTTATGGCAGACATAACAATAAAGACCACCAATATATCTGTGATTCAAATGAATAAAGTGGATACAGCTAACAGTTTAAAGGAAGAGATAATGGCAAATGAAGTGTGTCTATTATATAAGCACCTATTATAGAAACAGAGACTGCATTTGCTGTTATTGCTACCTACTTTGACACATTTAAGCACCACAGCATTAGGAGGGGCATAATTTGTTTGTAAACCAGTTTGCTGCATATCACACTTAGTAAATATAGATATAACTGCACAGTCAAATAATGCAATATAGACTAAATGGTCAAGAGAAAAGGCCGGCCAGTCATTAGCAAACATTTCATTGTTATTAATATTTTAAAATGTAAAATACTATCCGGCTAGATTTGCCAAACAACAGCTCAGACACAAAGTGGTAAAGCAAGCAAACTCACAGAGTGGGGTTGCCAAGTGCTAAAGCATGTAGCGCTATTTTTCAGGGTTTGGGCTTAGCGCCTTAGTTCCAGTGATGGGTTATGTTAATGCTACAGCATACAATGGCATTATGTTCCCCTTTGCACAAAGTGAGGTCCATAAAGATATAATTTGATGAGTTTATTGTGGATAAACTCCAGTGGCCCTCACAGAGCCCTGACCTCAACCTCACTCAACACCTTGGGGATGTACTGGAACATAGACTGCAAAAAGCCTTCCCAGAAGAGTGGAGGCTAATATAGCTGGAAAGGGGGAGACAACTCCATATTAACTCCATGCCTTTGGAATAAGATGTTCAACAGGCATATACTGTATATTTTATAAGGCCAAAAGTACCTGCCCATCACACACATATGTGGATTTTCCCCAGTCTGTTGCCACAGTTCACTGGAACTAAGGGGCCTAGTCCAAATCTGTTCTACAATGCCTCTGTGCATAAATTGGGGTCTATAAACACGTGGTTTGCTAAGGTTGGTCTGGAAAAATTCAAGTGGCCTGCACAGTGCCCTGACATCAACTCCCTTAAATACTTTTGGGATAAATTAGGATGCCGACTGCAAACCAGGCCTTCTCGTCCAACAACAGTTCCTGACCTGGGCACAAACCCCCACAACCATGGTCCATAATAAAGCCTTTCCTGAAGAGTGGAGTCTGTTATAGCAGCACAGGGTGGACCAAGGTGGAAACGATTTGGCAAGAGTCTAACCACAATGCTGCAAAAAGCTAATTACTTCATACCACAGACATCTCGTAGCTGAAAAAAGCAATAGCTTTGCAACCAAGTATTAATGAAGGTAATGTTTGGTGCCCAAATGTTTTTGAAACATATATTTTTTATGCTTTGAATACATATTTTTTTGGGAAGTATTTATAAGTAAAAAGTCAAAAGATGTGTGTAAATTTGAAATGGATGTATGCACTGGTACTATATTAAGCAACAAAATCAAAAGTGTCTGAATACTTGTTTTCCCTCATTGTAGTTGTCCCAATATGCACTCAATATATACCTGCCATTCTATTTTTTTTTTTCCTTGGCTGTAAGTTGTAAAGAGGTGCAAAGATACCTAATTTCAGGAAAAGTACATTAATTAGACTGCTATTTGGTGAAAAGACTATTCTGCTTTAAGTTAAGTGCACAGTGCTTGTGTACGTGTGAGTGTGTGTGTGTGTGTCTGCATATGTACGTGCATGTGTGTGAGTGTGTGTGTGTGTGTGTGTCTGCATGTGTGTGTGCATGTGTGTGAGACCTCTGCAACAAGCAGGAAGCAAAATTATGAGAGCCAGCACATATCAACATACATCAAAGATGAAGATGATGTTTATCCAAGGGGTGGAAGAGTAAAAGTCCCTACATATGAAGGAGAAGAGGGTAAACAACCATTGGCCCTCATCCCACATCAGCTCCAATCAGTATCTCAACCCCAAACACTATGCACCCAGAGCATGGTAAAAGAGAGCAAAGAAGCAATAAAAATACAAAAGGCCAAATGAATAATTATAGAAAGTCATTTCAACCATCAATCAGTTTTTACATCTTTCTTTACTCAACTGCTTCACCACAGTGATGTAGATCAAGTTTGGAATTTGCTTAGTTAATCAGTAACAAAATACATAAGAGATATTGTGCCTTCAACATAATTTCTTTGCATCCTGTTCTCAAACAAACCAGCTTAATTTATTTGCATATGTTTTGTGTGTAGCCTCAGTAACTGCAATTTTGAAAGCAATTCATTAGTGATCTTTCAATGTTAACTGCCTGTCTACTACATCACATAACCAATCATTTTCATTTATTCAAGTATTCTCACAAGGGCAGGCATTAAGATGATGGAACCTCTCTTAACTCTGTCACTGCAAGACACTCGAGCCTAGGGTGGAATGTATATCCAGGCTGTAATATCGAATGAATGTGTGCGGCGTAGACCACGCCGCCACAGCACTCACATCCTGTAAGGGTAACCCTTTGGACAAAGCCTTCAAGGAGGTGACCCCCCTAGTGGAATGAGCCCTTATGTCCAGAGGCATAGTGAGACCACGCACCTCATAAACGATAGAGATTGCTTCCACTATCCAATTAGAGATGCGCTTATTCGACACAGCATCACCTCTGCTGTTGCCACCAAAGCAAACCAGCAAGTGCTCTGACTTATGCCACTGGCTGGAGCGGTGGACATAAGTACAGAGAGCCCTTACTGGACACAGTGGGTGCAATTTCTCTTGCTCTGGTGTGAAGAATAGAGGAGGCCAGAAAGCCTGCAACACTACTGGCTGGGCAGCAGACGTAGGCACTTTAGGAATATAATCTGGCCTAGGATATACGAAGACCTTGGCTAATCCAAGGGCAAAGTCAAGGCAGAAAGGGGCAACAGAGAGACCTTGTAGATCTCCTACTTGCTTGAGAGATGTCAGGGCTAGCAGACAAGCTACCTTTAGAGTCAGAAGCTCCTCTGAGGTTTACTCTAAGAGCTCAAAAAGGGCACCTGGTCTGCAGATGGACCTCAGCCATGTGGACCTGAGCCACCTGAAACCATGTATAAAATTTGAAGATAAAGGATGTTGCCCCACAGAGGCTCCATCAATAGGGAAGTGGCTGGCTGATATGGCAGCCACATAGACCCTGATTGTAGAAGGAGCCAACTCTGCTGAGAAACATCCTTGTAAGAAAAGTCTCCACTAGAGCGCATACAATTTCCTCGTGGATGGTGCTCTACCATTCAACATGGTCTCTACAACCTCAGTTGCGAGACCAGAATCTATGAGCTGGTGCCCCTCAGGGGCCAGACCCACAGTTTCCATAGTTCCAGCTGAGGGTAATAAATCAGCCCTCTGGCTTGAGACAGTAGATTCCTGATGATGGGAATCTCCCAAGGAGTGCTGTCTAGCAGGGATATTATCTCTGAGAACCATATTCGAGCTGGCCAATAAGGTGCTACTAGCAGCAGACATAGACGGCCCTGGCGAACTCTCGATAGAACTTGTGGGAGCAGAGTGATCGGGGGAAAAGCATACAGACGTGACAGATCCAGTTTTATCTTGCTGAATGTTGATTGGATTGACTCTAAGCATGTTGGGGATACAAACGCCTTTATCATAGTAAAATCCCATATAACCCATAGAAAAGTTGTCAGGTGCACTGGGGAAAGCATACTTTTCTTGAGGTTCAACCTGAGCCCCAAGGTCTTCATGTGGGTGAGAACAACATCTCGATGTTGAATCGGCAGTTCCCTGGATTGTGCTAGAATTAACCAGTCGTCCTGGTAGTTTAGTACACGGATGCCCTGGAGTCGCAAGGGAGCCAGAACAGCATCCATGCACTTTGTGAAGGCGTGAGGGGAAAAAGCTAGCCTGCATTTAGCTTTTCCTGCATTGCCTTGCTTCTGCTTCCCTTGATCATTTGGGACCAGCAACTCTACCTGGTGCCAGCTCTGCCTGGATTATTGTTGCAACATATTATGCCTCTTTTTGTTTTCCAAGCTCTGTCCTGATACTAGCTCAGTATTTTTGATATGCCTAGCCTGGTCATAGCTCATCACTCACTCTGTTCCTTGTCTTCTCTTACTCCTAATTATTAGTCACATCATTTGTCTTTGACTCAGATCCATTGTCTCTCATCCCCTGATTCTGATCCTTTCCCAGTGTCAGAATTAGCCTGTAACTCCGGCCCTAATCCTAAATCTCGCTCAGCAGCTGTCTCTGAGCTTTTTCTGAGTGTTTGGCCTAGAACCTGATTCTGTGTCAACATCAGTGTCATTCCCTGACCATAGTTCTTCTGCATTATTCTCTGTCCATGTCTATGATGCTTCCCGTACATCAACCTCATGTTACTTCCCCCTGCATCAGTGTCAGACCCTTTTTGATCTTGCCCCTGTGTTGGTAACATTCTTGGTAAGCCACTGTAAGTCACAGCTTCTATTCATACCTGAATGTCAATCACAGGGTCTGTATCATTTCTTAATGTAAATCCCAGTCTCTGTTGCTTCCCCAGTGTCAGTCACAGCCTCTGTAACTTCCTTATTATTGGTCACAGCATCTGTTCCTTCCATAGCCTCTGTTCCTTCTTCAGTGCTGGTCATAGCCTCTTCCTTCTTCAGTGTCTTTCACACCCAGTCACAATGTTTTCATCATTCATCATTTCCCAGGTTTTGCTGATTTCCATGGTTCTTGTCCCATTGTTCTGCTTTGTAGCTCCAGTTCCCTTATTAATTTGTCCTGTTACCACCTTCAGAAATATTCTACTATTGAGCTCTGCTAGTACTTTGGTCTATGATAAAGGATTACATTATGATACCCATCAACGTTTTGAGCCCAACCCTGAATTTTGACCAGAAATCTTGTATCTAATCTATTATACAACCAAAATAATACCAATACATAAGATGAGTGTGGATATCCTGCAGATGTGTTACTATGAATTAACAATCATTTTGGGTTTCTCTGCAATAACCACCTAAGCATGGTGGCTACTGCCCTTGAAACAAACTGTTAGATATAAAAATATGCTCATACACATGGTTACTCACTGCTAAACATTCAAACGCAACTTTCAAACGCAACATTCAAACGCAAATCTCAGCCAAAGTACTCAATGTAATACATTTTCACCCCTGAAAAGATGATATCCAGAAGCGGTAACCTTATTAGCCTTGAATTAAATATGCTGATCCAGTCACATAGAAAGCTTAAAGGACTTGTCATGACATGAGATTTTTGCATCACTGTACTTCTTTCATCTGGCCTTATTTAACACGATCAGTCAACTGCACAATTGTCTATTAAAATCACCTTGTAAAACTTAATGAATAAAATGCAGCTAAACACTGAATCAAACCAATATGTTTTCTTATTAAAATAAAAAATAAATAATAATAATAAAAATTCTTCAAACACTTAATTACATTGTAGCAACTGTATGTATAGTATAAGCATGATCTGTGTTGATTTGGGAAAAAAAGGGCATTAAAATAGCATGGGAGAAATGGTTCACCTTTTTGACTGTCAATGACAAAGTTGCCTTCTTCGTTGCCTGCTGAGATTTTGTACGTGATTCCATCACCATCTGGATCTTTAGCCAGTACCGTTGCAACCAAGGTATTGGGTCCAGCATCTTCAGACACAAAAGTACGATATCTGAAAATAACACATATAAACACAAACACATACCAAAACACACGCACACACAAAAACAGAGACAGATATCAACACTTCTTATCTCCTTTAATTAAGGACTGAAATGTGAGGACACATGTACTGTGTCCATTCTTTACAAATACTGGTGTCTCATAATTATCTCACTTATACTTTAATTAATGCATTTCCCATAAGTCACACTTTATTTAAAGTTCAAAAGGATGAGATGAATTTGCTAGGACGTGTGAATGAGATGGGGTGAGCTGTCAAGTGTTTGCGTCTCTATTAAAAAAAAAAACAGCAAACAAACATAACAATAGTGCATATGCAATATTCACATAACCAGAACTTAGCCTCAAAAATAAACACGAAGTTGCTGTGTGGTGGAAATGAGAATATGCTGTCAAAAGGTTAATTTAGAATAAATCTGAGTTTTTTCATTTTCTTTAAGTAAATGTTACTTCTTCTGCCAGAAGAGGAGAGAAGAGCTGTGGGCAAATTGGCCTATGTGTAATTATTCTTAAGCTCTAAATTACAGCACATACTGTATACCACTCTAGGAGACCATCATTATCAAGCATTATGAAAAGTGTGGGCGTAACTGTGTTTCCTGCTGGGACTGTGTGTCCTCCTGCTGTAAAACAGTACATGCTATTTGATAGTGCAATGCATTGACAGTTTATTAATACTGATATGTGATCTTCAGTTATACATGTCACATCTTGAACCAATGTCTATGTTTATTGTAGCTTTCTTGTCCATAAAATAATGAAAGGACAAGAATTAAAATTGAACATCCCATTGTCCAGATAACAGTGGCTTTCTGAAATGGAAGACTAAGGTTTTGTTATTTGTTATGCACCTACTCCCAGACTTTGATCTAGTGAATTTCATAGTCACCGATTTGTTCTTTATCAAATTGGCTGTGCTACACAGATATAACAACAAGAATGTTTTCACTAGAAGAACTGGTAAAATCTTCTAAAGTTGTTCAGCTGAGCAACAGAAAGTGAGACATGCCACAGTACTGCACAAATGCCTCAGTAAGTGTGGCTTAGGCAACTGGAGTAAATCATATCATCAATAAGAGACTACCCAACAACAATACGTTTCCAAGCAAGATTTTCCCACTAGGCCCTTCCCTTGCTTCTTTTCACAGAAATTCTCCATCACATAATGGTGAATGAGACAAATAAGAATTTTCACATCTGCACAGTGCGACATCTTTATCTGCCCACATGGTCCTCTGAATATTTTCCTAGGTGCGATTTATGGGCAAAGGTATTAAAATGTGGAAAAAGAAAGCACAGACATTGACAACTTGACTGCAAAGTTCTCCCTCACCCACCTGCCCACTATTTGTTCTCATACATCCTCAAAGATCTCATTTCTCTACCACTGACACATTTAGAAAGGAGAAGCATGTTGTATTAGACAGAACTGAAGGCATTTCTTCTTCATCTGAGGAAGGGTGTAATAGTCCATCATAGCTGATAAAGGTCAAGTGCAGATGGGGCTGTGATGAACTGCTAGTGGGTTCTGTACTGGTCAGGAATACAAAAAAGGACTACAATTTCCAAATTGGACTACTGGTTTTTGGAAGTAAAACTACTGGTATTGGATAGCAAAGAAAGTCCTTGTCCTTATTACCAGGCAAGGTGCCTGGTAATACCATTATCAAGTTGATACTAAGGACAATATCACTTGTAATTTCACTTGTGATTTCACTTGTGTGGTTTGCTTGTGGTGCTGCTATGGTAAATGAACTCTCTGGCTTATTTGCCCTGAAGATTCCTATACAATCTATCAAACCAAAAATGACTGAAAACACAACACTTCAATGTTTCTGCAGAAAAACCATCAACGCTCTCAGTATAATTTAGATGCACTCTCTTTTACTATGTGGCCTTTTCAACTGTTTGACTACCAGCTTCTCAAAGCTACACAAACACTATTTCTCTAAACTTGATATTGATCCATATACAGTATCTCACAAAAGTGAGTACACCCCTCACATTTTTGTAAATATTTGATTATATCTTTTCATGTGAC
>JANDJT010000164.1:8770903-8798970 GCA_024331685.1 Stegophilus panzeri
TCACATGAAAAGATATAATCAAATATTTACAAAAATGTGAGGGGTGTACTCACTTTTGTGAGATACTGTAAGTTAGCCTCCTTGATACCTTTCCAGATTGAGCTAGTTTTACACAAAAAGGTGTTGTAATATAATTATTAACAGAGTACCTCTGGGATTTTAATCCCATCTGAATCATGTCAGTCATTTTTACAGACTGTACATGCATGCATCTGGAAGTTTAAAAAGCAGAACAATAAAAGATGGATGATGTTTAAAAGGACTTGGCAGGAAAGTGACATTTCCTAGGATTTTAGGTAAGTTATTGAATTCTGAGGACTACGTACATGTTATGATCATGCTACTAATGATTACCTACAACTTGAAAGGCCACAACAAGTGCTTATAATAATGGTCCAAACAATCTGTTTGTATTACAATGGTGTTTTTGTAGTACACATTAAATGTGATGACCATGCAAACATCATGAAGACAATCCAATCTCTGTGATTTATACAGAGATCTCTTATTCCATGCATAATGATCATAATTACTACAGACATCATCCTGCAACATTATTTAACAAATATAGGTTTGATAATCTTATCCTGTCTGAATAGTACATCAAGACTCAAGAGATGTACTCTAGCACTCCTGAGTACTAGCACTTAACCACCATGTTTAGTTTTGCTTCTGTTATTCCTACAACCATATTGCACTTGTTTTTAGTCAGTTAGAAGAAACATGTATCACTGTCACCTCTTTTACAGTTTTGAAGTAATCAACAGATGTCGCTTGCAATGGATGCATCATAATGTCTTAATGGTCCAAGTTCTAACCCAACAAAAGAGTGACTTTTCAGAGCAATACTTAACCATTAATCTCAGTTTGGCAAAGTGAATAATAAACATACATTATGTATGGGCAAAAGTATGTGGACACCTGACCATCATATCCATATGTGGTTCTTCCCCAAATTGTTGGAAGCACATAATTGTATAGGATGTCTTTGTATGATGCAGCTTTATGATTTCCCTTCAGTGGAACAAAGAGGCCCAAACCTGTTCCAGCATGACAATGTCCTTGTGCACACAACAAGGTCTATGAAGACATGGTTTGCCAAGGCTGGTGTGAAAGCACTCAAGTGGCCTGCACAGAGCCCTGACCTCAACCCCACTGAACAGCTTTGGGCGGAACTGGAATACAGACTGCACCACATGCCCCCTCGCCCAACATCAGTGCCTGACCTCACTAATTCTCTTGTAGCTGAATGACCACAAATCCACATAGTTACACACCAAAATTTATTAGAAAACCTTACTAGAAGAGTGGAGGTTATTATAACAGCAAAGAGGGACTAAATCTAGAATAATATGTTCAAAAAGCACATATGGGTGTGATGGACAGGTATCCACAAACTTTTGCCACATAACCAGACTGTCGAGAGGAGGAATATGCGAGATATGGAATGAAAGCATAATGAGCATAATGAAATCAGAAGGAATATGGCTATAAAACATATAGATCCTGACTAAGAGACAAGAAGAAGGAGAGTAAAGAGAAAGTATCATTCAATGCAACTTGGGTGTGATGAATGGCCAAAATAGGAAAGGTGGCAGGCGTTCATGTAGGTGATGTGTCTAATCTTTGTGGGGCCACCACGTCCGTACACATCAATAAATTTCACAAAGGTAACATCAGCAACCTGCAATTTGTCATCATGCTCAAAGGCCCGAGATCATTCACTCACACACTTTATTTAATTTAACGTGGTACAGTACATTCAGAGATACCACAGTTCTTGTTCTCGGATGCTTTCTCTACGTATCGATCAAAAGTGACCATAGTGATATCCTGTCACACCTTACTGACAACAAACCATAAAAAGCTTCTACATTGGAAACTTCTCTCACTTAAGCCTGTTGCCATGACAATAGCACCAGACAACTGCACAGCAACTGTCATACAATGCCAGATGGGATCAAGGCCTGGTCTGCTTTCTCCACATGTGTTGTTTTCATTTTCAATCATTATCTGAATTATCTTCTTTTTTTTTTCAGCCACTCGACAAAACGTGGTGTTGAATAGCAAATTAAAAACAAATTAATACAATGTGAAACAAATAACCTAGACACACATATCCAATTACCAGTCACTAATGATATATTTACCTTCTTCTTCAAAAAAATTAAAAATCACAAGTTTATAGGCTGATGTGTTTCCACTCATTATTGTACTCCCTCTCTCTCATACGTGTCAAATATAACATTTAGTTCTTTTTGAAATATCACTTAGCGTCTTTCTCTCATGTTTCATGCCTCCCTTCCATCTGGATCAGACGAGCAGTTCCAGTAATGATGTACTGTGGAGACGTGTCTGCCTGAGTGACAAGGCTCATTTTTGGTCTTAGTGGAGGAGACCCAGCATCTTGTAATGGCAAATTAGCCCAGTGAATTGGAACAAACAGCAGTGACAGACATTACAAACTACTCAATTACTGTCTGGACACAAGCAAGCTCGGCTATTTAATAGGCAAGATGGAGGATAATCAATGGGCATTGGATGCACTACAATGGGTGTTTAGGGACAGCAGGTCAGGTGGAAAGCAGAGCCATGACAAAGTCAATAGTCCCACCATCACCTCATGGCCGAATTTATTCTAATGATTCTTATAGCAGAGAATCATTAGAATAAATTCTGATTTATCCATATAGAGTGGAAAGAGTAAAAGAAATTAGGTAAGCACAATCTCCATCATGTCTTATATTTCTCCATCATGTCTTATATATAAGTGTGACAAAAAACAGAAAGATGTCATAGTCAGCAGACACAGTAATAATAATAAACATAGTACAGTCCATGCAGAAATATGCATTATGAACATAAAAGAAATAGATCCATCGCTCCTTCCAGTCTCTTCTGTTGAATGCATGGCTCACTGAACCTGCCTCAGTGCCTCATTGCTTCACTGAGCATGCTGCCAGAAAATCGGCCAATTAACAAAGCCAAGGGCCCAGGATCCCCAAGCAAAAAGTGGAAAATATCAAAAAACAGTTAAGCTCATCACAACATAACTATCAACACTGGCACGGTGTTGCAGCCCCAGACTGACATATACGGATAAGAGGAGACAACTAGATATAGACTCAGCTATGAACATGATGGAGCACACCACATGCGCAGAATAGGGCAGCTGAGCCTGGAAGGGATCTGGGGAATTGGCAAGAATGTAATGTTTGTGGGTAATATACTGTAGGCAACCTTAAAGTTATGAAAGCATGTTAGAAAACATCGAAAGTGTCTTTAACTAATGTCCAAAAGTTTTACTTCAAGAAAATAGATTATATAATAGATAATAGATTATATCTTGTAATGAATGACATGAAAGTGTTGAAGTAAAATTTAGAAACCTGCACTCACACTGGCTGAGAGAATTCGGGCGGCTCATCGTTGACATTGGCCATACGCAGGCGTACAGTAGCCGTGCCTGTCCGTGGCACCTCGCCCTTATCCACGGCCATTACCACAAACTCATACAAATGGTTGGGGCGCTCATAATCCAGTGCGCCTGCCGGGAAGATGGTGCCATGGGGGGAGATGATGAAATCAGAGCTCAGTGTGTAGTAAGTGATGTCAGCATTCTGTTCCGAGTCACAGTCACTGGCTGACACTGCGGCAGAGACAGAGATAGAAGAAGAGAGGGGAGAAAGATAAAGAAGACAGGAGAGAAATAGAGAGGAGGAAGTAGAGGAGTGAGAGAATGGAAGAAATAGAAGAGAAAAGAGGTAGAGGATGATGAGAGTGAACAGGAGAAAACTGTGCTCATAGACTAACAGGATCAACATATATTTGAGCTTCCTTGAGAAAATAGATAGGCTATATGCAGTTTCCACCTGCTTAAGTAAAATTGGTTTATAACAAAGTGAATCTGACATGCAATCAAAAGGTCTCAGGCTGAGAGGTTCATTGCATTCGACAACTATAGCTGAACACAAATAGGCCATGGGCCTTTTTTGTATACTACTCAGATTGAAAAGCTGCATACACAGCAGTCACTTTGCGAGTTGACGCCCTGAGAAAGAAAGAAAAAAAAGAAAAGAAAAAACTGAGGTAAACATTTCTTGATTCTAGGGATTGTTTTCCTGATTCTGCACTAACAGAAACTGCTTTTTGCTGAATTTCAGATGATACATTATGGGCTTCTGAGATGTGCTTTATTTACAACTTCATGGCATAAAAGGTTAGATGTTAACAGCTGTCATTAAACACTGAGGATCAGCAGAAATCTACCATCCAAGCCAAATTTCTGCTATATGTGCATAAAATGTTTGTTTAAAGTGGCCAGCAGAATAGTGCAAGCTAACACATTTTTTTTTTTTTGATAACATGGATTTAATATGATCAAAAACAGAATCTGGCAGCTGTTCCTGAGGGAGTTTTCAAAAGAATAAGTTATTACTATCAGCAATAAGTTATTATTTTGTATCTAAAAAACCAGTCTACTCGATACCTCAAAGAGATCTCATTCCACTCCTGTCGTCCTGAACACTTCATGTTTCCAAAATACCACACGTCGTCTCTTTTGGTGATCAAATCAACTAACCGACAAAGCATCTCTGTGTGTGCTCTCTAATGTGCAGGATGATCAAG
Organism: Stegophilus panzeri; assembly: GCA_024331685.1. Lineage (NCBI taxonomy): Eukaryota > Metazoa > Chordata > Actinopteri > Siluriformes > Trichomycteridae > Stegophilus > Stegophilus panzeri. Next base: position 8,775,533 of record JANDJT010000164.1, read on the forward strand.
CTGGCTTGTAGTACATGCTTTAATCTGCAATGGTGATGTCCATAAGGAATTCTGTGCCTCAGGGTTGAATAAGATTACACTGTGTTTAGGATTTAAAACCCACACTTTTCACTCACCAATCAATTTCCCTACCATCAAACTTCAATATTCTTCAATCATTCATTTGACAGAGATTATGTTGTCACTATGAATTGTGAATTTAGAGGTCTGCTCTTACATGACAGGAAAGAGTTCCACAGTCATGAGGTTTCTTGGTATGTGGGTAGGATATGTAGGAGAAAAATGTTTGGCATTGACATCTAAAAAACATTTACCTGAACAAACATTAATCAACATTAGAGTCAACCCAGTTAATCACTGGCATACCAACAGCAACTGCAATCAATTAAAATTTAAAATGTGTCTTGATTCATATCAATACTGAGACACTATGGGTTCTAGAAAAATGTAACTCTGGAATGAAATATAGTTGTATCTGGTTAGTTATGATCTCATGGGAGGTATTCAGCAGTTCAGCATGGAGGCTTTTCTAATACAATATAACCATAAAGGGCACAGTTTGGTTTCTTTAAACCCCCTTCTATAAACCACTGGCAATAAATGTACTATTGAATTCTTGATTCTGATTGGTCAGAAAATTTGGATTGATCATTTGTAACAGCACGACTCTAACAAGAAGCAGCTAAAGAGTCACAAGTAAACATTTTAAACAGATAAAAAAAATGTGTTGTTCTATAATAAAAAAAAAATAGCACTGGCAAATTGTTGCCGTATAACAGGAAACGAAACACTTAGGGATGTATAGTTATTGGAAAATAATAAACTTAAGGGCACACCACCCAGTCATGTTTTATTCCTTACAGAAGATTTGTGTATTTGTGTCAGTGTATTAGAGTATTTTTTTTGTTCAAGAGAGAGAAAATAATAAACAAGTTATACGTCAATCATTAATTTTATAGAGATTATGTTGTCAGTATGAATTGTGGATTTATGGGACATTGTATGCATTCAAGGTGCAAATACATAACAGAATTCTATGATCAGCTACTTAATTCTCAGCAAGAAGTCCAGCATCAACTATTTCACTGCTGCATTTACTATTACTGAATTAATGACTCCACATTACAGTCAAACAAATAATTACTGGCAGATGTCCAGCAACTGCACTCAATTCGAAATTCTAATAAATAGCATTTATCCAAAATATATCCAAGCTAAGATTTCTACTACACTTCTACATCAATTGCCTGTGACATTAGTTCCAGGATTCTTAGCAAAACTATGTATATACATAGTTAATTCAATGTCTTGTGCATTACAAGATGAGCCATGAGACATTTTGATTATCTCCCCATGAATACATGTACTGTATGTATAATCTTTGAGTTCGAGAGATTCCTCTGACTGTATAATGTTCTTTAAATTCTTGAAAAATAATGCATGCTTGTCATCTCGCTGGGTTCAATCTGGTCCGCTCGTTCCAAGCGCACTAATCCTGACGACAGTTTTCTAATCTTCTTGCCTGTTCTCTAATAAAGCATTACAAGATGCAGCTCTAGGAATAATAACTGCCATTTCTGTAAAAAAAAAAAAATGTACAGAAGGAAGAGTTCCCAGAGGATGTTATCAGATATTATTTGCATGTAAGAAATTAAAAATGGAACAATTTTACTTTGGAATATGAGATTTGCAAGTTTGCATATTTGAATGTTTTTTTTTTTTTAATAGCTGTGTGGAATTCACATTTCATAATCTTAATTATTCAGAGTAGATCCTTTCTGCAGATGCCTTTATTTGACATTTCATGCTCATTCATTACAGATGTTTGACTAATAATCTGTCTGAAAATGAACTGCACCTATATCTGCTGTTCAGAGGTTATTTAATCGAAGCGTAAGGAACATTTTGAGCTTGGTGGATAATCTGCAGGAAGTCTGCTCGCCCCGCACACAGATGTCAGTTCAGCTGCACCTGCTGAGCACAGCCAGGACACCTGCTGTACATTTCTCTGCTTCACCTTCTTTAATCTGCCAGCAGTCTCTTAATCTACTGAAATGTCTGCCAAAAGCTTGTTTTCCACAAGTCACAGATCCAGACAAAAAAAAAAAATAAAAAAAATTTTTTTAGACACCCAGCCTGATGTTTGTTTGCAGAAAGTACTTTGCACATTGCTTGGTTTGAATTTTCCATTTGTTTAGTCTCTTCAGCTTTTGTTGTTACTTCACAGTCTCGCTCACTCCCCACCCCCTCATTCTCTTTCCCTCATGTACAAGCAGTGATGCGCCAGCAGCTGTAATCTCTCCTTGTTTCAGGCACGTACCTGTTTACATCAGGCTATCAAGCTCTTCTATGATTCTTATTGCCTCAGGCATATGTTTGCCAATGTGTGGTATAAGTGCACTTGCAAGACTGCGAGACTGAATGAATGCATGCCAAGATTTCACCATGCAATTTACAGAGAAGAAAGTGAAATGTCAACAGTGGAAACCTACAAAAGTGATCAAATAATAAGGTGATTCTACCCCTGCATGTGAATAACTGTGCGTGTGTGTGTGTGTGTGTGTTTATCTCTGTAATAGTTTTACCCTGTGCGAACATGTGGCTGGTTGTTATAAAATAAAACAAAGAAATAAAAGACAAATATATTTATTTTATATTACCGAGGTTACAATTAGGGTCATGGACATCACAAATACAGAACATTTGTGTGTGGTTTTTTTTTTTTTTTTTTTTTTTTTTTTTTTTGTGTGTGTGTGTGTGTGTGTGTGTGTTCTTCAAGCACCTGTAATTATATCTTAGTCTTAGAAGAGTTCTTCTAATGACCATAACTTTCATCAGGAGCAAGCTGGAAATCCAATTCAATTTAAACATTTCAGCCATCAATAATACCACATCCAGACATTTTAGGAAAGCTGAAAATGGTGACTACTTGCCCCTTAAATTAAACATAGTTAGAAATATACAATTTGGTAAGCAGGAATCTAACCTGTTTCAATTAATTTCTAAGAGCAGCTTAAAAAAATCACAAAACCCTGGCTGTGCTTCACAGACCCGTGGGTCCACATTGAGAACCATTTGATCTACAAATCATAAATGAAATTAAATCAGCAATCATAAATTAATTTAGCAGTGAGAATGAGAGCAATTCACTGACATGAACATTCACACAGTAACGTAGCTACCATAGGTAACATTGGGAACGTTATTAAGAGGAGTGCCTATGAGAGGAGATGACCTCATATCATAGTTAATTAATATAATTGATGAAGACCTAACCCTAACCCTATTGATTATTGTCCGTCTGTCTGATTTCACACCATACTCACTTTATAGTTCCTATTTTGGAAGTTTTGTGAATCCAAAAGCCTATGGGAAAATCCTATTGGATTTGTGTCAACGCAATCAGTCTGATGCTAACTCCCGGGTTCCGGTACAAAATGACATCATCCCTGCACTTCTCTATTAGTGCCCAAACTATCTGACTTAGCTAGTATACAATAACCATAATGTAATTTGCTGTTTGTATATGTATTATGAAACAGAGCACTATTTCAGACATGTGTGAGATCTATACTTGTGAATTTAGCATTAGCATTACAGCTAAGTTTATAGTTTTCAATTGTTCTTTCACTTGTAAGCCATTTTTGATACAAGCATTTTGGATATTTACAGATAAATGTAAATGTAAAGAAAATGTCAGCATATGTGAAAATCACCATCCTAAAATCACCATTCTTGTCAGGACACTAACCCTCGCACACACCCCACTAGCCACACCCTCCACCACAAACGGATCCTGATGGGCTTTATGTAAGTGTTCTGCTGGGTAAACTCCATTAATTATCTGAGTATAAAACCTTACCTTGAAGCAGAGACGTTGCTGTCGTTACTGTTTCTGGGACACCTTCTTTGCTATAAATGGACTGCAGGAACTCTGGAACACAGTCATTCTCGTCCGTGATGATGACACGTACCTGGTGCACATGGGAAAGCAGGAAGGAAATAGAAACGGTGAAGATGCAGAGTGAAAGCAGAGAGAAAAAAAACCCAAGAAAAAAGGGCAAAGACCAAATACTGTATCTTCTATCAGTGGTGTGTGTTTGGAGACTCATAATGGGTTGCATATGAACCATGGCACAGTGAATCATGGAGATAAAAAGGAATTCGATGAAAAAGGGTGCAATGAGATGATATTACAAAGTTCTAGTGAAAGACATTGATTGTGTTGGGGATAGGGGGCGAGGGAGCACACCGGAAGGATTTGGCAGTAATTGTCCTGATTTCTTACCACACAGGAAACTATTTTGGCTAGATTGCCTTTCAGTAGTAACCCTGCAAAATTGAGCTACCTTAGTTAATTGGTACAAATATTCTTTTTAGGGAAAAATGTGAAATCTCTTGATTTTTACCTTGTGTTATCTCTCTCTTTCCAGCTCTATCTGATATTCCATATATTAAAAGCAGTGGTAGCTCAGTGGTTAAGATATCGGCCTACTGATCAGAAGGCTACAAGTTCAAATCCCAGCTCTGCCAGCCTGCCACTGGTGGGCCCTTGATCAAAGCCCTCAACTGCTCAGTTGTATAAATGAGATGCATGTAAGTTGCCCTGGATAAGGCCAAATGCCATAACTGTAAAAATTTACTAAGTGAGAACCAAGCATTATAATAACATTATTATTGAGTATCAATTACAATACAGTAAAGAAGTATACAGTACAGTGATAATAATAAAGTACTAACATTATCATTAATTTATTCCAAACTCATTTCTGAGAATTAATTTAAAGAATTCAATACCAAAACAATACATTGCAAGGCATTCCAAACCTGAAAACCACTTCTTCCCACATTTTACTCAGTATGCAAATATAAAGTGAATTGCTAGTGTTACGGAGCCCAACAGCTGAGTTTGCATAAACGGTGTGATAAAGCCTTGATTCATTTAAGCTGAAGATAAAATTAAGAAAACATGCAATCAGCTGAACGCAGCGGTTTGAATTTTACACCACTAGTGAGAAAAAAATACGCATTGACAATTATTCATTAGGCAGAGCCTTTTTATCCAAAGAAACATACAACTGAGCTGAGCAGATGTGGGTTAAGGGCCTTGCTCAAGGGCCCAACAGCTTGGCAGTACCAGGATCTGAACTCACCTTTCTAACTAATCAGTATTTGAAAGCCCAAACCACTTTGCCACTACTACACACAGTACATACAAGATAAACCACAGGATATGAGCAAGAACTTCAGGATAGAGTCAGTACCAAGATATCTGGGGTTCTGGAAAAAATTTAATATGCTGATGTCTGGTTGGTTATGATGGCTTCCATCTCTTGCATCTCAGCAGTAGTGTTTAGAAGAGTGTGTAATGAAAGTCAAGTCACAGCACGCCTCAACGACTGTCCTGCTCTCAGCAGCAGATATTAACACCTGCAGCCTTATCCCTGCTAATTAAGGACTTTTATAAAACACACTCAAGGTGTCGCACAGCATTGCATGTCCCATGTGCACTTGTGCTGTCGTTTCCTAGTACTTCCATTTATATGCTCCCAGTAATTCTAGTTATATTGTTTGTATGACCTAAGTTCAATCTCTCTGTTTGAAACTCAGCTAGTTCAAGTTCATTTGCATTCTGTGTTTAACATTTTCCTTCTCTGCTATGCTCCTGGTTCAAAGACTAAGCTTTCTAGTCAAGTGCTCTTCTTTTATGTGTTTATATGTTCCTTTTCAGTGTTTTATTAAAAACTGTTAACATGTTACAGCAAGTGAGGTAAATGGTTAGTCGTTATAGTTCAAGAAAGGAAAGGTGGCGTTACTGTTAAATTTCTTAACTGTGTCTACACTGGCATCAGTTTTGGTTCCTTCCAAGCCCCTCTCCAACCCACTCTCAATTACAATGCTGCTGATTTCTCGATTCTGATTGGACAGAAGCTAATAATTTCTTCAACAGAACAGCTCTTACAGGTAGTGACAGCTGCAGTAAATCCCACGTGTATATTACTTTGTCAGTTTCAATGCGTAATGTATTTAATGTTTACAGTAGCCCATTATTTCAAAGGAACAGCTTAGTTTAATTGCTAATTTCCAGAAAGATTGATTTACATTGTAAAGGATTACTAATTACAAAGATATTACATTACCTGGAGTTTCCGCATATATAGTAATACTCAGTGTGTTACAAGCTGAAGCAACAAATGTTTCTTTTTCCCACCATGTCTTTCTATAGTTTCATTCACATATGCTTTTCCATGAAAGATAAAGTGCTCAGTATATTTTCAGTAGCGTTTTTGTTCCTGTATTACTGTTGTCACTAAAGGAAGTGTGTAGGAGTGTGTGTGAGAGAGACAGTGTGTCTCTAAAGCCCATGGACAGTTGCTTAGTAACTTTCAAAACAGAGGAGATCAAAATAGGCTGAGCTCCTCCAGAAACGACCAGGCACCTAAGAAGAGACGAATGTCTGAAGCATGACTCTGAATTCTTACTCTAACAAGTCCATAATAAGTCCATAACAAGCATCACAAGTACATTTAAAAAAAATATGAACGGGAAAGAACAAGGTCTCAAGCTCTTTGTGATAATAAGATAAAGACATCTGTGATGACAGTAGCCATGTTTCCATTCAAGTTGTGAATTTAACTTCACAACTTGTAAAATTTTAACATTTGCGAATAACGTACCGTTTCCATCCCATGTGGTGGAGAGAAAAAAATAGTCACTTCTGGGGAAACTGGAGCAAAGTATCAATACAAATGTAAATTGTTGCAACCGGGGAAGCCACTGTGGCTTCTTTTTTTCCAATATAATTAATTACTTGCGCTTCAGAGCACACAGACGAAACCCTGTCACAAACCTCGTGTTATCACAACATTTGAGATGCTGTGCAACTAAACTGGTCCGCTGGTTAGTCCAGTTATGCCGACCCACTGCACCCCAGTTCAGACAGAATAACGCATTGTCATTGCGCTGTATAAGTTGACCACCTACACTGAATATCCAATCACATCAGCCAAATATCCAGTCACATGATTTGATGAGGCAAAGTCACATGACTTTTTTGATGCGCATCGAGGAATTTATTTGCTAAATGTGTTTCGTGTATCGTATTTAATGTGCATGTCTTTTTATCAAACAAAAAAATTATCTGTCTCAATTGAGAGCATAAGTCTTTTATGTGCATTTTGAATATTTTATTCGCATCTGCTGTTTCCATCCAGCATTTTTTTGCATTTTTTATGAGACATCCCAAAATTCTCATGAAAAATACATGTATGGAAACATGGCTAGTGAAATGTGACATGAACTGAGAAAATAAACAAAAGCATGTAGGATGACTGAAGAGTTGTAATATAGCTCATGGTCCAACTTTCATTTCTGTCTCTCTCAGTCTGTATTTTTTTTCTTTTGACCCCAAGACTTCAGATTACAGATTGGACAGATCTGAGGAACAGCTGCCCGTCATTTCATTGCCCTGTACTGCACTTATCAAGGCCTCTTGGTGTTTGCAGTTGAGTGCACTGGCATTGTTTTGTGCCACCCTCTTGCCCCACCACATGTCTGTGTGCTTGACTGACTCGCCTTAGAACAAGAAAGTCCTATGGATCACTGAGCAGCACAGATCATGAAGCGCCGAAGCGAGACTTGAGTTTCAAGCATCATGTTGTTGTTAGAGGTATGCATGCAACTATCAGTCACAGATTTAAATCAGTGCCATTGGACCTTTTTTTTGCAGGGTTATTCACTAATTCAGCCACACAATTAGACAATATTCTGGCTTTAAATGGATACATTTCATGAATACAATCTGCCATCTATGTATATTAATTATGGGCTAAGTGGCATTATGGATATACATATAAATTCACTTGTCATATCCATGGCATATTAATTATTTGCAAACTTGACAGAAAAAAATGTATGAAAAGATTATTGGACCAGACTTGCGATAAAATTTGAAAAAAGTTTGTAACATACAGTATTCTATATGTCAAAACTTGTAACATACAGTAAAGCTGTCAAACATATGCTTTGATATAATATTGTTGCAACTTTTGTTAAACATAATCCACAAAAACCTCACATAGAGAAAGTGCCTATAAAATAAGGAATAAAATAGGGTCATGCTTCAGTTAAAGTGCATAGAAAACTACTCTCATCCCTTGATGTAAGTTTTAATACAGTCTTTCAGACTGCACTCTGTGACAAAGTGTTGTATTATATAAAGTCTTACATCAGTGGGTGATATAGACTTTCAAGAAACAATGAATGGTAAAATTCTATAAAAGCCTCCCAGAGAAATGAGCCATCAACAGTCAAATATGAGGTTTGAAAGTAGAGTATGCAATAGACTTGAAGGGTTCATTTGAACCACAATTTCTATAGTCCAGAACCATGGCATTGAGTAAGACATCAAATTGTTCAATGAATGAGAGTTTCCAATAAAGTGTGAATGTGCAAAGCAGTGAAACTGACTGTCAGACTGGTTTTGAATACAAGAAGGGAAGGTCTTTTCAGTGATGGATTCAATGACATGGTGTAAAGACACACAAGAGCCAAAGGGAAAAAAAAGCAAAACTTTCAGACACATACTGAATGACTAAGGTTAAGCAATAACATGACTGTGGTGACTCCTATTCAGTTAAAGAAACAGTCCAGCATCCATCAAAATCCAGAATAGGGGCAAATACTACAGACAACAACTATGACAAATATTAAATAAAGAGTCAACTCTTTATTTAAAGTAACTTTTTTTGCCATGTATACTTTATGTAGTATTTTAAATATTTACTGACTGCCAAACATCTGTCCTGAGACTGCCATTGTATGTGATTTCCAAGTCATCAGGTGCCCTTTTCTTTTCTCAGTGCAGGGAAATTGTATAGTACACATTATAGGAAAACTACCTTAAAGTATTCATTTAATCATCTGCACCATGACCAAAATACCTGCCCTGCTAAATATTGACAATACAATAGTGTGACTTGGTTTGGTGTTCTTCTTGACAGAGAAATACTAGCCTTGGTGTTGCTAAGCCTCACCTCTGCAGCACTGCTCAGGCTCTCCTTGTTCTCACTGGCTCTCACGAGCAGCAGGTAGCGGTGCTGGTCAGTCTCATAGTCAAGACTGCGGGTCAGGCTGATCTCTCCACTTTCCTGATCAATGCTGAACAGGCTGCTGGGGTTGATAAGCAAGCTGTAGCTGACTGGCTCCTTTTGGAAAGACAATGCCGGAGTGACCAGAAAGCTGGAGAAGAAATAGAGAGAGATGTTACAACGAGGATGAAGGGTCAAAGCTACAACCTAGAGAATTGAAAGTTTCTATCCAGGTATAAAATGAAAGAAAATCTCTCTCCCTTGACAAGCGTTCCATAACAACTTCAAGCAGTGTTGATGGAAGAGTACACATTTTGCAAATTGAATTTGACAAAGATAACCCCATAAGCAAACATTTATCCATTTATCCCACAGAGTATCATGTTAACACCACCCCAGAGAAGCCTCTGTGAGGAGTTCTGTGAACCAACTTGTGCCGGGACACTTAATCTTAATCACTGCAGGCCTGAGGGCATAAACAAAGCTCACAACCATCATTTCTTTTATAGCCTAAAACAATCACTGGGCACAGACTGAAACTGGTGATGAAAGCCTTGAGGGTCCAGAGACTGATCAGACAGCAGCCAACATGGCTGCCCATATAATCTTTGTCATTACTGACAATGAGAAAAGGAGAAGTGAGAGAGAGAAAGGGATGGAATAAGGTGGACGGAAGGGGAGATGAGATGAATAGTTGATTACAGCTACATGGAGGGATTGCAGGCATGTGGTTTACTGTGTGTTCATTCATTTTTTATTTAAAAAAAAAGAAAAAAGTATATGCAAACGAGCTGTTGAAAACAGTTATTGGTTTTAAAACAACACATATTACAAAAAAACTCTCCACTGCTTGCTTTTCAACATTTCTCTTTCATTTTTGGGCTAAAAATAATTTACTGAGTAGCTAGTAGCAAGAAGAGGGTGATTAAAGAGTTGTACCTCATGTACTCTTCATATGGATCACAATGTGCTTTTAAAAAAAAGAAAGAAAGAAAGAGGGTGATGTTAAAAATAAGTATGACATGGCAGGTGAAAGCATTGGCAGGATTTTCTAGGAGCTGAAATTTAAGAATAGTTTAATCACCACTATGTTGATTCCATTTTTATCACCTCTTTTATGAAAGCAGAATAATGTTCCAGGTTCCACATCTTAACCAGAAGAACCACCTGTAGAACAGCCTTCTTGCACTTCCAGGTGGACTCTACTCACACTGAAGTGGTCATTTTTTCATATTTGGATTCATGAATATTTTATTTTTAGCCTTTGTGCGGTGAAACATCCATCCAGCCATTTTCTGTACCGCATATCCTACACACGGTCGCGGGGAGCCTGTCCCAGGGATCTTAGGGCACAAGGCAGGGGACACTCTGGATGGGGTGCCAACCTACAGTGGAGCTTGAAAGTTTGTGAACCCTTTTGAATTTTCTATATATCTGCATAAGCATGACTTAAAACATCAGATTTGCACACAAGTCCTAAAAGTAAAGCAAGAGAACCCAATTAAACAAACGAAACAAAAATATTATACTCGGTCATTTATTTATTAAGGAAAATAATCTAATATTTCATATCTGTTAGTGGCAAAAGTATGTGAACCTCTATGATTAGCAGTGAATTTGAGGGTGAAATTAGAGTCAGGTGTTTTCAACCAATGTGATGACAATCAAGTGTGAATGAGTGCCCTGTTTTATTTAAAGAACAGGGATCTGTCAGTCTGATCTTCACTACACGTGTCTGTGGAAGTATATCATGGCATGAACAAAGGAGATTTATGTGGACCTCGGAAAAAAGATTGTTGTTGCTCATCAGGTTTGGAAAGGTCATAAAACCATCTTTAAAGAGTTTGGAATCCACCAATCCACATTCAGCTAGATGGAGGAAATTCAACACCATTGTTTCCCTCCCCATGAGTGGTAGACTAACAAAGATCACTCCAAGAGTAAGATGTGTGATTGTCTGCAAGGTCACAAAGGAACCCAGGGTAACTTCTAAGCAACTAAAGGCCTCTCTCACATTGGCTAATGTTAATGTTCATGAGTCCACCATCAGGAGAACACGGAACAACAATGGTGTGTATGGCAGGGTTGCAAGGGGAAAGCCACTGCTCTCTAAAAATAACAATGCTGCCATTCTGCAGTTTGCTAACAATCACGTGGACAAGCCAGAAGGCTACTGGAAAAATGTTTTGTGGACAGATGAGATCAAAATAGAATTTTTGGTTTAAATAAGAAATGTTATGTTTGGAGAAAGACAAACACTGTATTCCAGCATAAGAACCTTATCCCATCTGTGAAACATGCTGGTGGTAGTATTATGGTTTGGGCCTGTTTTGTTGCATCTGGGCCTGGACAGCTTGCCATCATTGATAGAACAATGAATTCTGAAGTATACCAGCAAATTCTAAAGTAAGATGTCAGAACATCAAAATGTCTACATCTATCCATGAACTGAATCTCAAGAGACAGTGCGTCATGCAGCAAGACAATGACCCTGGTTGTTCTACCAAAGAATGGTGAAAGAAGAATCAAAATAATGTTTTAGAATAGCCAAATCAAAGTCCTGAACTTAATCCAATTGAAATGTTGTGGAAGGACCTGAAGCAAGCAGTTCATGTGAGTAAACCCACCAACATCCCAGAGTTGAAGCTGTTCTGTACTGAGGAACGGGCTGAAATTCCTCCAAGCCGATGTGCAGGACTGATCAACAGTTACTGGAAATATTTAGTTGCAGTTATTGCTGTACAAGGGGGTCGCACCAGATACTGAATGCAAAGGTTCACATACTTTTACCACTCACAGATATGTAATATTGGATCATTTCCCTCAATAAATAAATGACCAAGTATAATATTTTTGTCTTATTTGTTTAATTGGGTTCTCTTTATCTACTTTTAGGACTTATCAGAAAATCTGACAATGTTTTCAGTCATATTTATGCAGAAATGTAGAAAATTCTAAAGGGTTCACAAACTTACAAGCACCACTGTATTGTAGGGCACAATCACACACCCATTCACACACTATGGACAATTGTGGAGATACCAATCAGCCAACAGCGCATGTCTTTGGAATGGCTAAGGAAAGCAGAGTACCCAGAGGAAGCCCCCGAGGCACGGGGAGATCATGCTAGCTCCATGCACAGAGGGAGAAGGCAGGAATTGAACCCCAAATGTGTTAACCACTAAGCCACTTTCACCGACCATTTCCATCACACCTAGATTCCAAAATTGCTCATCAAATACACTAGTCCAGTTTGGCACAAATCACGCTTGCCGTGCTTGCTAAATTCCACCATGTCGGGACCAAAAATGTCTGCTAACTTAATTTCAAAGTTATCCAACAATAAACACATGCAAGATGCTCCAAAATATATTAATTCTTCATCAGACTGGCATTTTCACTCAGAAAAGCTTGTTTTTTATTAACCTACAATTACCAGGCTGCTAATACCTAACTATTTTTGTTGTTGTTGTTGTTTTTGTATGTCCCCATGGTATGCATATTATGAATTTTCCATTTTAAAGAAAGTTAGGAATTGATGGTGTAAAAGTAATATCTGTGACACATGGTATGTAAGGCAAATGCAAATAATGAGAAGCTATTTTTTAGGATTAGTTTATAACTCCCAGTTGTAGGGATTGTGTTTATTTTTGTGAAATGTAATTACAAATCAGCTCATATAGCGAAAACACAAGCCAAGGAAATTAATTGCTGGATGAAGCCAGCATAGACAGAGTAAACAAAGACAAATTATCTACTTTCTGCCTCAGAAAAGTACATAAATAAACAAATACACCTAAGACAAAATGTACAGCTTCTCAATTTTAACTCCGCAGTCATAACTACAGCATTGTGAGAGCATGTGTGATGAGCACAACTATGCTGAATTATCATGTGTCATACATGGTTAATGCTTCTCATCATACAGCTGCACGAACAGAGTCATTAATGAGCCATGCATGCACTCTATTGAGCATAGACTGTATATTTCAGCGGGCAGGGGATAGAGCACCACAGGGGAAAAGATGAGCATGTCACTGCTATGATGATGAAGATGAAGATGATGAGCAATTTGTGACTCATATTGGGTAAACAATCAGTATTTCACACAGTATGGGAGATTTTCTATGCATGATGTTAGATTAGTTTAGTTTGCGTTTGTGTGCCCTGTCATTACTTACGGCTGTCCCTCAAGCGTGTTTTCGGGTATGGATATTGTGTAGGAGGCATTGGTAAATTGTGGCGCTCTGAGTCCTGCTATCACGGAAAGGATGGCAGGAAGACTGCGACTCCCCAGGCGGTCAGCAGCCATGACGGTCAGTAAATATTCTCTGTCCCTCTGCAGAGGCAAACCCGTGGTCCGCACATGACCCGTCTTTCTGTCTACCTCAAATCGGCCATCACCACCTACAATAAGAATACAGTACATTAAACTGCAGTGCATTAAGTCACTAAGTCACATTCTCATTTATCCTATGAGGCAAATTATCTCAGGACACACATTACCGAGTGATGACAAATCTGTCATGGCACCAGACAATAAGTACTTAAAGGAAGACTCCACCCTGAAATATTAAATATGTTTAAACTGAAATATTTGTGACCTGTTTAGCAATTCTGGGTCTAATTTTTGGATGGTGCTGGTTTTTTTTTCACTGCCGTGAGAAGATAGTGGATGTCTGCTTGTCTGGTGTCACATGGGGACATTGTTAGCGCAGTTTAAATGTCATTTCATAGCAGAAAATTTTTTTAAACAATCTCAAACATAAGAATAACAGACAGGTATCACTCTTAACTCCTAAAAACAAAAGAGAAAGTGCTTCTTTTTTCACTCACTATGTGAAAAATATTAGATTTTTCACCAAATGAAGTAGTGGAGACAGCAAATGCTTGAATCAAAGTTCCAGAATGCAATGCAGCTATATAATGCAATTGCTTTAACTTACGACTCAGACTCCACTCAGCTAGATAGCAGTGCTCAACGAGATTACAAGCACAATGGCATCGATGCCGGTATTAGCATGAAAGTTGAAGTTTTGGAAGCTGATCTGTTTGAGCAGAGTGGACAGATGAGGTGAGAGAGCTGGACAGACTAAAGGACTAAAGCGCTGCTGCATCAGTCTCTTTAAGTAGAGATGAAGCAAAGGCTATATCCCACTGGTGTCACCATAATAGGTAGTTGAATGGCATTGTGGGAAACCATAACGCATATTGAAAATAGATCAACATGTTAAAAAAGTGTTGATCTAAAAAACTAAAAAAGTCAATTCAGAATTTCATTACAAAATAATCTTAGACGTCTTTGAACATCACATGTTAATTATAAAAATTACAACCCCAATTCTAAAAAAGTTCTATTGTGAATAACATATGGGTTTACGAGATTTGCAAATCACTGCATTTGGTTTTTATTTACATTTTACACAGCATTCCAACTTTTTTTTGGAATTGGGGTTGTATTATGCAAGTCGTTCAGGGTGGATTCTTCCTTTGCACTTTTATTTGTTTTCACTTCTGTAAGCTGCTCTGGATAAGCATGTCTGCTAAATATACTGTAAATGTAAATGTTATTGACTCAGAACTGTTTCTGTTTAAGGAACAGCTTGAACTTGTTGAAGTCTTGCCATTGCATTGCACAATTTTAACTCCTGTTTATTTAATCACTACACGTACCTTGTGTATGTTTTATCTTTCCAATTTTGTTATTTCTAAAACTGAGCATGAATTTCTCTGGCTGCTATATTTTTATCTGTCTGGCATGCTTTGACTGCCTCTCATCTGGTTTTGCTTTAAAACACATTCTCTGCATTGGCATTGGTTATGAAAGGAGCTGTCTTACCATCAGACAGAAAGTATTCCACCTCTCCATTGATTCCCTCATCACCGTCCCGAGCCGTGAGCTTGTACACGAGTGTGCTGGGGGCTGCGCTGGGAGACACCACTGCCAGGTAGGGGAAGGGTACCATTGTCCATTCTGGAGCATTGTCATTAACATCCAGGACTGTAAGCTCAACTCTTAGCAAATACCAGTCGGGACCTGCAGCAAGAGGACATCGATGCATTATTACTCACTCATCAATCTTCAATTGTCCTCAATTTATTTATACAGTTTGTGCTTCTCTTGTGAAATAGCTGGACAGCACTACACAACACAGAACAGCTGAACACAATAGTGTAATCACCCAATGGAAGGACAGGGGTGGAGACTATACTAAAAATAAAACAGTATTAAAACATAAACAACAGCAACTTGGAGAATAAAGAACAAACACAAACAGTGCACACTGCACTGGAAACTCATGTGGAAAGTGTCCAAAATGTTAGGAACCAATGAGAATAAAACTACATATACTGAATTATGCATTTATTATTTGCAAAATATGCTCTACATGTTATACATGCACTATGCATTTTCTCAGCTGCTTTATAATGCTTTTGCAGATTTTGCTCAACATATTTTGGTTGACATAATTGCTCAACATATTCCCATTGGTTCCTGACTTTTCCAACTTGCTAATTTGTGAATATTCATAGATCCTACTGTTTATAAGATGTCTATATTATCTATATTTTCATATTACATCTATATTATGCATATATTCTTTCTATTAAAAGGATATGTTCAGAGGTATCTTAACTTATTAAAAACAATACAGGGTTATACTTGGACAAACAATAATACTGTACACGTGGAAATATGAGTAGCAATCAGGAAAAACAGCTGAAGCATCTATGACTTGTGAATATAGTTAGTTTTTCTAAGCATTCATTAGAGGTGTGCCTGATGTAAGACTGTAAGACACTGGCGTGCCTGATGTAAGACTTCTCAGAGGTTTGTGCAGTTATCTGGACCTTTTAATCAGTCGTCTTAAAAAAAAAAGAAAAAAAGAAAAGGCACCCTGAAACCTTTCCTTTCCATCTCACAGTCCCTTCCTTCCTGTTGCTTTTTCAATACCCAACATTGCATGTCAGTGCTTGCGTATACAGCTTGACATGTTGAGTGTTGGGGACTGTGATTTCTGATTGGTTCTGTCACTCTGATTGGCACTGACAGTGGAGCACCTGCCACCTTACATTGTTGACAGCAGAGACGAAGTTTTAGCAAGAGTCTCTGTAGACATGTTATAATCATATGAAAGATGAAAGAGAATCAAATATCCATAAAGATAAAAAGTGAAGTGGTGACAGCTGAGGAAGAAAGAAATACACAGAGAGAGAGAGAGAGAGAGAGAGACTTACAATTTTCCATTCTTGCATACATTACCAGCTGGTAATTAAAATCAAGGATCCGCACCATAAATCAAGCCATTATGAACAACCGCAATGACACAACACAGTTTCTCGTTTAACTCTGAAACCATCAGCCTTCCCTAAATTGTATCTGTTAATCACCAGACAACCACACAAATTAGTAAACAGCATTAGTAAAAGTTTGATAAATGTTTTCATAGTCCAACCTGAACTTCATCTAGATTCACAAAAGTTTCATTAATGCTGATTTGCATTTGTTGATGAATGCCAATCACTCATAAAGTGCAAAGTGTGTTCATGGTAAAGCTGATTTGCATTTAGTGACACCCATAAAACTCCATAAAAGGCAAAGAGCAAGAAAAACAACAAAATGACAACTAAACGGTGAAAGAGTCTCCTTAGTGCAGTGTGTGCTAAATCTTCTAGCAATGCAGCTCAGCCAGTGCAACTCATCAGTTACTATAGCAAATACTCCTCTTGTTATACAGCAGCATTTCTTTATCATAACTGAATAGCTAGTCTTAATGTATAGTTTGCATTTGGATTGCTTTCTTTCAAGTCATTAATCTGAAACATTTCAGCAGAGTTCAGTAATATTCATTAGGTTTGTGTGTACAGTTGATATACATAAGCTATTTAAACCTGACAGCATAATCCTTATATCTTTTTTTTTTTTTTACATCTTTTTATACATACATTTACACTCTCATATATATTAAACTCTCATATATATTTTTAACTAACTGGATTTTCATGAAAATCACATTTCTTGTGTAAATGCAACTGCAAATTACTTTTTATTTGTATCCAGTTTGAGGCAGACTGCACAGAACCACACAAACATTCGCAGGTTTGGCTTTCTCTCGAAATCATGTTTGTCAACATAGGATATAGGGCAGTAAAAGGCCCAGATGGAACTGTTCATTTGCTTATAATCACTGTATTTAGGAACTAATCAGCCAGTGAGGATCTTGAAGCTTGTTGGAGGAGTGCAACTTTGGCAGTCATACTGAATCAGTGACTTGCAGTTAATGGAGAGATGAAGAGATAGCGCAGCTTTACAGGTGAAGTACAGAGCTTGTAGAGTTTCCTTTAGAGACGTGCCATGTGGCTCACTGCCGTTCTCCAGCCTGAGGGCTCACACTGGGTAAATAATGGTCCTGTTCTACATCACTAATAAAACCAAAAGCCCTTTGTTGCTGTTGCGTCACTCTGTCCATCAACTCTTATCTATTTTTTTTTTTTTTACTGATTTAAACAGTACAGCAGCACAGTGTATGTTTTCTAAATTACAGCAAAACAAGTTCAAGATTAAGCATTACCTTATAAAAAGAGGAGCGTTAATAGAGCAGAAAGAAGGGTGATATTGAGGGACGTGTAAGCCAGATGGAGAGACTCACAGCAATTTACTGAAGAAAGTGGAAAAAAAGAGTAATAAGTGAGGAGGAGAATAAGAGAAGTAAGTGGACAAATTGAGAGCTGAATTAAGAGAAAGTACAGCAGCAATAAAATGGTCCCAGGGTTGTTATGGAAACAGTATTAAAACACACGGACAAAAACACAATCTGACATGTGACTGAATAAATCGATAACATTAAGGTGTACAGGAGGGAGCCAAAAACTGGCAAACAGATCAGTGGAGGCATTCTGACAAGCTTTAGAGAAAAGAGAATGGCAGCATGACAGCTGAAATAATCACATACACACACCTTGTCTCCACCACAAGTTAATTCAAAGACACACACACACACACACACACACACACACACACACACAGAGCATAGCACAAACCTGATGCACTTATTGTTTTCTAATGGAAAGCCTGGACTTTATTAAGACTCTTTCAATAAGTACTATTTGTTTAAATGTGGAAAGTAAAAAAAGTCAATAAAACAATAAATATTAGGAGGCAGAAAGTCAAGTCATATGTATGTTTGCATAAAATATTGCCTTCTGCGATCACTACATCTGGTTGACACGCCATATAATCACAGTTCTAGTGTAGCAGCCAATCAGGAAAAAAATGTGGTAAAAGCTTGGAAAAGTATCACAAATGAAGAAACCAACAATTTGTTGATGTCCATGAGTCGCAGGCTTGATGAAGTTATTGCAAGCAAGTGATATGCAATCAAATATTAAATATGATTTATTTTAATTTACTTCAAGATGTATCTGTTTTGCTTTTGACTCAGACCACCCAACTTTTACTCACCTACAAATTGGGTGGTCTTATACAAAAGGTTCTATGTTTTATGTTGGTTAACACATGTAGGTGTAAATACCAGGAAATAAAAGCTGAAATTCAAAACTCTTGTCTCATATTCATTGTTTGAGCTCAGACCCAAATGTCTTTGGTATATAGAACAAACTAATTAATTTGCCTTGCCGTTCAAATAGTTTTGGCTAGGACTGGAGGTAGGGAAATAAGTTATAATTATTTGTGGCTTAGGTTTTTATATTATTATTATTTCCTGAAGAGAAATAACTTGTGTAATCACAGACTATTTGTTTTATTACTACACTTGGTAGATTATTCCACCTAGCCCAACATGATGCCATCATTGCTATTAACACGCTGCCTTCTAAGATGGGTGCATGAGCCAGCATAGGCAGCAAGCAGACCCAGCCAGTGACTATGTGCCGGACAGACAGCATTTCACAGACATCCTTATCCAGAGTGACTTATCAAAAATATATCTTCATGCTGGTGCAAATAGACCAGGGTCTAAAAATACTATAAACCTAAAATCTGTTAGAGAGGAGGATTTTATATATATATATATATATTAGTGCTCTTTGAAGTGCTTGCTGAAGAGGTACAGTAGTCTTAAGCTGGTTTTAGTGTGCAATTGCAAAAGTCTTTAAAGTTTATTACCTGTCACACTTTATGAGATGATCCCAATAAAATTGTGTGTGATAACGTTCTCCATGTCACATTATACGCTGAACACACTCTAACAAGAGATCTGCAGTTAAGTAAGGAACAATATATGAAGGACCATGACATTATATAAAAAATAATACACACAGACTATTAAAGTGGCAGAGCTACTGTCACACTACTGAAAAATTTAGTTATGTTAGTAGCATCGCTACTTTTAGTTAGCTACTCCCTAACACTGCAAAGCACTGACACTTGAGACTCATTCCATAAATGTGAAAACAAAAACTTCACCACATCAACAACTATTTTTTGTCTTTGTTAAACAATACATCTTTGAAAAAATGTGTTTATCATATACATGAGTTTCCACCATATACAAGTACCTGTGGATGCGCTGTTACTATAGAAACAATAATGTATTTTAACAAACACATTAATATAAACCTACTGTTCATGTTACAGCTGGAACTACTCCCCAAGCCATAAACAAATATACAAAAATAATGCACACCGTCAGACCAATCAGATTAGTGAATTAAACTAAATTGTTCCGCTTATGTCATCAATCGGCACGATCCATTCTCGGGCAAAAAATGGGGTCATTTAAACAGAAACATTTGACAAAGTGAGCTTGAGGTAATAAGGATATGTTTACATTTCATCATGTAAATGTAAACATATCCTACTGTATGTCTAGCTGTCTCGTGAGTGTCACATAATGTTGTCTTCTGGTGGCTTTTAGATAAGTGTTCTCGCAGTGGTTCCACTCTGACATTTTAATAAAAAAAATTGCTGACACTGCTAGAACTTTGTCGTCAGTTGTCTTTGATTGCAGAAGCAAAATTTGGCTGAAAATCATAAAGTGGAATAGAGCTGACTTTAGTTTGAAGACATCCATTGACTGGACAGCTTGGGGACTGTTCATTCTACCACCTGTGTGCCATTAAAGAAGAGTTTTCATGCATGCCTTTCTTGGACCTTGCAGGATGGTGGGTTAAGTCGAGCTGTGCTACAGGCTTTTAGGGAATGTGTTGCAGAGCAGGGTTTAACAAGTACACACTTTGCACCTAATTACTTAGAAGCATAAAATCTAAGACCAAAATAAACCTCATTCCATGTTTTTTGAAGGCATCAACATGCTAGACCCATTGCTTTTCAGTTCCACTATTGGCATGGCACTCAATATAACTGCACAATAGTTAACACTCAGACCATATTCAAGGGTTCTCAGAAATCCAGAACTACATGCTATGTTGGAGGCTATGGTGGATTATATTTGCACTTGCCTTTGTTACCTCCCTAGCTGAAGCCCAATCAGGACCTCCTGCTCATATTCTCGCCATTCTGATTTCTGCTGACAGAGGGAGGGTTGAAGGAAATTTGCCAGCCTCTGCATGGAGAACTCTTTCTAGCATTCAGAGCTCAGCATGCTAGCTAACTTACATGAGTCCCAAGTCTCTAAAGCTGGAGGGAAAAGCTGGAGCACAGCAAGAGCTAAGAAAAAGGAAGAGAGAGAGAGAGGGGGTGAAAAAAATAAAAATAAAAATAAAAAAGAAAATGAGAGCAACGAGGGTCTACAGCTAATTAAATATTCTCCAATTCTCTTGAAGGATTGCCAAGGGTTTATTCGTGCCACTCTGGGATTGTAATTTTCATTATCGTATTACAACAGAGAAGTTTTTCCTATTTTCACATCAAATCACCAATTAAAGAAAACACTTGAAAAAGTGGGCAGCCAAATGGATGCAAATTATGAAAAATCCCAAGTCATAACTTTTTTAATCAAAAAGTTTAACAGGACCAACTGTGACCACAGAAACACTTTCACATGAACACTGCAAACACTGACACAGATGCAGATCCACACAGATATTTCACAAAACTCAAAGAATGTAAATCTGTGAAAGAGCTGGAGGTTGCAGTAACAAAAACACAATGAACCTGGTGTTCCTTTGTACTTAAAAAAAATATAATCTGTGCTTTTGACAACATACAGGTGTTACAGGAGTCATATTATGCTTTTTAATGTTGTCCTTTTTTTTGGTTGTGTAATGTATCTGTTTGTGCATGTATAAGATCTGCAAAGTTATAAAGCTCATAAAGCCCAAAGGGATTTATTCTATCTAACAGAGAACACTGCTCCAGACCTGTCGAAAAATGCCTCAATCTAAGTCCAGATACTACTTCCGCAAACATCTACATCACTATGTGAAATATTAGCATAATCCTGCCCAAAGGCAGCCACGAAGAAAGAAGGCGAGGCTTCAGTGAATTGTGTTGGCACCATGTCGTGGAGACGCTGTGTGTTTCGGTGCGAAAGCAAAACCCCTTTGTTTGGCCTTCCGAAAACAGATGAATTAGGAATCAGTGGTTATTGTTTATTTATAACACTGTTCCTGGGCAGTACAACCCAAACATTGCTTGTGCACAGTGCATTTTACGGAGGACAGCTTCCTGAACCTGGGAGAGTACGAGGCAGGCTATATATACGAAGGCAAACCCTGAAAAATGGGGCAATTTCCACTTTGCTTGGACAATCTTCTACATCTGAATCAGAACCTGTAAGTATGTTTGATTATTTTATTAAGTATCTGCTATTCACTGTTCAGAGTTTTATGTTGTAGACCTCTGCTAATGTGCTAGCTAAAGTTTTGATATCCAGCTGTGGGAATTTTTACCTATAAATGTGCAGAGTAACACACGTTCCCGTGGCGCGGTTACCTGTCTGTATTTTGTGTTTTTTTGTCTGTCGATTTCATAAGCCAAATTAAACCATTATGACATTGTATCTGAAAGGTAAGAGAGTTACAAAATAAAATCTTACCACTGAAACTTTCTGCTCAAGTCGTCTTTGCAAAGTTGGTTCCGATTGATCTGCTTAATCATCTGCATTTTCTGAATCTGACTCGGGCTCGAAATGATACAGTAAAATACAGTAAAACATTATTAACTGTTTTGCTTAGGAACTAAGAATTGCTTCAGAAGCCTTGAAAGCTGAAGCTCACCATTATGGTAAGGGGCATTTCATTTCCGAAACATGCTTGAGGTTTTTGACCAGTCACAATGCAATGGGTCAGCTCGCCAATCAGAGCACTCTGAGCTTTTCAGAAGTAGGGGCTTTGGAGAAACCAGAACTCAATCGGAGTGTTTCAGGCAACCTGGGAATGGAGGTACTGCAATAATGTACAGTATGTGAAAAATAATGCATTCTTTGAACATTAAATAATGTTAACCTATTCTATTAGACCCAATAAACAAAATAATGAACTTTTAAAAACGTTTAAAAAACATAATATGACCCTTTTAACACACCCAGAAGTACTTTAAAGCCTCATACTATTAACTTCTCAGGTGGCAGCTACAAAATGTTGCTTATCAGGGAGACTGTATTTTCAATGGGGTTTAATTTGATTTTGAGAAGAAGAAACTGTACAAACTATCGAACATTTTAGATAATTTACCTCTTATTGACACTGGATCAAGAGACTAATTTACAAATTCTCCCCTTACTGTGTCCTCATATTTACATTTTATATATGTGGTAGGATGACAGTGGTGCAGCAGGTAATGCCTCACAGCTGTAGGATTCTTGGTTTGATCCTGAGCTCAGGTTACCGTCTGTGTGGAGCTTTGCATGATTTGCTTGTGGGTTTCTTCTGGGTTCTCTGATATCCTCCCAACTCCACAAAAACATGCCAGTATGTGAACATTAAAGCTAAGCTAAGCTAAATTGACCCTAGGTGTGAATGTGTATATGCATTGTGCCCTGTAATGGACTGACATCCAGGGTATATTCTTGCCTTGCACCTAGTGTTACTGGGATAGGATGAATGAATGAATGAAGTATATTGATGGCCACCCAAGTATATTTTATTAGTAGCAATAGATGGAAAGGAGACAGTATACTCAGAGCAGAGGACAAGGTAGATAAAGCATTCTTTTCCCCTGATGTTGGATTTCAATTACTATATGAGTTGCTAACTTTGATTTGTACATAAAAATATACTAGATTACACCCACCAATCCCTGACAACACCCGATTCTCTGCCAAGCTATTAGTTTAACTGTATTTCCGCTTCATGAGGTGGCAATGAGGTAGAAACAGAGTATCATTGATGAGTATCACTACACTCTTCTTTAAAAAAATGCATCAAGTTTTGTTTTTGTTGTCAGTTGTTTGAAAGCACAATTAACACTAATTAATGGCTTCTATA
>JANDJT010000164.1:8799070-8818529 GCA_024331685.1 Stegophilus panzeri
TTAAAAAAATGCATCAAGTTTTGTTTTTGTTGTCAGTTGTTTGAAAGCACAATTAACACTAATTAATGGCTTCTATAGAGTCAGCTCTTTCTGACACTAATGTGAGGGGAAAAAAAACACAAAAACCCTTGATGGTTTACTGGTATTTTCTAGATTCTGTCAAATCAATTCAAATGACTGAGTGCCTTCAGTTGTCTTAGCTTGCAGGGGCCTACATAATTAATTGTATTTTTAATTGACAATTCTGGCTTCCTCAAGGAACTAAACACAATTGTCTGAATTAATTGTAAGCTTTGCTAATTGGGTAACTTTTGGTTAGCTACTGTATACTGAATAGTATTTCTCCTCATGAGCCTAAGTCTATTGCAAGATGTTTTAACTCTTTACAGGCTTGGAATTGTGTTGTTTTATTGGTAGATCATTTTGCAAATAGACTCTAAAAAAAATTCATTGAAATAGGCTTAATAATATTTATTTAATATCATCTCATAAAAAGAAATATTAGACAATTTCATCATTGCTGTAATACACCTACATTTGTTTAGTATTAATCATTAGTTAATTTAGTTATTTGTTATCATGTTACTTTTCTTTTTAAACAAAGTATATATATATATATATATATATATATTATTATGACTGTAGAAGGATAGAAGTTGGATTAGCTATTCTAAATTGCGCACTAGATGTGAGTGAGTGTGTGAATGCGTGTGTTCATGGTGCATTTTTGACAGACTGGAAACTATCCAGGATGTATTACAGTTTTGTGCCCAGTGTTCCTGGGATGTGCTTTGGATCCTCTGCGACCATGACCAGGATATAGCAATTACTGAAGATGAACGAATGAATAAATAATAATCCTAAAAAGGTAAAGGTGCTTCCCACTTGCCTTTGGCCTTATATTGATGGAGTTTGACGGTAAGCATGTCTCCCTCCATAATGCCTGTAATAAGAGGCTTAACCTATCTGGCCAATCCCTATTCTGTGATGACAGCCCTAACATTGCTCACCATTTGAGCTCAGTATGGACCTGCTAGAGCAGTGCTGTTTGACTTCCATTATTGCTTTAACCTAACATGAGAACACAAAAGGCCACTTCAGAGAATTGGGATAGACTTCACAGGCACAGCCTGGCTATATTCTCTCAGTAGGAGGCACTTATAGAGGGATAGGGATGCTTGCTTCAGTGCTGAGCCTTTTACATATCTTGAGAGGGTCAGAAGATCAAGAGCTAATGGTGAACAGAAACTGTCCTAGTGTCATAGTTCATCCGGCTATGAAGTATCATCTTTCGCAAAAGAATGGACTTGCAGAACTAAGGCAAACAAAAACTGACTTATCCTTGCAGAATAGTGGCATCATCTGAAACTGTTATAGCAGATCACAGCAATGTGAGGCTGAATTAAATAGCAACCTAATCCCCTTGGTAGACACTATCTAACAGCCACACTTTAGCCATGTGTAGGACGGTAGTAACCACCATCATGCTTTTCCCTGACATGCTGTACTACATTACTACATTACATAACTGTTGTCCTCATACAACACTTTCTGATGACTTTCACATGCCTCAGTAGACTGGGGGTCACTTAGCACATGCTCAGTTTTCCTTATTTAAAGCTCCATTTGCAGTCTCAGTGCAGGGCGTCGGACTGATTCTTTGCCTTTGCAAACACTGCACGCTCAGTGTAGAAGAAAGGGACTAAAGTAGATGGAGATAAGAAGGTTTAGATCTTGGAAGGATTCTGGAAATTCATTCCCTGAGCTAATGATAGAATAACTCTTTGAAAGAACTGAGGAGATTGTGCACAGTGTCTCTACACCCTCTTGCCCCAAAACAGCCTTTGAAACATTTTGGCAGAGATGAGTCTCCCACTGTGGATAGACAAGGGGAAAAAAGTGTTTCTTCTGCTCACAATTGATTAGTAGAGTATAAATGGAAGTATTACGCAAGACTTATCTGTAATGGTCAGGTTCATTTGGGGTGTTGACACTTATGAAGGGTCTTTCTTCCAGATCATGCAGCTGTGCTGCAATAAAATGTGAGGCCAAGAAGAGTGCTATTTATTTGGCATCCACATCATCTTATTTGCGGCTAACACGTTTTAAAGAGTATTCTTCTGGATTTTTGACAAATGGAATGCAACAGCACCTCTAGTGGCCGTAAGAAATACACGCAGAAAGAAATGAAGCGACATTGTGGGCTAACTGTAATGAGTCCAGTCTGCAGATTTACACAGCCAATCAGTGAGAGTCGTGTCAGATGATTACACAGAGTGACACACTCCGTAGATTTAATCTTCATATAGGCGTTTCTGTTTCTGTAATACATCATCAGTAGGTCATGGGAGTAATGAACGTAAACAAAGTGAATTATTTACTCTATCATATTTTTTTCGCTAAAGTATGACAGATTGAGCACACATTGTCTAATTTACACAAATTACAAATTACACAAACGGACATATGACAGAAACATACGTTTAGTGATTTTTTGGTTTGAATGAAACACACTACAAAGATTTCTATTGTACAATTATACAGTGTGAAGTCAGGAAATGCAAGGATATTGGAAGGTGGACACAGAAGTATGCAAATATTTAGTTTTCTATCACCATGAACCTAGCTAGTCTTATTGCCCATAAATGCTGAGGCAAGTACAATGAACATCAAAAACCTCAAGAGACTTGAGGATGAACATCATGTGGTCTCATGTGACCCTCTGCTCTTCATCACCCTCATACTCCTCATTAAAGCATACTTTATCTGTCAGAGTCATAATCCCACCCAGCATGCATCTAACAGCCAACGTCCACTTTGCTTGGACCGCTCCCAGATACTGCCACTGCCATATCAGGCACAAAATCAGGCTGTAGAAAATCTGTTCCTCATTTAATGGATTCTACACTTAATCTGCCCTTTTCAAGCAGGAATATTAACACCACACAGAGCTCATCCCTAAGACTAATCAGGGCCCTCTGATTTTTTACTGGGTCATAAAATGGAATGAAATCACGCAACAAAGTGGAGCATTATGCTAGAAGGATAGCAAAGAAGCTTTTCTATGACCTTGCCACCAGATGAAATCCAGGATGCTTAATTTATAAGACAGATAAACCTGGAAGGATTAGTAATGAGCAACTAAGAGGGTGGTTAATATCACTTGTGATAACTGCAGTACAAGAGATGACTAGAGAGCTATAAGAAAAGTTCTGCTATAGGATATTTTTGGAGTCAAACACTTTTGCTCATTAAGTGTAAAAATATATATAAAAGTGTAAACATATGCCCCATACAATTACATTATTTCATGTAATATTGCACAAACAGGACTTACACTTGGTTTAACGTTGCAGATGAACATTTAAAATAGAGTTGCACTAGGGGTGTAACACAGTGTCTATATCTGTGTAGTGCTCAAAATATTTGAACCTGTATTCAGATTTAAACCTAAACTAGATACGGTCAAAAGCAGTTATATTTTTCTTTTTTTTTTCTTTTTTTTTTTTTTTAAATACACTTGAATCCTACACTGGAAAACACTGGGGAGAAAAAACCTGATGTGGAAATGTCAGAACTGTCAGAATGATGTGTGAATTGTGACTCTGACAGTTACTCAATCTGACTGAAGTTCATAATTAAAATTTCTGACTGAAGTTCATAATAACAGCACTGGCTTTTAATCTCGCTCACACAATTATCATTTTTGTTTGTATCTGTTGAAAGCAAAAACCTCCCACTATTTGCGTTCTGTAGATTCTCAAAAATATGTTCTCAATAAATAAATAAATAAATAAGATATATGTGTGTGTGTGTGTGTGTGTGTGTGTGTGTGTGTGTGTGCATTTGTATCTGTTTAGAACACACTAGCTGTTCAATCCCAATAATGTATTTAAATTTAATAACATTCATATTTTACAAACTGGTCATAGACACATTTGTAAAATTTAAACCTACCCATTAAAGATAGATGTGTAGATGAAATCCAATTTTAGACACCTTTAAATGTAAATGCTTTTAACACTACCTATTTTATTATAACCACCTTATATAAAAGCTACTGCTATAATGCCAGGACACATTAAACCTTTGATTTTCAATTTAGTATTATAGCCATAGGGGTAATATACTGCAGGACAAACATGGTACATGTATAAGCAATTAGCAATTTAAAATTGCACGTATCTGTTTCAAAGTGTCTTTCACGAGAACATTTACTTTATCAGTATCGCTGGAATGCTGATTAAAATGCTTCTTGTCCTGGTGAGCTAAATTACAGACAGACACCTTTATATAACAGTAAAATGTTGATTGCAATCAGACCTCTAGAAGAATCTGTTAGGCAAGCTGTTGTTTCAGCATGTAAGCCTAGTTAATGTAACCCCAAGCTTAGCCTGAAAATGACAGTGGAAGGAAAAAAAAAAAACGCTCGGCTCAGTGTTTGCCAGTTTTTCCACCTGTAAGCCAACAGGACGATAATTAAGACTGAAAATCTCAATAAAGTCTTCATCCCACCAGCAGGATGCCTTCTGCAAGGGGTAGGTAGAAATCTGCTGTAATAGAGAAACTTCATTAACCTATAGCAGTCTCATTTTTAACAGCTGGGAGATGCCTGATCAGGAGAGGCTTACTCATTCATTATTTTTGTGCTTGAAATAAATTGGAAAGGGGAAAAAAAACAAGATGTGTAGAATTCTAATGGTGGCGAAATGGCTGCAAGAAGCAGCTAGAAAAAGCTCTGTCTCGCTTTCTGCTCAAACACAATGCCAATAAACTGTAACGTGTGAAAGCTCCTAAACGGATTACTATCAGGATTAATAATGTGAGGGGCGAACACAGGAAGAGAGGATTATCCATGCAGCTTTGAAGTCAATTTGAGGAGGAAAAAATTGACTTGGAATGCTCAACACCTCATTTGGAAATGAAGGCTATGCTAAGTGACAAACTAGGAGCCGAGAAAAGTTATACAAATATGCAGAGGGATATGACCACTAAGTAGATTTAGAAACACTTCCATCAAATGTAATTTCTACACAAGACACAATATATACAAGATTAAAAAACACTCTTCATAGCAACTAGCTGCACTTATCTGTTGTATCTCCAAATGCTGAAATTGAGAAACTTACTGAAAATTATATTGGCTCTGTTTTAGAAGGGCAAAACATGCATTCCCCAGAGCAAGTTATAATTTCTCTTACAGAAATGATGTTTTTCTATAATCTGTTTGCTCCACTGTGGTACTATCACATCTTTACCAGACAGGGAGATAAATGCAAGTTTTTTTTTGTTTTTTTTTAAAAAGCGAAAACAATATATTGGTTAAATGTGTGTCCTTTCTGGCATCACAGAATGGCTAATTACGGTATAATTTGGACAAAGCGCATTCTCATTAGTCTGACTCAGGAAACCTTAATCAGTGTGGAGGTGGAGAGAGAACATGGCATTGGAGCATAGAATCAATTATTGTGCTCCGTCAAAATTAGTAGCCTGAAAGCACTCCTTCGCCAGAAAGAGAGAGAGAAGGAGACTGCGAGTGAGAGACAGAGAGAGTGGAAAAGAGCCGATGAGATCAATGAAAATGTCATGATTCACTCATTGCGGTGTGAAGCTTTATTTTTGCGCGATCAATAGTGAAGCTGCACTTTGTTTACCTTCTGTGATCTGCTTTTCAATAAAAAGTCTAGTATGAGTAGTATTAGTAGTAAGTGATAGGCTCTTACCAATCGCACATGCCTGGAAATCAATTGAGGGGTCAAACAAGTGCCAATACCATTGATTTCTCAAAGGAAAAATAATTACCCACACTGCACACATGTGAGACACATCTGAGTGTAAAAAAAAAAGTGGGTCGAAACCTGGCTGCAATCTCATGCCACAGTACCTTATAATCTTATACCTTCCCAAATGTTCCCTTGGGGATCAATAAAGTACATCCATTCATCCATCCATTCATCTATCTATCTATTCATCCATGCATATGTTATGGATGGATCACACAAGTATGAAGTTTTTAATTTTATGCGGGTGCAAGGGAGTAGTCAAATATGAAGATTGCAGGACAAACAAAAAAACCTGCGCATTGCATTTACAGAATTATTTACTCCTTAGTAACTAAGTAACTCTCAGGTCAGGGTAGCAGTGGTTTAAATTAGGCTTTAAATTAGGTTTATATAGTATTCTGGGAATTGAACCAAGTTCATTATTGGCAGGCAGCTATAAAAAACAAAAAAAAATTCAATACAATAATAACAACATTAATAATAATAATAAGAAGAGGAAGAAGAAGAAGAGGAGGAACAAGAAGAAGTGGTTAAAGCTTGGGTTTATTTAATAGCAATCCAATGAATTTATGGTGCAGTTGAAGGAAAGTGCAGTAAGTAAAGAGAAGAGCGTCTGTCAGCAGGTTCAGAACTCTGTGGTAATTGCACTAAGCACGATTTAACATATCAAATGACGATTCCTTTTTAATTGAACCTCGGCGCATTTTCCCCATCAGTGCGGTTCTTTTGAGCAGGCAAAAGAGCAAAACAATCGTTTTGGTCTTGGTCCGCTTCCAAGCGAACTCTAAGTTTGATTGTAGTGAGAAAAAATTTGACTCTGAATCGACCAAACTCTGAATCAAACCAAACCAAACCAAACAACAAACAAACCAAGAGAATATAATTTTTTGCTCTGATACAGACACAGCACATGCAGGTCTAAAAGTGTGACAAGTTATCAAAGTGTGCTCACTATGGATTAGCTGCAAGTCTGCAAGCTTTACAACAGGCAGTTTATTTTTTCCAGATGCAGTTTTGCAAAGACATATCAATTTAAGACCAAAGGGAACAGTCTTGTCAGCATATCACGGCAGTCTCTCTCACTGCTAACACATTGCTGTGCAGTTATTTAAGACCAGTGTCACAGTAAACATGTAATGATTTGGTGCGGTGAAGTAAAACATTTTTTTCTTCATGTCTGCACAAACTGAGAGGCTTCTTGCCTCATTTTATACAAAGGTGGTTGATGTTTGAAAGCAAAGATGCAAACAGGTTCAAATTTGACTTTGATTAAGTGTTAATTATAGCTGCAAGGCATAAAATGCAAAGCAAGACAAGTCTCTTACTCTCTCCGTAGGAAAATGGTGGCTTAGCAAGTGTGAAATTATTTTTGTCACTCATCAACCAGCTAACAGTTAATTTAAACATGCCACAACTCGCAACTTCATGAGGATGTTGTGAGATTAAATAATGTTTACATTTGAAATGTAATAGCACATGACAGCTGTAGTGAGTGTAACTCAGTTTCTTTATATCGACTAGCGTACAGCTCATCCACACACACTGCAGTGGATAAAGGCAAATATTATTCAAAAAGTGCTTTGAAAGATGTGAGTAGTTCTCTCATCCTTTTGAGGTCAGTCTACTGACTTCCTTCTGCAGCAAGAATCAATTTCAGAAATCTTGTTGTTGCTTTTTTTCTCTATTCCATCCTCGGTAAAACATTATCTACACAATCTGAGACTCAGAGTGTCTCTGCTCCTTCCGCAAAGGTCTAAACACCTTCTTCTTCAGACAGTATCTAGGATTACACCTGTATTTTCTCTATAATTATCATGAAATGATTGCTTTATTGTAGTACTTCTTGGCAATACAACTAAGGTTTGAGATTGCCCTTTTTTGCTGTTCATCTTTGTATTCTTTCTTGGATTTATGATTTGTAAGAATGTTTAAATGGTACATGGTGCACTTATATAGCGCTTTACACTGTGTCTCATTCACCCACACATGGTAGCAGAGCTGCCACACAAGGTGCTAACTTGCCATCAGGAGCAACTTGGGGTGCAGTGTCTTGCCCAAGGACACTTTGGCATGTGGAGTCATGCAGGCCGGGAATCAAACCGCCAATCCTACGATTAGTGGACAACTCGCTCTACCACCTGAGCCACAGCCACCACAGCTGTTTAAGCAATAATGTTTGAAATGACCCTTTTCATTGCTGTGTGTCTTACTTATTTAATTATGTAAGCAAAAAGTTTAACTTTTTTTTTTCTTTTTGTCACCACCTAGATGACTCTAGAACTTTCTGTTCTTTCTAGTTATCAATCCTTGCATATTTACTAAATACTTTGCTTCTCTGCACCTCGAACACCATATGTTGTAAGTCACTCTGGATTAGAGAGACTGCTAAATAGCCACATGCTAAATGTCAGCGTAAATGTATCTTGTGATTTTGGGTTGATCAAATGAAGTGACTTAAGAGTAACTGGTTTGAGACTCAGATGCTGAGTGGAGTGATGCACGTAGTTATTGTGACTGATCACCTTGTCCTATGATAAAACATGTCTATCTTGATGAACATTAACTGTCCTTTGGCATGACTAAGTGGTGAATAAATCAATCAATTATATTTCTTCTAGACAGAGAACCATAGTGCATACCTTTATACACACTGTAAACATACTAACTATGCATGTGCTCACCAACAAAGAAGAAAGAAATCTCTTAATTATAGTATCAGTGTTGGTTTGTAGTGACTGAGCCAGTTTGAAAAGAAAATTTTTTAAAAAAAAACAACAACTGAAAAACAGCTAAACTCCTCAACTGAATACTATATACAGCACTAATGCAGATAATAAGCCTGCAAAAACACCAAATTTAACCTCCATTACTATAGACCAAAAGGTCTAATAATCCACATTCCCCTGAGACACAGTAGAATAAATCGAACAGATGTATGATTAATCAGAACTGCTGGATGGAGCTGGTTAGAGCTAAATTACTGCATGCAGTCTTACAGGTCAATAAAAATATTTCCCCGTTCAATTCAGAAATGCCGATAACACTGTAAAAGTAGCCGAGATCCTTGTCTGCATAAATAATGGCCATTCTAGAATCTAGTTAGACCTGCCATTTTAAAATGTTCATAAATTCCCTAAAGATATGGATTAATTTTGTATTAAAAACAAGAATAATGATAAGCATTGGTTAATATCTATTTGAATAGCTCACAAATAGTCTATCTCCTACATCTCAAAGGCCAAATATTCTGCCTTTCGGTGGTTTATTAACTTTATTTTTGAATGAATACTGGTGATATTTTGAAGCAGCACCAGCAACAAATTTAGTCCCATAAAGGAACAGATAAAGAATTTCATTTAGTATATTGTGGAAAAAAAATCTAACGCTCAGTATGCAATCAATTCCACGGAGACCATCACCACTGGCCTGTGGACACTAAAACGCAACAGAGTGAAAAACCTCAAGCACTTTCGGGAACAGTAAGCCTACAGCACCGCTGGGACCTCCCAGAGTCATCTCCACTTACAACCCAAACACACACAAACACACACCCAAACATACTGCTTTCTGACACTAGCCGTACACATGAGGTTTAGGCATTTTGGATTCAATTACAGCAGACACACAGGAGACCAGGCACCATGGTTTAGTCCCAATTTAAGACGGCAGAGCAAGCAGTCGCTGTCACTTGAGGCACAAGCTCACACAGGGTATAGGCAGATAGCCAGGGAAAGCTGAATTTCTTGCAGTGATTTTAACACCCTGAGACATCAGCTCTAAATTGGCATGGCTCAATATGATGCTCAGCTTATGAACATGTTCAAGAGAAGTATAGAGAAAACACACAGTTACAGTTAGTGATATTAAAAATGTGAGTTGTTCTTACAGTCGCCTTGATTCTCCAGGTAGTGTCAGATGGTAACATTAATTAGCACTAAATAAGCA
Source organism: Stegophilus panzeri (assembly GCA_024331685.1). Classification (NCBI taxonomy): domain Eukaryota; kingdom Metazoa; phylum Chordata; class Actinopteri; order Siluriformes; family Trichomycteridae; genus Stegophilus; species Stegophilus panzeri. Next base: position 8,808,799 of record JANDJT010000164.1, read on the forward strand.
CAATGGATGTTGGTAGATATCCTGTGTTCTCATGCCCAAAGATTTATAGCCTGAAAATGAATATGGATGTCAATGTTATAGGCATCCCAACTATAGATGTGTTAGGGGTAGGCAGCAGATTTTAGGGTCACAAACAAAATAGAGTAATGATATTATCTGTTAATATACTTTATATTACAAATGATTAGTCTCCAGAATTTATTTTCTGTGTAGGGTATTGAACGGTTGGTTTTTAGTAGTGTTTTCTTTTATACTCCACTAAGTGCTCATTATTAACCATGTAAGTGCCTGGTAACACCTCTAAAATTCTGTCTATTTATTTAGTGTAAAACAAAAAAGTAATTTCCAAGTGAGTCGAATTACAGTACACTGAAATGATGAAGAAGTTTTAGCTTTTATGCAAATAAGTGTATAAAACACTATGCAAGTATTAATAGAACCATAAAGGTAGTTATTTATTGTCATGTAAAATGATAGCAAATACCAAGATAGTTTAATTAATTTTGACTGAAAAGCTTGACAAGTTCTAGATATTGCTATTAATTAATTAATTTATTTTTTTGCAAAAAGCATCCTGTAGTTAACAGCAAAATTGACAAGCAGCAGGTTAAAATGAATAAAAATGAATAATGTATTTGTATTGGCAGTTTACACCAGGAAACATGCTTGCTTACTCAGGTTTTTGTCAGGAGTTATGGTACAAATTCTATTTATCCATTTTACTTAACAATTAAATGCATGTGTTTATACAACCCCAATTCCAAAAAAGTTGGGACAGCATGGAAGATGCTAATAAAAACAAAGAGGAGTGATTTGTAAATGTATTTTGACTTTTAATTAAACAAAAATGTATAAAGACAAGGTATTTTATGTTTTATCTAATCAACTGCATAGTTTTTTGAAGGTAAAGGTTTATTTTGAAATTGATGCATGCAACATGTATAAAAACAGTTGGGGCAGGGGTAATTTAGGGCTAATAGCGATGTGAAAATTTGAAATAAGAAGGTGATGTGAAACAGGTGAGGCAATCGTGTAATCATAGTATATAAGGAGCCTCCAAAAAGGGCCTAGTCCTTCAAGAGCAAAGATGGGTCGAGGCTCACCAATCTGCCAACAGATGCATCAGCGACTAATCCAATACATTCCCCAAAGGCAAATTGGTAGGATTTTGGGCATTTCACCTTTTACAGTGCACAATATAATTAAAAGATTCAAGGAATCCGGTCAAATCTTGGTACGTAAAGGGCAAGGCCGAAAACCACTTCTGAATGCGCGTGATCTTCGTTCCTCAGACATCACTGTCTTAAAAACCGTCATGAGTCTGTAATGTATATCCTGACATGGGCTCAGGAATACTTTGGTAAACTTTTGTCAGTCAACACCATTTGCCGCTGCAGATGCAAGTTAAGACTTTACTATGCAAAGCAGAAGCCATACTTCAACACTGTCCAGAAGCACTGCCGGCTTCTTTGGTCTCGGTCTCATCTGAGATGGACAACAACACAGTGGAATCGTGTTTTCTGGTCCAACGAGTCAACATTTCAAATAGTTTCTGGACAAAATAGTCGTTGTGTTTCCTCTTTCCTCAGGCCAAAGAGGAAAAGGACCATTCAAGCTGTTATCAGCGTCCGGTACAAAAGCCAGTGTCTGTCATGGTATGGGGGTGTGTCAGTGCCCATGGCATGGATAACTTGCACATCTGTGAGGGCACCATTAATGCAGAAAGATATGTACACATTTTGGAACAACATATGCTGCCATCCTGACGTCCCTGAATTTTCAAGCAGGACAACGCCAAACCACATTCTGCCTGGATTACAAGCACATGGTTGTGTAAGCAGAGAGTGCGGGTGCTAGCATGGCCTGCCTGCAGTCCTGACCTGTCTCCGATTGAGAATGTGTGGGCCCATACTGTTGCGCAGCTGCAGAAATGCATAATGGATGAATGGGGGGAAATTCCACTTGCTAGACACTTAATAGGTGTTATTAAAAGAAAAGGCGATGTTACACAGTGGTAAACAGTGTGTTGCAGTCATCAGATTTGAAATGAGTGCATATTTTCAAAAATAAATTAAATTCACAAAGTAAAACATCAAATAATGTGTTAATAATGTGTTTTCAATAAAGAACTGGGTGAATTGAATTTTCAAATGACTCTTTTTGTTTGTTTGTTTTTTGCATTTTCCATACTGTTTTCGGGACCGGGGTTGTACTTAGCATCCTTTTACTTCAAAAAAGTTTCCAGTGATGAGGTATTTTATGTCCTTCAGTGAACCTGTCAGCTGTTTCAGTGAAAATTAGTTAAACTATCATCCCATTTTTAAACCAAAATAATTACACAATTCTTTGGAATTTACAACTCATATATACTAGAAATAATACTAGAAACTTGAGCAACTGAAGTGTCCGTAAAAGTTAACATGAGCTCAGAATCTAGGTGCCTGTCAATAATTAACGAATAAAACATGAATGAGTGCTGTTGTAAACGAAAGCCTGTCCAAAAACCATTTCTGCAGCAATTTCCTAATTTCCATTTACAGTTAAATTTAACGTTGTGGAATGTCCTTCAGCTTGTCAAACCAAAAACCTTCCTGAAGACTTTACTGATACAAATTACTAATGTCTGAGACTTGTTCCATAAATATTAAATAAATGTTTTCTTACAGACAGCTACGTGAAATGATTATACAATTTTCATTGTTAAATACCAATACCTTTTTAATGGTTTATTATTAGACTTATGTGGCATGTGCGCCACAGTGGAAGTCACTATTAAGTTGTTACTATAATGTCTATGCTATGATGTCTGTCTGTTATTTATACAGTATGGGTTACTAGAAAATGCTTTGTAATAACTGTGGGTAAAGATGAAGACATTTTCTTTACAAACTCAAACAATTCTTTGTGCATATAAAAATCTCCAATGTGATATTCAAATTAAGCATATAAACATTTGTTTTTATTTTCAAAGTGTCAGCAGGTGTGTAGCAAACCAGCTCATTAATATTTTGATTTTAGTCCATTTTGAACCCTGTAAAGTGAAAAAGGATGAAATCTATCCAAATAGCCTAAGGATAATATCACCTGTTTAACATTGTACCCATTATTAACTGTGCATCATTTCCACTAGGGAAGGCTTCACACATTTATATCTCATTATTATGATACATTTTACTGAACTCAGTCATTTAAATAAATGTAAAGTAATAGAACTGGGGTTTTTTGTGCCCACTATTTTTACAATAAGGACTTGAAAGAATTTCATGTGGCTTTTCATTTAAACCTTCTGAGTCTAAGGGGTTCATTTTGAGTGTGAGATTAAATAACTTATTTAGCTTATAAGTCAACAAATTTACAAGATAAAAATACAGCATCTTTCATACTTACTTCAAATGTACTGTAGTGCCATTCCTTAGAAATGGCTACAAATTGTCTATACGCCATTATGGCCATTTGTGTAATTGGAATAGTTGGAATCTCACATTCTGTGGTGCTCCATTCATAGTCTAAAGTCATGTGTAATGGCTTGGGCATTCATTAAACAGTTTTACTGGGACAGTATGTTCCTGACCTACTGTACTTTTAATGAAAATCTACATTTACTTTTGTTGCCTGGGACATAGTCATTAGTATTTGGGTTACATGGAGCAAGCAGCAGTGCTATCAAAGTACAAATGAATACACAGTCCTGATTATACTAATTATCTGTGATATATTAGCAACACCATTGGGTTCAATATGACAAAATGATTTCCAAAATGTTGAAACACATTAGAAATGTGGAGAATGAACTTGGATGTGTGTGAGATCAGACTGCCAGATGGTTCAAACAGAAAAACTGCTTTGGTCCTTATGGTAATTGATATAATAATCAGAATGAGTGTGCTAGGGTTCCCAAGTGGAAGATCACATGCTCCTGGGAGATCATGAGTTTGAATCTACAGCCACCCATGGCCGGCAGTCCAAAAGAGAGTAATTGGCCGTGCTTTCTTGGTGGGAAGGATGGATATTACTTTCTCATTCAGAGCAACACTGTGGGTGTTTGTGAGCTCATGCATGTGGAACATGGTAGGTAGCAATTTTGTGTGCTCAGATGATGTAGCTTCAGCAGCAGTTTGGAAAGATATGGCGGCTGACTTTACGTGTCTTTAAGGAGGCATGTGATCTCCATTAATAGTCCTTAGTCAGAACCTTTAATGTTCATGCCCGAGGATGGTCTTGATTTAATTTCACAGCTTCTAAGCCACTGTAGTTTTGTGAAATACCTTAATTTCTTGTACTTTTCAGGTGACACAGTCATTAGTAATAGAATTAGCACCACTGACACCGGCCCTCTCAAACCAAAGCAAGCCTTAGAGGAACATAAATCAGCTACTATAACAATTGAGACCTCGCTGACAGCGAGATAAAAACATGGCTGCCTGAGACAATATGTGAACAGAGAAGCCAAACTAATGCACATTTTTACACCTCTAACCCTTTCTCCTTTTCTGTCATGTCTTGCACTTGCATGTGTCTTACTGGAGCATCCCATACACAACACTTGTGAACATGTGGCAAGTTTCACCCACATTCTCTCCACCTGAAATATGTTGCTGTCACCATTACTTTCAGTGTATATTTGTGTTCAGGACCCATACCTGCACTGGCCTATTACATGAATAAGTGAGTGAGTGAGTGAGTCAGATACTATATATCATTTCTCAACTACAGCATTGAAGGGGTACCACATTGTTGTTGTTGTGTTCAAGAGAATCTCTATCCATTACAGAATTAATCTTTTTCTTTTTTTTCCCTTTTTTTTTACACATTTCACTGAGAAAAGAGACGAAAGTTTTTAAAGCAACCGCTGACACGACTGTTTATGAACCCTATCTGTAATTGCTGTTTAACCAACAATAATTGCAGAGAAGTTTGGGAAATATCAGACTTTGGAAATCTATAAATCATACCTATTTTACCTATTACTACTAGTAAATACAGTGGATATTAAAAGTTTACAAACCCCTATTAAAATAGCATTTTTTTGGTAATATAAAACAATGAAATCAAGATAAATTGTAATATCTGGAAAAATTGTAATATCTGAAACTTTTAATCTGATATAGAAATATTTTAAGGAAAAAAGAAAATGAAAACACTCACAATAACGTAGTTGTACATGGGTGCACACCCTTTTATAATGGGGCATGTAACTGTGCTCAGAATTAACCAATCATATTCAAGTTTAACTTGTGTTCAAAAGTTAAAAAAAAAAAAAATACTAAAAATAAATCACTCAACTCATGTTCAAAAGTAATTATCATTGGAAATCGGTGGAAGCCTGCCTAAATCACCCCAAACCATGGAAAATGTGTTTTGGTCTGATGAGATCAAGGTAGAACTTTTGGAGCATAATTCTAAAAGATATGAAGCACGCTGGTGGCAGGATCATGCTATGCGGCTACTTCTCTTCAGTTTGAACTGAGATTCTAGTCAACATAGAGGGTATCATGGATAGCTCTAAATAGCAATCTATTTTGGCACAAAACCTGTAAAGGCCTTTGTTAGACAGCTGGAAATATTCACCTTCCAGCACAAATCCAAGCCAATAAAGGAATGTCTTTAGAAGATCAAAGTGTTGTAATGGCCCAGTCAGGGCTCAGATCTAAATCCTATTGAAAACCTGTGGAATGACTTGAAGAGGTGTGCACACGAGATCTCCTCACAACTTGATAGATCTGGAGCATGTTTGCAAGGAAGAGTGGAATAAAATTGGCAAATCCAAATGTGCTAAGTTGGTAGACTATTTCTCAAACAAACAAACAAACAAACAAACAAGAGTACTATATTCCAAGTAAAAGGTGCTTTAAAAACATTTAAGTTAAGGGGTGTGCACACTTATGCAACAAAGTTTGTTTTTTTTTTTTTCTAAAATATTCATTTTTATTTTTTGACCTGAATTTTGTTGGTTGCTATATCACATTAAATGTGGAAAACGATCTGACCTGATTATTTTGGTTTCATTTATTGTATATCACAAAAACGTGCAATTTTAACAGGGCTGTGGAAACTTTTATATTGACTGTGTATACAGTATATTTATTGCGAATATATATACTATATTATAAATACTCCTTATTTCAAAAATATTTAATCAAAGTAAAAGTACCTACTGTCTTGTCTTTTTAGGAAACTATCTTATCAACTTATATTGTGGGTGTAACTGAAAACATAGTACAAAAACAGATATGAACAGGAGGCACACCATATTTTTTTTTGTTGGTTAAATTTGTCCGCTGCGTGCCTGCTGTCGTGGAGCTCCAGACGCAAGTTTGCTTGGTGGATTTCTCCTGGCCTTGATCTTTTATGCGTTTGTGTGTATTCTCTGGCTGTGCATTGAGTGCAACAGCATGTCTATTGCTTTCATCAACTGCACGGAACTTCACTCTGCTATGCTATTTTAACTGTCTGTGCTGTTTGGTGTGATGGGTCTGAGCAGTCTTTGGACCGCAGCTTGACCGTCTGTGCCTTGATGTGTTTGTGTGCGCTTTGTGTGGCATTTGTGCAAATACATTTTCAGTTTAAAATTTCATTTGTAAAACTAACACTTCCCAGCAGAGCAGGTTGCTCCATATTACCCACACAGACCACATGCTATGTGCAGGGCAGCTGGGGTCTCCAAAAAAAAAAAAAAAAAAAAATCACTTTCATTAATTTAAAAAACATTAATTGTTCATGTTTTCACAAATGGGCACAATAATTAATTTGTTACATATTATGTTAATGTAAAATTATTTATTTTGTGTGTCTTTCAGTTTTTTGTGGGGAATAGTGGTATGGTTCTAATAAAATAAATAAATAAATAAATAAATAAATAAATTAAAATACACACAAATATGGAGCACTAAAAACCAACATTACAGTTCTTATGTGAAAGATTTTGAAAGATTATTTGGTTATTTTATTATTATTATTATTATTATTATTATTATTATTATTATCCATCCATCCAGTTTCTGTATCGCTTGTCCTACACAAGGGAGCCTGGAGTCTCTCGCAGGGAACACTGGGAACAGGGTGGGGGGACACCATGGATGGGGTGCCAACCCATCACAGGACACAATCACACACACTCACACACTACAGACAATTTGGAAATACCAATCAGCCTACCACACATGTCTTTGGACTGGAGGAGGAAACCAGAGTACCTGGAGGAAACCCCCAAAGTACGAGGAGAACATGCAAACTCCACGCATGTAGAGCAGGTGGAGGCAAACGTGCTAACCCCCCAATATTATTATCATTATTATTATTGTTGTTGTTGTATTATATATATACATACACACACACACACACACACACACACACACACACACACACATATATATATATATATATTATAATTTTGTTTATTTATTTATTTTTCAATTCACAAAATCGAAAAACAACTACATTTTTTTTTTTATTTTAATAATTTCACACCTTGAAAACTGTAAGTTCATTACAATAAAATCTCAGAAAAAAGACTGCAATTGGTCTATCTCATAACATATTTTAGCTTCTTTTGCAAGACAACATGCTGTTCAGAGTCCCCAAGAGTAACAACATTAACATCAAGACCTGTTATGGTCACTGCAGATTTGAATCCCTTTCTGAACCTAATGAGAAATCAGCATTGAAAACAGAGCTGAAAATGAGCACGCACTTATCTGCTCTTTTTATCTGATGTGTGTATATGGGTGTCAGAGACTGCTAGCTGGTTAAATGGGTTCTGCCACAAATGGAGAAGGAGGGCAAATGCAATAGCAAGAGGCACTAGGCATTATTTGGAATTATTTCTAAAGTTCCAAAGAGGCCAGCAAACTGCTTTTAAACTCCCATCACCATACTGCACAAACAGATTTGTAAATTGTCTCTTTGTCCCACACACAAACCCCTGCACTAAAAGTGCAGATTATCTTTTGCAACCTTGAAATGCGTTTCCCTAAATATGCTGCAAATCCAGCTTAGCGCACTCTGAAATGTGTCAGGTCTGCGTATGCTGCCTTGTGCTCCAGCAGCCTCTACAGAGAAAAGCATCCTGAGCAGATACAGAAGCACAGATAGAGAGAGAGAGAAAACAGAGGGAGTGTGAACAGGGAGCTAGCCAGCATTCTTGACTTGCTCCTCTGTTCTGGCAATATTGCATGGCGCTGGACCAACTAACACTAAGGCAGCTGCAGCTGAGGACTCGGGCTATCATTGTGCTATCAAAGCGTTCCAGCTTACCCAGGCTAATACCACACACACACGCACACACATTCAGAAACTATCCCTATCTGCATTTCTTTACCAATCTTTTCCACCATGGCCTCTCCTTACTCCCTGCGTGTGTGTGAGAGAGAAAGAGAAAGTAATCAAATTGTAAGCACATCGTCAGGCTCAAGGATCCCAGCTTCCCCCAGTGTCCCAAAAAGAAATCTGCAGTACATGTGGATGCAGTGTGAGAAATGTAAAAAATTTAAATGTAAATAATAATAATAATAATAATAATAATAATAATAACAATAATAATAATAAACATGCTAGAACAAACCAAGCAGGGAAGCTGAAGCTCAGCAGAGTGCCGAGTGCAGCCCAGGGATTTCTGTTTCATATCCTTGTGTTTTTATTTTTTCCTCCTCGCTCTCTAACTCAAAGGCAGTGTCTCCTTTGGGGCAGTGGGTTGCAAAAGCAAAGTGTAGAGACTTTCTTTCTCTCTTGCGCTCTCTCTCACTCTGCCCCAGAGCAGTCAACCCATATAACTGTCAGGGAGATGTACTATTGTGTCCCATTCAGTCTCACAGATGCTAATTCTACCATTAGTCTCAATAAGAGATTAGCCTCTAGCGGGACAGTTTGAGGCACAGATATGTGCCTCATGATGCAATGGAGTTATTGGGAATAGGGTTATAATGAGACATCTAGAGGCTGCAGGTCAGAGAAAACTTGACCAAGCACAATCCCCAGGCAGTGCCGCTAGCATTAGAGATGGACTAACATCAGCCCGCTCTCCCATGATGAAGGGTTATGTGATTTTATTGTTTTACACAAGATATTGATGCTTTTCTGACTGGAGGTCTGCCTACCGTGGAATTCTTAATGATGCCCAGAAAGGATTTGAAGGCATGGATAGCTGAGTCAATTACATGAAAAAATGTCTATTTCTTTCTACCTTGAACAGTTCTCTGCTGAAGTAGAGAATGTTTCGAGAGACACATCTGATGCAGCGACCTAGCCTCACAATCTAGTTCACTCTCTAAATTAAAGCTGTAATTGTTAGATTGGGGTGGATATCTCAGATCACAGGCTATGGTAACATTTTATTCTGTACGGGAAGTCGATCAAGACTCAGGAAGACATATGCGATGTGATTAAAGTAGAGGTATTAAATCTTTAGTAGCAGAACAGTATGGCTGGAACAAGTAGTCCAACAGAAGTGCCACAGAGTGTGGTTCACTTTAAATGCAAATAAAATCTGATTACTCATTCGTTAATGTACAGCTTAAAATCTTGTTATTTTTAAACGGGCCATAGTAACAGCTTGTTGGTATTGCAACAGCACAATTTTGAATATAAAGAAATGCACATTTTAATTAACATAGATAAATTCAGTTTCTGTCCAATGGGTTTGTGTTTAATAAATAATAATAATAATAATAAACACAATCTTTCCATTGTAGAGATGTGTGTTTTATTCCCACTGCTGCCATGCACATGAAAGAATT
>JANDJT010000164.1:8821728-8851876 GCA_024331685.1 Stegophilus panzeri
AGAACCTGCTTAGGGAGTGCAGGTGGAACCTGTCTTATTTATACCCCTCTCATATCTAGTGTCTGGTGTTCCCTTTTCTATTGAGGTGCGTGGTGTCATCATGCCAAGATCATTGATTCAACCATGAATTCTGCATCATATCAAAGAGTGCGTAAAGATAATGTGAGACCATCTGTCCAAAAGTTGAAGCTGGACCGAAAGTGGACCTTTCAACAGGATAATGATCCTAAGCACACTAGCAAATCCACCAAGGAATGGTTCATAAAGAAGAAATGGAGAGTTATGGAGAATGGCTTAGTTAAAGCCTGGATTTGAATTGCATTGAAATGTTGTGGGGAGATTTGAAACCGGCAGTACATGCAAGAAAGTTCTCAAACATCTTGCAACTGAAAGAATATTGCATGGAAAAGTGGTCAAAAATTCCAGCAAGCCTGGTGGACAATTATGCAAAACGTTAAAAAGTTATTTCTGCTAAAGTGGGCAAAACTAGCTTCTGAGGCCAAGGGTGTACTTACTTTTTCCACAGAAGAATATCACATCTATTGATATTTCTGTTGAATAAATGATTGGCAAAGCTCATTTTCCTTTTATTCAAGTATATCAACTTCATTAATAGGCACTGTTTCAAAGATGATCAAATGTTTGCTTGTCCAAATATGTCAAAAAAGCCAACAATTTCCATGGGGTGTACTTATTTTTTTACACGACTGTATATACCATAAGTAATTGGCATGACTGTCACAAAGAAATTATTAGTTCATGACGTTTCAACCAAACACTGGATTCATTCTTTAATTCAGTTACTGTATCTGGAACTGCATCGGCACGGATCAATCATGCTAAACCTGATACCTTTTCTTAGATTGTTCTTGTGGAAGAACTCAATATCTACAGTTAAAGATCTTTTGGACTGTTAATTAAATCTTCTTCTTCCTTTATATTTGATCCTGTTGTACGATGGGATGGGTGGGGTTTGGGGGGAGGTTTCTTGGGATAGGCTCCAGGTTCCCCCACAACCCCGTGTAGGATAAGTGGTACAGAAAATGGATGGATGGATGGATGGATGTATATTTTAACATTTACAATTAATTCTAGGATGTCAAAAATGAAATATTTGTGCCTTTAGCAACAAGACAACAATCCATAACATATTGCAAAAAGCTTTAAAAAAGTTTTGCTATGACCCACTCATTCTTCAGAACTGATTTCAAGAAATCAAACATATGCATTCAATCTTATTCCTATTATTCATCAATGGAACCTTATCAAAGCCTAATAAATGAGCTCTGCCATGTGATATAAACATTCTGCTTATATAATGTTATATAATGAATAAGCATGTCATAATTACAGTTGTGCTAATAAATTTGCATACCCGTTGCTGAATCTGCAAAATGTTAATAATTGAAAAAAAAAATAATAAGAGGGATCATTAAAATTGTATTTTGTTTATTATTTAGTACTTCCCTGAAGTCCGATGGGGTGGGTGGGGCTGGGAGGGAGTACTTATTTGTCTTTTTTTTTTTTTTTCATGATAATTTTTTTTCTCATGTGTTTTGTACACTTTTTTGAAAAATAAAAAGCATTGAATTAAAAATTAATAATAATGTGTTGGCTGACGGGCCACATACATTTTAAGAGAGAAGCCACAGGCGGCATTTGGCCCTGGGGCCAGACAAAAACAAAACTATATTTCTGTTAGCAGAAGCTTAAACATTTCTATTTTATTCTGCTAGATGGTGCCATGCACCTCTTACTCTATAAGTAGAGTAGCAGATGAAACGTTGTCATCCTAGAGTAGCTAGGTAGCTTGCTTATAAATTTTGGAGAGGAAATTCTGACAAAAAATAAAAATAAAATCCACACATCCTCTGCAGTGTGGAATTGGTTCGCTCATACATCATGTAGTTGAAAACTGCCAATTATACACAGTATCAACAAGGTTATTTGTTGTTCTTTGTTTACAGCTTATGTTTGGTTTAAATTTAAATTCATTCTTGGCACTACTCTACCTCATGTTTTCAACATACGTGCTATCTTTAAGACAGTTAAAATGATAGATGTCAAATTAATTAGATTATTAATATGCCCGAGTTCACCCTACAATCCAGATGATTCCACAGCTATCCGTGGCCGAGAGCCAAGGAAACAAAATTGGCCGTGCTCTCTGGATGGGAGGGATGGCATACAATCTCTCTCTCTCCCTCTCTCTCTCTCTCTCTCTCTATCTCTCTCTCTCCCTCACCTGTCAATCACAATGACACTAGTCGGTTGTGGGAATCTGTGAACTCATGTATGCGGAAGAGGGCAGATATTATGCAGTGGGTTACGCTGCCTTGTGACACAGCATGAGCAAGAGTTTGAAAATTGACAATAACAGTTGGCTGGTTTCAAGTGTCTTAGTGGAAGCATGTGTTAGCCTTCACTCTCCCTGGTTGAAAGTTGTCGTGTGATAGGTGAGAGCTGGCTGATGACCAAATTGGGAAGAAAATGGGGAAACATTGAGCATCAGGAAATACATATAATATGTATTAATAAATACCAATATTGAATAATATGGATATTAATTTTAATATATACTTATTAATGATAAGCTTTTTGGCCAACCCAAATGCAGTATATACTATGCAGTAAATGCAGTTCTCTTTAATTCTGCAAATGTATTGGTAATGTATGTAATGTATATTGATATGGAATTTCATTTAAAAAAATAAAATAAATAAATAAATAAATTCTTGCTCTGGGTTTTCTCCCACAAAAACATGCCAGCAGGTATGTAGAATTCACATTGAGTGTGTGAATGTGTGTGTGCATGGTGCCCTGTGATAAACTGGCGTCTCCAATTCAGGGTGTATTCTTGCCTCAGGCCCACTGTGTTCCAGCTCAATATAGGCTCCAGATCCACTACGACCCTGACGAAGATAAAGCGGCTACTGAAGATGAAAGGATGGATGAGTAGATGGATGGATGGATGAAAAATTCTGGCTGGTCTCTTAAAAGGGAACGTAGACTCTATTTCTGAACCCTTACAATGGAAATAGTGGACTTCATTTTCGCCATGTCAGGCTGTTCACAGAAAGCTCTAATCGAGCTCTAAACTTTTGGTGATCAAAATTAACTTGCTGAAAATAGCTTTTTGTTGAAACGTTTCATTCTGATAAATGTATGAGATGAGGCCAAATGAGGTTGTTGTCGTCATTGTTTTAATGTTCTTCATTCATTGATCTTCAGTAAATGCTTTATCCTGGACAGTGCTGCAGTGAATCTGGAGCCTGTCCCGGGAACACTGGCAATGAAGTGACATTACACGCTGGATGGAACTCCAGTACATCACAGAGCACCATGCACACACACACATTTACACCTAGTGGGCAATTCAGAGCTGTCAATCCACTTACCTGCATTTTTTGGGATGTGGAAGTGAAAGCCGATAACCTGACAGTAACCCATACAGACACAGGGAGAACATCTATGAGGTGGCAATGCTATCCACTGCACGGCTATGCAGTCTTTTGACTGTTTATTTAACTTAAATTACACTTGTGTTCATTGAAACAGGAATAATAATCACTTCTTTTTGCATTATGAATGTAAATTTTAAGCAATTGCTTTAACGGGACAAAAAACGGGACCATGAAATGTTTACCAAAGTGTTATTATTATTATAGTGTTATAACATTAATTAAATGTTTACCAAAGTGTTAAAATATTATTCATCAATCTTGGTTAAACTGAATATTTTAACAAATCAAATGATCAAATATCTCACTGCAATATAGTGGTTTGTTCATTTAACTCATACTCTTTCTGGTGTACAGCGTATCCTGTGTGAAAATCTCCCTTGAAGCCCCAAATACAGAGCTAATACGCTTGTGCACCAATTAGTGTGCATTAGGTGTTCATATGGCTGCTGTTTTAATGGGACGAAAGATTGGACAATTATCACTGGCTTTTAACGGATCATTCTGAGTCCTGCCCAGATGTATAGGCTTCAATGGGAGTGAATGGAGTGTGAGTGGGTGTGTTTTGCACAGAAACAAACAAACAAACAAACAAACAAACAAACAAACATAGCAACGTTTGTTAGACAGTGCACTATTTGTTTGTCCTTAACGCATGGTTTATACTTATGATGACTGGTAGACATATCAGATTTTAGAAAAATCTTTTGATACTCATTCTTATGAGGAGAGACTGATAATTAAACAAATGGCAGGTCAATGCCCAGAAAAAAAGTCCTTTTAGCTGTCTTGGTATAGTAAAATTGACTGGCTGTGTTTAATATTAATCTTAGATTCCAAATCCCTGTGAATGAGCAATAACATGCTAGAATGAGCACACTGACACTAATCTTTTATTTTTCAGGACAGAAATATAAGCCCACTATTAACCCTAGAGTTCTTACAGTTAGTAGCTCCTTTGACAAGTTACAGGAAAAATAAAAGTGTCATGGCTCAAATAGTATTATTGTACAATATGAAGTGATATTTGAATATTCAGATTATGTCCATAAAATAAAATTTGCATATATGGATTTTGTAGAATTTATTTTAGAGTTAAAGGCATGTCTTTTCATCAAGCGTGTTACACTGTGCGATGCAGTTGGTTGAAGAAAATGGGGGAAAACACAAAAAAGACTTTCTCTAAAATTGCACTAGCAATCTGCTAGCTATCATAGTGGAAGATTTGTAGTGTTGTGTGATAATGCATTGCTATCCAAATACATTTCACAATCCCAATCTTTTATTGACTTTATATTTATGTTTTTATCTTATAATGACATTTTGGAGACTGTGTGTCTAACTGGTCATCCCTGACTTTTAAACATGTGCTTGTCTGTAAGCTGCTTTTCATAGTTGAGAACAGCATCACGATTAACACCAGCTGGTGAAGGACAATTATAGAGCCATCCAAAGCCCTGAAACAAATATTTCTAAACCTTGGCAACAGGTTGCATATGAGGACTAAATCTGTAAACACCCATATCTGCCTAAACAGATGCACAAACACAAGTACACAATTCAAGTATGTACAAGCCATGCACATAACACATACTTAATCCTCTTAAAAGGTATGCTATATTTAAAATTTGAAGGTCCAATGTGCAGCATAATTGGGTCATTGTTATATTGAAGGACATTTAAGTCATATTGATTATAGTGAAAACTATAACATCTGGATGAAAATAATTTGGAAGGGGAACTACAATGATTGAGAGCTGAAAAACAAACAAACAAACATTACAAAACACTGTTCAGAAATGTGAGCTCCGTGCGTACCCAGATACCTGATTGATTTCACTTAAATTATGAAAAATAATAATAATAATAATAATAATAATAATAATAATAATAATAATAATAAAAATAATGTCAAGCTCTTGAGAGATAAATTCTTAGAGATAGAAAACACTAGCTGGACTGTACAAATGCTACAGGGACAGGATATCTAAAGTATCAACCTGCACAGTGTATGCAGCTATACACCTATATAAGAATCAATTATATTATGTGCTACTAATATATTAACCTTAAACATAATTTTTTGACTATAAATTATGAATAAAAAAAATCATTGATAATGTGACTTCACAGTTTTATTGGTATCTTGTTAAAATAAATAAATAAATAAAAATATATATATATATATATTATGTCTTGATATGTATTGCAATACGATATTTTTGTGATCATGATATGATCTTATGTACCACTACCTAAAAAAAATAATTAACAGGGTGGTGTTCATGGTGGTGTTTTACCATCCCAAAGTGATTATTTTCCTATAATTGCAGCTGATTTATTCCTTTCATAGCACAGCAATTATATATGTTTTATTTATAATGTTGAAGTTAATAAGCCAAAACAAAACAAAACAAAACAAAACAAAACAAAACAGCTTGTCATTTTACCAAGGAACCAGAGTTCTCTCTCCTGGAGAATTCCCTAGTGGCAGAAAACTTACTGATCATTACAATCCACTGACCCTGGATATATGCACATACTGTATCCCTGTGCCCTGCACATATCCCTGTGAATCAGTTCTTACTATAGCAACAATAACATATTAGAACAAGTGCATGAAAATAATTCATATTAACCTAGGCTTTGAATTACAGCTGACATTACAATTAAACCTGCTTTTATAGAAAATTTATCAACACCCACCAGAGACTTCAACAGCTGTGGTATTGTTTTCTATTTTTCCATGATTATGTGGTACAAGATACATCATTTAAGATCAATTCAAGATCAATTAAATTCAAAATTTCTGTCTGCTCTTTACTCACTCATGATGTACACGTGTCTGTTCCTTGAGTCTTGTTTTTGTTTTTCTGTTTTTCTCTTATCTTAGCCTTGGGTATTATATATACGTTCTAGAGTGTATCCTTTGCACATACACATCAGTATAAAAGCCGGCTGTGTCCAACTTATTTTTAGACTATAGAATGTCCCAAATGTCTTTGTCACTAAATGTGCACACAATAAAACATCTATTTTATTATAACCTGGTTCTTGGTCTCCTGATTCTTTGGTCATCTTATTTCTGATGAAACTGCAGTATTTTGATGATCACACAGCGCTGCAGAATAATAATCACCTGTATAATCCAGGTATACTAAAATGTCTCTATCATTATATGTCTCTATTTCTCTGCCTGGCATGCAGTGGGCATGTCCATCACCATGGCTATAGCTGTTCTTCTCATGGATACTTTTTTGACCTATACTCTAATAGACACTAAATAACCGCTGAATATCTTCTCACATTTGCATGCAGCTGGTTCAGAATGTAGGCCATGTTGCAGAACAGTGTCCTCTGACATGACTACTCAAGTAGATAATAAAACCTGGTGTCCCACTCTCCAGCATAACTGTGTCTGGGTCAGACTGAGCTCAGTGACACATGTTTTATTGATACCAGGTCATGTGGGTCATTGATTACAGTACATTAATGAAAGATATGTAATGGTACAAACTGATTTATACATAACTTGAAGTAAGTAATGAAGTGAACTAGAATGTGCTCATGCTTAGAACAAGAATCAGTATTTCATAAGCACAAGGTAATTAATATTATAGAGTATACTGAAAGTACTGGAACAGCAAGGACAATTCTTGTGTTTTTACTATACACTGAAGACATTTGTGTTTGAGATCAAAAGATGAATATGATAAGACTCATTGTGGTCTGAACACTCAAACCACATTCAAAGGTGGTCTGGGATGCATATAGGCCACATCACATTTGAAAAGCAAATGCGTCTCAGTGTGTGATGGACAGCAATGAAGGTCTATGTGTTCCTATACTTTTGCTTACCTAAAAATTGGGGGTGTGCCACCAAAGATTCCATGGTCCAAGTTGTTTAACACATTTACATGTAAATATCAGGAAATGAAAGCTGTAATTCTGATCTATCATCTCATATTCATCTTTTGATCTCAAACCCAAATGTCTTCAGTGTATAGCAAAAAAAAAGAATTGGTCCTGTCATTCCAATACTTTCAGAGGGCACTGCATTCCGTTACCTGTTTATTGTATAGCTACAATTATTGGTAATTTTATCAGGTCACTTTGTGGCTATAATAATACTGATGTGGCTGTAATAATACTGATGTGTCAGTATCTACGTTTTAGCTATAATGTAAAAGTTTGAGCGCTTGATATGGCAATATCGGAGATAACTTTCTGTATGCTTTTATGACTCTGGAAGTATGCTTTTCTGCCATTTCAGCTAAAGTATTTGTCAGACCAAATACAATTTTCCAGGTGAAAAAGCCATTTAACAGAATGGGGAAATGACACATGGTGTAGGACATGAAGGACATTATTTTGGCTTCTCTCCAATTTTATCTAGTTGAATTCTGACCTGTGACTTCATGAGCCTCAGTCTTGTGAGCCATTAAAAAAATGAGAAGACGGGAGAGTCTTTCTGCCTTAAATTTCTGCCCCCCAAAAAAAGAAGACATTTTTTACTTTTTTTTTTTTAGTACACGTGTGACTAGGAACAGGAAATTGTTCAACCATAACTTCCTGTTTCACAGGGGGATAAATATGAGTTAACACATAGGCCAAATTCACTTAGTCATTAATAACAATGGGTAAGACCAAGGAATATAGCTGTGATGTGGAGCAAAAGGTTGTTGAGCTTCACAAAATGGGAAATGGCTATAAGAAAATAGCAAAAGCATTGAAAATGCCAATTTCCACCATCAGGGCAATAATTAAGAAGTTCCAGTCAACTACAAATGTTATGAATCAACCTGGAAGAGGACATGTGTCTATATTGTCTCACCGCACTGTGAAGAGGATGGTCCAAGTGGCCAAAAATCTCACAGCTCGAGAATTGTAGAAGTTAGTTGCGTCTTGGGGTCAGAAAGTCTCCAAAACTACAATCCAAAGTCACCTACATCACCACAAGTTGTTTGGAAAGGTTTCCAGAAAAAAAGCATCTACTCTCCAAAAAAAAAAAAAAAAAATAGGATCAGGTTCTATGGTCAGATGAAACCAAAATAGAGCTATTTGGCAATAAACACCAGAGGTGGTTTTGGCGCACACAGAGCGGTGGCCATATGGAAAAGTACCTCATGCCTACGGTTAAATGTGGTGTTGACTCTTTAATGTTTTGAGGATGTTTTTCTGCCGGAGTATCTGGATATTTTGTTAGGATACATGGCATCATGGACTCTATGAAATATCAACAGATATTAAATGAAAACCTGACTGCCTCTGCCAGAAAGCTTAAAATGGGCCATGATTGGATCTTCCAGCAGGACAATGATCCAAAATATACATCAAAATCAACACAAAAATGGTTTACTGACTACAAAATCAAGGTCCTGCCATGGTTATCCCAGTCCCCTGACTTGAAACCCATAGGAAACCTGTGGGGTGAACTGAAGAGGAGAGTCCTCCAGCGTGGACCTTGAAATTTGAAGGATCTGGAGAGATTCTGTATGAAGGAATGGTCTCAGATCCAGAGGAGAGTCCTCCAGCATAGACCTTGAAATTTGAAGGATCTGGAGAGATTCTGTATGGAGGAATGGTCTCAGATCCCATGCCATGTATTCTCCAACCTCATCAGGCATTATAGGAAAAGACTCAGAGTTGTTATCTTGGCCAAGGGAGGTAGCACAAAGTATTGACTTAAAGGGTGGCAATAATTGTTGCACACCTATATTTAACCTGTTTTGTTTTGCAATTGTTAGATATCCATGAGAACAGAGTATTTTTGCGAATTCTTTTAACAAAAGATCAAAAGGTTAAACAATAAAGGCACTTTATCACAGCCTTATTTGCTCATATTTACCAAGGGTGCCAATATTAGTGGAGGGCATTGTATTTACAAATAAAGGTAGTTGATCAACAGTAAACAATTGAAAATATTAGAAACAGTTATAGACAGTTTATTATGGTAACATAGTACGGATGAATGAACCTGACTGCAGATCGGACATGCACTTACAGTATGTAAATTTTGTAACCATTGTATACAGTAATCATAAATTCAACTGGAGTTGGCACCTCTGCTGAATTTAGTCTATACCCATAAAACCCTTCTCTATCAGTAGAAAGAGACCACCAGAAGACCAGAGATGACCTGATATATTAAAGAAATAATTGTTTCATAGCAGTGCAGTGACATCAACATGATAGTGGGTGTTGCCCTGGTATGAATGCATCATGTGCGCCAGACGTGGTATAGTTTTTGAACCTCTTCATATCACTGCTGGATTGAAAAAAGTCCACGAAATCGAACCACCACTATCCAGCGAAAAGTAATTCTGTTTTTTTAAGCGCTATACAAATAAAATTGAATTGAATTCAAATTGAACTGATACAGATGAACAAGGCAAGTTTGTCTGAACTGGATACACATTGTTTAAAAGTCCAGGAATTGTGCCTGTACCTATGACATGCAACTATTGTAGATACAGTATACCTAATGAAAAGATCAAGTTTAGATAATATAGTCAATACGGTAGATGTTCCTAATTGACTATTTGTATTTTACACGTTTGTACTTTCCCCAAACTATTGCTGTTTGAAATAGAATTGTACTTCAACAAGGCACTTCATCTTCTCATTTGGTAATGCAAAATGTTCTTATGCATGAATTATAAACTAGTTTTTAAACTAAAGCACCATGACATTTGCTGAAAAATGTGCTTAAAATGCATGTCATGAACAAATAGAGATGTTTTTTTTCTCTTTCGAATTATGCAGTGTTCCTGAAAGGAACTCCCAGGGCTGGTTAGAAAATGCCTCACTGTGTTATTTATCCTTGCAGTTGTCCCGCCAGCCCTTGGTGATTGCTCCCTGCTCAGTTTTGTTTGATAACCCAAGTGTGCACACTGGCTCACTTGCCCTTCTAAAGAGAAGCAGTCATACAATCAGTAAAATCCTCCACACTCGGAGCTCATGTCTGGCCTGGCTGCCACGCTCCCTGGCTTGGATCGATGTCGGCCTTTTCCCTGATGCAGCTGCCAGTTACTGAGGTGAACGCACACAGCAGGGGCAAATCAATGACAGGCATTTAGCTGCACCATGTCAGCTAGAGTAAAACATTCAGTCTTGGGAAAGAGTGTTTGTTTATGCAAGTGTGTCTAGGGTGAGCTAAGGTTCTTGTAGTCACTGACTCAACAGCATAAATTCAAATAATACCAAATTTAAACCTGTTGCTCCGCAGTGGCCCATCCAGCCGAGCCGAATTCAGTGCCTATTTACAGAACAACTATAAAGACTCTGAAAGAAAGATTTTAGAACGAACAACACTGCATTGAACGCACTATTATTCTCAAACCTCTAGGCTCTATTAAAATGTGGCTATAATCTTACAGCAATATACACTTACACTAACTTCTGCAGATTTTTATTTGAGACTTGGATATAAAGTATTTATTCATATACTACGCTGCAATGCAGACAATATTCATAACAACTTTTACAGTCACATTTAGGTTTATGTTTATGGTGTTTGCCTAACACAGCTATTCAGACAGACAAGGAATGTTCATCTCACTGCCGGGGCATCAGTAAGTATAAGAAACAATCTTGATCATTGGTGGTTTGAGCCAAGTCTTTATTGTGGAAACACAGAGCAGGATTTGATCATTGCTGTCATCTTGAGAGACAGTGGTCCATTTTTGGCTTCGTATGTAAGTACTCAGGAAGACAGATAAAGTAGTTGCTGCATTAGTTATACAGAGTTAATAATGTGCATGAAAGCTAGCCCAGTGTGAACTGAAGTTGTCAGTTCTCTCAAGGTAGCAGGTACTGAAACAGCGTCTGAAATTGTACAGGATGATTTAAATGAGAAAAAATAACTCTGCACTGATCCACACAAAATAAATTGTTGTGACCTGGGTAAACCTTTCACATGGTGAAATTTTTTATATTTTACTATATATAGTCCTACAACTACAGGCTTTGCTGAACTGAAATATGGTTCTCTTTTCCATATATTTCAACCAAAAGAACAAAAAGCATTTTAACGGCATTTTTAAAAATCTGCCTAGCTCCAAAATTGCAAAATTGCATTTAAAGATTCCATTCTGACATTTTGAGAGCTGGTACCTGATTACAAACTGAATTTATTAGGCTCATGTTCATTTCGCTATGGCACGTAGTGATCCAACAACTTGATCAAAAGCTGGCATTAACTGTGTGAGGAAACACTTTGCTAGCAAGGGTTTAAACATCCTTGAACAGACTGACTGTTTTTACCATCAATCTTTGCAGACAAGATTAAAAAATAAATAAAATATTTATGTACTTTTGGTAAATGTATTAACAATTTCATGTACTTTGTTTTTTTTTTTTTTGCTACTATTCATCCACAGCCACATCTGACGAGTTTTCCGTCATGATGCTACAAATATGAACAATATCAATATTTCACAGTAGTTTAATGTGGCTACATTATGTCTAGCATGCCCAAGCAAACCATATTACCGTTACCTCTGTACTGGTGTGTCACAGAATACAGTACTATATTTAAGTGATTTTTACATGACAGAAAACTCATTTAAATAACACACAATTGATGTACGTAATAGTTTTTCACCATGAAAAAACCCCGCTGAAAATTACAGAACTTCACACACTTCCTGTCTTCATCCTGCTATCCTGCTTTGTATATAGTCTTACAGTTCAGTGGATAATTAAGGATTCTTAGTTTAAAAAAAAAAAAAAAAAAAAAAAAAAAGGTTTCTCCCCAGAGGGAAAACTTCATAAATGTAGAACACAACAAAGTGTAGCACTGAACCCCATTTACATCAACAAACATCAGGTCACTTTGGATTTTTTTCTCCCTCTCTATCTCAAGTGCACTCTAGTCTAATTTGTGGTGCATGAGAACTACTTGCTATCTGTTTTTACTCAACCTTGCTCTTGCACTTTCATGGTATCACTGATTGAGCCCTACTACCAGTCTGTGGTATTGACTCGCATGCAGTAAGTGGTCTGGCTTTCCAGTGGCTAAGCCGACATCCTGCAAATGGAGCTCATCTGCCTCTTCTCCAGCTCATGCCCCACACTAACACAGAAGAGGAACAGCACAGTTAAGTAGAACAGCCTTGCCTGGTGATAAACGTTTGTAGGGGAAGAAAAATATCAGGTTAGGAGTAAGTACACGTGTCCAGAAGTAGACCACTGTGTACACAGTATATCGGTGGCAAGGAATATATTACAATATATCACCAGGATAATAAATTCAGTCATGACCAGTGCTGTATAAAACAATGCATTCAGTGCCATGGAATGCATTTCACTATCCAGTCCCACTCAGCTAGTTTAGAGCGGCACATGCCAGCTGACAGAAGCTGAATTAGATGCTACTGAGGCTGGAGTACATTGCCGTTTAGGGTCATTTACAGACTTGAAAAACTTCCCTTCTGCTTTAGACATTGTCTTACAACCAAGGAAGGCCAGTCATTGAGCTATAAGGAGAGCTCCGTTGATGGACATAAGCTTCCTTGCTGTGCAGTCTCAGTTCCAGAATCAACAATTTAGGCTAAGATGCCACGTCAAGTACATTTTAAAAATTGGCATGTCCATAAATAATGTAACATTGTACACATATTTATTATTATGCACATTTATTGCACTGATTTATTTTATATGATATATAACAGTATAGCTTAATGGTTTGAAGGGGAAGGAAAATATCAGTTTACAAGTAAACTCAAGTGCCCCAAAGTAAACCAATGTGTACACAGTATATCACCAGAGAGTGCTGGTGTGAGACCAACTGTGTAAGTAGTGGTGTGAAAGTATATGCATTCAGTTGTGTGTTGCCTTTGCCTCTGTGTGTGGTTTGGTATGTTTGTAAAGGCTAAGCATTTGATTTCACAGGCTGCTGCAGAAAAATGTGGAAGTCTGCAGAGGAACAAATAATCGGCTAAATGTGATTTCTGCCCACACCCAGCTAGCCAAAACTGTAGCCTGTTACTGAGTGCAATTGAATCAAGCAAAAGTAATAAAAATAAGTAAATAAATAAACTGAAATAGAAAGCTTGTGAGAAGGGGGGTGGAAGTGAAAAAAGTAATACAATTAATTGTTAAACATGTAATCTGTAACACCCTTAAGGGTTTATTTAGATATTTCAGTCACAATTAAAAAGGACTCAGTGTGACAAAAATAGACAAGGTGATATGAAACAAAGAAAAAGAGAGAAAGAGATGGGGGGGCACTATCTCTTCTTCTTGGACCTTTGCTCCATGTGACTCACTCAGTTAGTTGCTTACTTCACACCCAGTTTGCATGACCCAGGAATAGCAGCGTTTCATGCATCTCAGGACGGCCATCACACATTCCTTTCACACATCCTTTGTCACACACAGATCCATGTTCCTCTGTCTCTTTGTCTGTCTGTCTGTCTGCTTTTCTATCTCCATACCCCTACTGTCTTTCTTCATCATGCATAGTTTTTCTCGATAGTCTCATTATCTGCAATATATACTTAACTATTTAGAAAACAATATTTAAACTATCGTTAGTGCCACTTCACAAGTTATATATCTCACAAACCTACACAATTGCTAAAAGACAAACAAAATCAGTGTTGCATAGACATTTGACAGAATTCTTCCAAATTCTCTTTCAGATGCTATCGAGATGAACATGGGAAAAAAAAAATCATCCAAGGAAGGCTGTTTATTTCGCTATAAGCAAGAACTACCCATGCTGCGGTTTCAGGATGAAACAGAAAGAAATGATAGGTCATGTTGCCACAGGTGTGCATTATAGAGCTGGTATGTCCTTTAATAGCGAAATAAGATACACAGATTTATTACTTTGCATTTTCATTAACAGTGTAACCTAACAAGCACTAATGCTGGTAATTTGTAGCCTGTTTATGGCTGTTAATTGAAATGTGGTTTGACATATTCTTTGCTGGTGCAATATTCAACTGCAATAATAAAAGTGCCTAAAATAGCAATGTCCAGGGGCGTTTATAGAGTTGGATCACTACTGGGGCATAAGCCCCTCAAGCATTTTACAAAAGTACCTCAAAATGTCAAGAAGATAATTTTTTTGCAAAAACAGCTCCAAAGCAGTAGTAGTAAGTAGTAGTAATAAGTAGTAGTATCTATTTGTTTGTTTATTTATTTATATATGTTTGTTTGTTTGTTTGTTTTCTTTAATCATATTGTGTAATGGACATTAATGTAAGTATGCGCTGCAGATCATTTCATTAGTTACATTTTACATTTTAATTTATTGTAAAGGGCTTGGCTAAAATTGCCTGCGTAAACTTTTTTAGGTATCAAAACTGGTTACTGTTTGGTTGATGACAATGACAAACTTCATATTTTTATACCTTGAACTCTGTTTTACCATGGTAATTTTTAAACAATTACTAACAACATTAACTTCATCAGTGCGAGTTTACATTTTATTTGACACTTGACCATACCTAATTTCTATTAAAATTCCTGAAATAAATACACATAGGTATACACTGGCACCTGAAGTCCCATCACAATAATACAGAAGGGACTTTTGAAATAACCCATATATAAAACAACAAATATATAAACATTTTCATTACATTTACAATCCACCCTCTCCAATCCTAGTCCATCAGAGCCCCAAAAACAAATTCATTATGTTTTATTTACACAAATACCAGTCAATATACTGGAAGAGGCCACTGAAACTGTGAAATTAGCTTCTAAACCAAGGATGAGCATTTTCGGTCCTAGAGGGCCACTGCACTGTCCTGCAGAGTTTAGCTCCATCCCTAATCTCACACACTGGAAAAATCTCACAAATGTCTTCAGGATTACTTGAAAATTACAGGCAGGTGTGTTTGATTAGCATGTTTGTGAGTAAACTAACTAACTAGCCCCCTAAATGAACAAATCACTTCAAAAAGCTTTCACTGATGATGACTAAATCACATAATTTGTGACAGAATGCCAAATTAGAAGAGATAAGCAAGCATTCTATTAGCAGCTAACAAGCTAACGCTATAGATCAAATCTATGCCATATAAATTAGATCTGGAAAACGGGATGTCCTCATTCAACTGAATACAAATTCACATACTACTCATTAACACAGCGATAAGTGTTAACCTGGTATGATTGAAGAGGATGTGCAGGTTATTTTAACTTCAGCTGGTGTTACAATCAGCCTTCATGTTTTAAATCATTCAACTTATGTAAATGATAACATCCAATGAATAGGAAAGCCTATGTTCAGATGTATCTACTGTAATCTAGCTGATCAGACAATGATTTATCAAGAAAATTTTACTGGGTCACAGCAAAAATTTACTGGAGCATGATGCCCCTGGCAACATCTTAAATGAGCTTTTGCTTTAACTGTGGAAAAGATGACTAGTTGACTACTTTTTAGTATAAGTATACATTTTAGTAGAAATTAGCCGATTGGGAGGGAGGTGACGCACAGAATTATCATTCATTAAAATTATTTTATTTTTTTACTTTATTTTCTTTTTTATTAAAGGATAAAAAGCTCCTTAGGTACCTGATCCACATAGATACCACGAGGTGAGAGATCCTGTTCCAGCATGATCTTGCACAAATTAAATACTGATTTCATCACAAGTTAAGTATAGCATTTTAAACTGGCTCCTTATCTATTTCACATGATGTTTGCAGAAAATATTGGGAAGTTTAGAAAACTAATTAAAAAAAATTCAACTCAATTTTTTTTTTGTCTGTTTGTCAAAATTCAGCCTCAGTGACACCAATGTAATATAACACATGTTATATTAGATTGGGCCATGAAGTACAATGGGAACTCCAAAATCACTGCTGCAGGAGATTTAGATACAGAATCCAACAAAGACTAACTTAGAGATCCAGATGTTTAGGAGCTTCTGAATATCAGAGGAATGTATTGCAGATTGGAATTGGGACTGAACCCAGTGAATCCACTGGAAGACCAAGGTTGAGCTCTAATGTGGATGTCATTATAAGCACATAACATGTCTCGTATCTTTGCCCATGAGCCCATATCGTCTGTTCTTGTCAGCATGATCAATGTCTAGTGAGATGTTCACCCAATTATGCCCTTATGCCCAACAAGCGTAGCCTTCCTGCCCCTGCAGTCTTCTATTTTCACCACACCAATGGGCATTAATAATGCAACTGCAATGTTTCTCACTATCATTCCTCTTGCCGCTTGCCTTTATGCTGTGTTCCCCCCCTCTCCCTCTCCTTTCTCTATCCTTCTATCCTCTCTCCTAACTCAATAAGCATTTGAGTTTCCAGTCTCTGGACTCTGATGCTCCTTGATTCTGGTTGTTATTACGGTATGCAGTGCACTTGTGCACATGTGAGGAGTCATCAGTTATTTTCACATCTCACAGTTAGGTAGAGAGAGAACAGCCCCTGCTTCTTGATTCAGTACCACCGGTAGAAATCCTGGCTCCACGGCTCATTAATGAGTTTCCTCTGTCACACACACTATTGGTGACCTGTTAAAAAGAGTGTCGGCACTGAACCTACAGGGCATACTCCCCATCAGACACTAAATCAGCCTTATCAGCCTCACAGGGAAAAAAGAAACTAGCGACATGCACACACACAGATGAGGGAACCAGACACAGAGATTGTGGAGCAGTTTGGACTGTAAAAGAAGTGCAGAAACAGGTAGAAATTGATTTGGCAAAATAAATCACTGTGAACATGGCAAAGAGTGCGAGAGATAAAGAAAGCCACACTGAGATAAATAAAACCAGCACCAAAGAGAGAAATTAAAGCAGCTGCTCTTTTATGCAACAGTAGAGTGAGACAGTTTCCCCTGACCACATGCACACACATCTACGCACCCACACACACAGCAAATCCAAAGTTACATAAATGTGTTATAGTAGTAAGTAGTGTCCTAAACGCTCCCTGGAGAGGAAGACCAAAGCAGAACATCAGCCTCCAGCACGGCCCTTTAAGGAGTCCAGCTAAGCATTCACAAGCTGTTAAGCTGTCCGTCGTCGATCGATGACCCCTTACGATGCTCCGTGCCTTGCTGTAATACTCACTGGCATGGCCAATGCACAAACATATACACACACACCTGAGGTGGGCTCAGCTGGGTGCATTTGATGAATAGTTTCATTAAAGCCAAAGATCTGAGCTCTAATCGAGTCTTCAGATGCTGGAATAAGCATAATTCTTCACTACTTCTAATCCACAGCCAGGCAGGGCTCATTGTACAAAGAATAACACATTAGAGTGTGCAACTATATCTGTTAATGAATACATGTGCTGGGCACTGTATGCATAGTACCTTATAACTATTCACCCCCTTGTACGTTTCCACATTTTCAGTAGAACTGAAGTGGACTTAATTGGGATTTTACATATAAATCACGAATCTTCACAGAATAGCACATAGGTTTGAAGTGGAGTGAAAAATCAATATACTCTAGTTAGTAAAATTATAAACAAATATATATTTTTTTAAGTTTCATTTAAGTTTAAGTTCGGATTTCATAAGTATCACCATTGCTGTGAAATAAGTTACAGTTACAGTACATAATTCGTTGAATGGAGTCTATTTGTGTGCAGTTAAAGTGTGACATGATCTCAATGCAAATAAACCTCGCAGGGCACAACTGCACACACATTGGACAATTTGGAAATGTCAATCAGCCTACACCTTTGGACTGGGGAAGGAAATCAGAGAATCCAGAGGAAACCCCCAAAGCACAGAGAGAAAATTCAAACTCTGTGGAGGTGGGAATTGAACCCCAACCCTGGAGGTGTGAGGCAAATGTGCTAACCACTAAGCCACTGTGGCCCCATAAGCACAAACTTTGAAACTCTACAGTGGTGCTTGAAAGTTTGTGAACTAGACTTGTCTATATCTCTCCATAAATATGACCTAAAACATTATCAGATTTTAACACACATCCTAATAGAAGAGAAATAGAACCCAATTTAACAAATGAGACAAAAATATCATACTTGGTCATTTGTTTATTGAGTAAAATGATCCATGATGTCATATATGTGATTGGCAAAAGTATGTGAACCTCTAGGATTAGCAGTTTAATTTGAAGGTGAACCTCAGAAAAAGAGTTGTTGATGCTTATCAAAGTTGAAAAGGTTACAAAACCATCTCTAAAGAGTTTGAACTCCACCAATCCATAATCATACAGATTGTGTACAAATGGAGGAAATTTTGTCCATTTGACCAGTGTTACCCTCCACAGGAGTGGTCAACCAACATAGATCACCCCAAGAGCAAGACTTGTAATAGTTTGCAAGGTCACAAAGGAACCCAGGCTAACTTCTAAGCAACTAAAGGCCTCTCTCACATTAGGTAATGTTAATGTTCATGAGACCACCATCAGGAGAACACGGAACAACAATGGTGTGCATGGCAGGGTTGCAATGAAAAAGCCACTGCACTCCAAAAGGAACATTGGTGTCCCTGTGTTTTTGCTAAAGTTCACGTGGACAAGCCAGAGGGCTAGTGGAAAAATGTTTTGTGGATGGATGAGACCAAAATAGAATTTTTGGTTTAAATAAGAAGGGTTATGTTTGGAGAAAGGAAAACACTGCATTCCAGCATAAGAATATTATCCCATCTGTGAAACATGCTGGTGGTAGTATCATGACTTGGGCCAGTTTTGCTGCATCTGGGCCAGGATGACTTGCCGTCATTGATGGAACAATGAATTTTTAATTGTACCAGTGATTTCTAAAGGAAAATATCAGGTCATCTGTCTGTGAACTGAATCTCAAGAGAAAGTGGGTCATGCAGCAAGACAACAGCCCTAAGCACACAAGTCATTCTACCAAAAATGGTTAAAGAAGAATAAAGTTAATGTTTTGAAATTGCATAGTCAAAGTCCTCACCATAATCCAAAAGAAATGTTATGGAAAGACCTGAAGCAAATTGGTGAATGTGAGCAAACCCACCAACATCCCAGAGTTGAAGCTGTTCTGTACTGAGGAATGGGCTAAAATTCCTCCAAGCCAATGTGCAGGACTGATCAACAGTTACTGGAAATATTTAGTTGCAGTTATTGCTGCACAAGGGGGTCGCACCAGATACTGAAAGCAAAGGTTCACATACTTTTGCCACTCACAGATATGTAATATTGGATAATTTTCCTCAATAAATAAATGAACAAGTATAACATTTTTTTCTCATTTATTTAATTGGGTTCTCTTTATCTACTTTTAGGAAAATCTGATGATATTTTAGGTCATATTTATGCAGAAATATAGAAAATTCTGAAGGGTTCACAACCTTACAAGCACCACTGTAAATCCATTATAATCTGTAAAATTCAATATTAAAAAATGGAAAGAATATGGTGCAATTATGGTGCAATTGTGACTCTGCCAACAGGAGATCATCCATTAAAATTCAGTGAGCAGGTAAAAAGGGATTAATCAGTCAAGCAACCAAGAGTATTCACCCCTGCAAACTACAAAATGTAGAAATGTTCACAGAGGGGTGAATACTTCTACAAATGCAGAAACGTGTCATTGAAAATGAATAGTCTTTATCATCTCCACTGCAGCCATAGTGTAACAGTGCTGAATAACAGTGCATGTCTACACGCCCCAGTGGAAAATAACACAGGAATCATTTTCCATCAGCAAACATAAATGTGCCATCTCTCAGCCCAACACATCCAGTATCTCCGACTCCACTAGGGATGAGAGCAAATTGGTGCTGTGTTTGGGGTGTGAACCATGAACCACCTGCTCACCTCTAGTGAAAATGAACACTGCTTCCAGTGTGCTTATTGTATCTGATAACTTAATCTGATTTAGTCTCTTGACAGAAAAAAAAAACAATGGAGTTGAAGCAAAGTATTAAAAACAAACTTGTCAGAAAACTATTAGAATGTACATTCAATTATAGCGTATTCATATACACTCAATTAGAAGAGAGCTGAATTTTGATGACAAATCACAAAAAAATCTATCCTGAAAAGGCACGTCATTTTTTATAATTAACATGTGAGCTTCAATAGCATCCAATATTTATTTTGGAATGAAATTCGGAGATTTAGTTTAGCTAAAATTACTTGCACTGCCATGCTAATCGATTTAATGAGCAATACCCATTAAATTTAGAACAGTTCTATAATGTTGATAAACATAGCTTTACTTTCATATAGTACATTAATATATTTCTACCATATTATTGCTAGTAATGAGATGTTCCATTTGCATATCTCTCTGGCTCTCTGGTGAAAGTGGCAAGTGGAAGAACCATAACTATTAACTGGTCCATCATCATCCTGATCAAATGAAAGAATGACAAAATAAAATGCATGCATGCAAGGGCTAAAACTGACCTTCAGGACATGTGTTCCAATTTAAACTAACGAACCTCAGAGTGACATGAGCTGCTGGACTGCTGTAGCCTCAGTAAGAGCAAAGGGATTCATCAACCATACATAGCTGGCCCACAGATAGCAGGGAGTAGGAAAATCATGGAACAGGAATGTGTTCGTTAAACATTTCTGAGTTCACTGTCCTGTTGAAGCCACTGATGGGGCTAGATAAGCATTGCCTTAACCCGCCACTGATCACTGCAGCTGGTGACACACTGAGGGTAAATGTGAAGGAATAGAAAGATGCATGCTGTGATCTGTCTATTCCCTAAAGCAGAAGACATGATAGGGTGCCAACCCACAGCTTTTCCTTGTTCACACCACCTGATGCGCGCATCCAGCTGGGAAGCTAATTATCAGCAGTGGCTAATTGGCTTGCTGGACCTGTACTAAGTCTCATGTGGCAGCTACACACATCGTAATCACCCAACATTCTCTCAATGCAGCAGGCACAATTAATTCATAATACTTTCTAAAACTAACGATTATTTTGATAATCGATTAATCTGTAGATTATTTCTTCAATTAATCGATTAAATTGATTAATTGGCCAATTTCTTTCTGTATTTTTCTGATAAAAACATGTTATTTCACATTCTGCCCAATGTTGTCCTTCAAACATTGTGCACATTGAAGACTATGAAAAGGGTATTAAATGTATCTATGTTGCCTATGCTATACAAGGATTTTTTAAAAAAAATATTAACATTATATTTTGAAAACAAACAAAAAAATAACTGTTTGCCCACAAGCTTTAAAGCAGAAGTTAAATCACTATATTAAAAATGCTAAAAAAGAAAAACAAAAGCACAAACTAAGGGTTAACTGGTAAGAGGTTGAATGTTCTGCAGTAACACACACATTCACTCATCTGAACACAGTAACATGTTACTTTATTTTGTAAATGTATAACACTTCTTATTTTTATATACAATTACATGTTATAACCCCATTATAGTTACTGTTCTCAATTTCTTTGTTTCTAAATATCGCTAAATATAGCATCAAACAACATATTTGATAAAAATGAATATTTTAGTCAGAGTTATTGCACTTCCTTTCTATTGCTCACTGTTTGATTGACGCGCATGCGTGGACTCGCGCTCTTTCAGTGAAGTTTAATGGAGACTGTCAGGACGAGCCTTTATGTAAATTGGAAATACTGGCATGAATTTCTAACATTTACAGATAAGGATATAAACGTAAAAATGTCATTTCTGCACTGAAGAAAACATGTCTGGAACACATTAAACAGCACACGCATATGTCGCAGCATCTGACATGACAAGCCACGTTAATACACTTACGAGTTTGTTTGAAGTGCTTAATATAAAACACTCATGTTTTGAACGACCTGGATCATGCACTTTTCCTGCAGCAGCTCACTCTGTGACCTCCGCTGTTTTTCAGATGTGTTTTTCACCATTGTGAAGTGACGTCACTGACGGGGTTATCCACAGTGACATCACAGACCCAACTAATACATAATCAAATTCGTTGTTGATTATTTTAATTATTGATTATTATCGATTTTATCTATTACTTGTTGCAGCCCTAAATGAAATAGATGGGAAAGCAAAATTGGGATGGGGAGGGGATTGAAGTGAAAAAGATTCATTTAAAACACCATTTATATACTACTAATTATATACAGTGCTCTCCACTAATATTGGCACCCTTGGTAAATATGCATACAATAATGAAAATTGTTTGATATCAATGAGAGCAGAGGTTTTTTTTTTTTTAATTTCTTTTTTTTGAACAAAATATCAAAAGGTTAAACAATAAAGATAATTTTTAACACACATCTTTGCTCATATTTACCAGGGGTGCCAAGATTAATGGAGGGCACTGTAGTACACACAGAACGTGCACTGACAATGGCAAAATTAAAACAGAAGGAACACTTCTACTTTAACCTCTCAAACTCCTACCATGGCTAGACATAGACACCACTTACCTGCAATCCCTTTCACTCACACAACCTTTTTTTTTTGATTCGCTTGATTAGCAGAACTAAAGACTCCCTCTTATAGATCACAGCAACCCAACTGTCCAAAACACAAAGAACATATGGTGCTAACTAAGAAACAAGCCGATGATAATGAGGACCCACAGCTCAGACGTGTTCATCAAATGCCTTTGAACTGCACTTTTTCTAGAACCCAGCTTTAACGGGCAATGAACTGCTAATTATGCTAAAAAAGGACTTCAAGGCAAACTGCTCTAAAATCTTCCCTGTGCTAGGACAGACCATGTGAAGGTTTTGCATATGGCACTCCGAAATAAAGCAAACATTGATTTACACATATCAAGTTCAAATTTAAATTTTAAACTGATTAACCCTTAAACACATACCTCGGGTCATTAGCAACCCTGGACATCATTCAGTACCCTCCACCTCGTAAATTTTTTCACATTAGACCTCCACCTTCTTAGTATTCCTCAATTTATTTATTATCAACAATATACAGTGGGGGAAATAAGTATTGAACGCGTCAACTTTTTTTCAGTAAATACATTTCCAATTAGGTCACATGAAATTTTCACCAGACACCAGTATTAACTCAAATCCGCAAATATAAAGAATTCACAAGCTTAAAGTCCATAAATAAAGTTATGTTTAATAAAGTGGAATCATACAATGATAGCTTAGTTGTGCCTCCCCATGGCTATCAACACCAAACTAGCCTAGTTTATATTTTATCAGTTTGGTAGTTCTACAAACAGTCACAACATCAGAGCGAGGTTTTATGATAAATGCAACTTTTTCTGATCATGTCATACACTGACATCTAAGTTACCACAGCTTCCATAAAACAAAACTTTATGGAAAGCTAAGCTGAGCTGGAAAAAATGCATGGAGAAAAACCTGGGCTCAGCTCCGGAACAGTCTCTGTTTTTAGCCATGGAAATTATACATGATAAAATTACTTTAATTATGAAAATATTAAATATTGTAATGATTAAAATTTTGTTATGGTGACTGTAACGACTGAATGAAAATGCTACAATACTTTCACTATTTTAGTGCCTGAATTATAAATGCGTAATTTTAATGGTGTATATATTTTTATTGACAAATAAAATGTCAAAATATAACGAAATATGTTGTATTTTAGTAGTTTTAAATGTTAATAAAACATTAGGACAGTTTTATACTATTGGGGCAGATTAGAGATCCATCCGCATTTAAACTCAGGAGATATAAAGATTTAAACTCTGGGTCATTAACGATCCGAAAATGTAATAATGACTGGCGAAACATGCATGCATTTAAGGTTTAAAACACTCAACATTACAGAAGTAAAATAATTTTAAGTTAATAAATGACCTAATGTTCCAATGTGTGCTCCACTCAAACTCCATTCAGCATATAATGAAACAAAAGCTATGCATTAGCATGTAACATAATAAAACATGGTTAATTAAACATTAGCTCTCTGGCCAAGCTTTCAATGGTGTGCAGGGTTGCCATCTCAAGAAACACACAAAAGACCTGAAATCACCCCCAAAAATGTTTGGGCATTGGAAAAAGGATTTTATTTATTTATTTATTTGTTTCAGTGTCTGCGCCTTAACCAACTTGCCAACTGGTTTCAAAACTATTGCAATTTGTTATAAACATCTTACTTATGCAAGGCACTTTACATCAGTGTGGATCACTTTGCATCCATTTTTCTGCAAGTCACCAATATTCACTAATTTACAATATGTTGTCTATATATCTTTTTACAACTACGCATTCTACACATAATAAATATTGTGCACAAGAAACAACATATTTTTCACTAAAAGAGTAATGAAGCTGGCTAATATTTCCCTGAGTTTTGTTCACAGTGGAGACTCTGTGCCAGTAGCTTAATAAAACATAGAATCAAAAGTTTTCTGATACCACTCTGCTCATACTACTATACTCTTTTCTTCCAAACTCTGTGCTAATATATGTGCTGCATTGTGTATCCATTTCTCTCATGCATGTATATAATTATATAAAATCTCATTGCAAATAAAATCAAACATAATGTTTTGAAATTAACCAGTACAGTACTTGGTTCCTTTACTCCTTGACTTGACTGTTTTCGTTTTGAAATTTTGACTTTGTATTTTTGGTCTGATATACATGAACTCAAATGAATAGATAATCTCCATATCCATGGATAATCCTGATGCCACATTATCCAGCTGTTAAGTGGTAACTACGTCCATATATTCCATCATCAAAATCATAAAGTAGATCAGTAGAATGTCATCACTCTATGCAATCTACTGTATATGGATCAATAAAACACAGCACAAAGAATGGTGAAATCTGTATAATAAGATCTCAGGGATGGAGTGTAATGTCACTATCTGTATCTGTTTAGTGCCCCAAATATTTATTCATATCTGTTTCTGTATTCAGATTGAGACCTGAAGTGGGTGTGGACTAAACCAGAAAGCTATGTCGGCATGGTCTATGAATTGCTATATCACTCAAGTTCATAATTGGTCTCAACTAGAGATGTGCATATTATGTTTGTGCCTGCCTAAAGAAGTGGAATGCATGGTAATGAATATGGTCTTTCTTTGCCACATGAGCTTTATAAATGTAAAAACCTGCCATTTGCATGACTTTTTAGTTGCATTCCCCGATAACACAGTCCCATGGCACGAATAGTGTGCCTCCTATTCGTATGTCTACTTGTATCCATTTAGAACACTTTTTCTATTTGTTCCAACCAATATATATTTGGTTACATCGCTATAATATCTCTAACATGAGCTTTTCCTAATGAACAAAATAGAAGTGTTATGTCTGGTGTTTGGTCCCTGATGCCATACCAGAAGGTTATTATTATGTTCTTTCATTTTCATGTTATATTTAGCTTAGATTTCAAGCTGTGAGATATAAGCTAATTTTATTTCTGTTAAAGGTGCTTACATGACATGTTAACACTGGAAACTAGATTCAGCTACTGGATAGTGTTATCTCTTGTACAGCATTTAGTCCTAATCTTTCCATCATGTCAGGTGACATGCTATGGTTTATTGAGTGGGCGTGGCTAAGTGTCAGAGAGCAGGTTGCTTCAAATTCCAGTAGACCTATTGACATTTAAGGTGAATACTTTATTGTCAGTAAGAAGGAGATCTCAGGAGAGTTGAGTAGATTCATGATAGATATAAGAAACCTGGATGCCGCTTCAGGTTATGATTAATGTGGGGGTGGCTCTTTGTGGGGGTGACTTTCCAAAATTATATGGGGTGGAATGAATGGGGTGACTGTCCCCATTTAACGGAATTAAATTCAGAGCATTTACAGAGAGAAATTCAGAGATTTTGTATGAAAATGGCAGCACAATATGCAGCTTTTTGATGCAAGAATAACACTTCAGAACAAGAGAACAATAATTACTTTCCACAGGAGAAGCCTCGGAGGATGTGTTTTTATTTTATGAGGGACCTTATACAGGAGTTAGGGCAGGCTGGAATGGTTCTGGTTAATATTGTTTAGATTGTCTTTAACACCACATTATTTCTTGGCTAATGTTTTTAATATGTGTCAGGTCATTTATGAGTTGGTAAGATTAGTTTTACAAATGGATGTGAGGTTTGATTTGTGATGAAGCACTGCTGACTTTTAAAACATCTATATTGAGGATTTAAAGTTGTTCCACTAAGTGCTTTGTATACTGAAACAAACAAGGAAGGAGACAAGCTTAGATGAATTTACTTAGTAGAATAGGCATGGTGTGCTTTGCAAGAAAAACTATATGTTTACCTGATATTGATATTGTTTCAAGCTTTGACATTACAATTTGAGGGTAATGACCAGATTGTTAAATCAAATTAGCATGCTGGCAGGGTGCTTTTTAGCAGCCGTTTAGATAGATGATCAACAGAACAATTTGTCATTTTTAGAAAGCTTATTACTTTCCACCCCCACTATGTTGATCTAACCAATTTGCCCTAATGACAAAGTGACATTGCGTAGGCTTTTTTTTTTTTGGTGCAGCGGAGATATTTTCCATTATGAATTAAAGCCTAGACAGGACCTGTTATGAAAGTCCTTGAATTTGATCCCCTTGTGGAGAGTAGTCACCGTGAGTGAATGTGGGAGTAGGTGTTACAAGCCAGGTCTATGAGGTGCTTCTCTTCTAAAACAAGACATATTTAGTGGTATATTTTTAGAGGCAAAAGACTGTTATTCCAGACTGCTCCCAGGCTTATTTCATGCTGTTTTGCATTGGGGTGGGTGGGAGAGTGGGGGGTGGGGGGGGGACGTCCCTCAAATGTCACTACAGGATGTTAAAGGCATTGTGAAGGTATGAGCCTTTCTTTCTTCAAGCAAGAAAAAAGGAAAGAAAAGAAAGAATTGTATATAAGTTATGTTGACAAGCATGAAGGTAAGTCCCAGTGCTAGCACAAAGCAAGAGTTAACCACAGGAAGCAGCTAGCATATGCAAAGCTGTCTGGAATCTATTATACATCATAGTTTTTTGACTTGGCTAGTAAACAAAGAACACAATAAAGTTAACGCTGTTCTTCCATTTGTATTTTAGCTTCAAACAGAAATACAGCCAGGTGACAAATTAAAGCAAAATCCAATGGCTGTGTTATGATGTAGGGGGCATTCATTTTGCTGCCATGGTTTGGCTCCACTTGTCCCCTGAGAGGGAAGACTGCAAATCAGTACAGTTCCAAAGACTGATCACCTTTATCCTATGATGAAACATTTCTATTCAGATGGGAGATGTCTTCTAGTATGACAAAATTCCATCCACAGGTAACAAGGCTCACAGAATGATTTGATGATGATGAAAATGACTATAAATCATATGTTATGGCAAAAGAAAAAGACACAGAAGTGCTCCAGCACTGGTCTCCTCAGTGTTTTCACAATCACACAATTAACAGAATCACTTAAGACATATATATAGTGGTGCTCGAAGGTTTGTAAACCCTTTCCAATATTACATATCTGTAAGTGGCAAAATATGTGAACCTTTAGGATTAGCAGTTAATTTGAAGGTGAAATTAGAGTCAGGTATTTTCAATCAATGGGATGACATTCAGGTGTAAGTGAATGCCCTGTTTTATTTAAAGAACAGAAAAAGAGTTGTTGATGCTCAACAGGCTGGAAAAGTTTACAAAACCATCATTAAAGTGTTTGGAGTCCACCAATCCACAGATTGTGGATTGTGTACAAATGTAAGAAATTCAAGACCACTGTTCCCCTCCCAGTGGTCGACCAATAAAGACCACTCCAAGAGCAAAACGTGTAATAGTGTGCGAGATGGCAAAGGAACCCAGGGTAACTTCTAAACAACTAAAGGCCTCTGTCACATTGCCTAATGTTAATGTTCATGAGTCCACCATCAGGAGAACACTAAACAACAATGGTGTGCATGGCAGAGTTGCAAGGAGAAAGACACTGCTCTCCAAAAAGAACATTGCTGCCCTACTGCAGTTTGCTAAAGTGGACATGCCAGAAGGCTATTGTAAAATGTTTTGTGGACGGATGAGACCAAAATATAATTTTTGGTTTGAATGAGAAGGGCTGTTTGGAGATGGGAAAACACTGCATTCCAGCATAAGAACCTTATCCCATCTGTGAAATGTGGTAGTGGTAGTCTCATGGTTTGGGCCTGTTTTGCTTCATCTGGGCCTGGACGGCTTGCAATCATTGATGGAACAATGAATTCTGAATTATATCAGCAAACCCTAAAGGATAATGTCAGGAGATCTGTCCATGAACCAGATCTCAAGAGAAAGTGGGGCATGCAGCAAGACAATGACCCTAAGCACACAAGTCGTTCTACCAAACGAAGAAGAATAAAGTTAATGTTTTGGAATGGCCAAGTCAAAGTCCTCACCTTAATACAAAAGAAATGTTATGAAAAGACCTGAAGCAAATTGGTGAATGTGAGGAAACCCACCAACATCCCAGAGGTGAAGCTGCTCTGTACTGAGGAATGGACTGAAATTCCTCCAAGCTGATGTGCACGACTGATCAACAGTTATCAGTCCAGAAACGTTTAGCTGCAATTGTTGCTGCACAAGGGGGCCACACCAGATACTGAAAGCAAAGGTTCACATACTTTTGCCACTCACACATATGTAATCATTTTCCTCATGACCAAGTATAATATTTTTTGTCTCATTTCTTTAATTGGGTTGTCTTTATCTACTTTTAGGACTTGTGTGAAAATCTGATGATATTTTAGGTCATATTTATATAGATACAGTGAAAATTCTAAAGGGTTCAGAAACTTTCAAGCACCACTGTATATACCGTGTGTGTGGTTTCAGGAAAAAGGTGAAATGGTCCTGGATATCATCACACTGTTTCAGGCTTTTTTTGTATCCCATATTGTTTAGACTGCTATTTCTATTGCCTGTTAGTTGAAAGGGAGTGTGTTAAAATGATCATTTTACTTTGTGCTCTGAGAACACATTTCATAGAATAAGACTCATATTCGTGTAATGAATAGACCATGGACATCATGGTGTTCACGGATTCTCAGAAGAGGATACAAACAGATACAGTTTAATTTCATTAGCATTTCAGAAGTGGCTCTAGATCAATCTGTCTTTTTAAAGGCATGAAGCACTTTCTGCTATTAAAAAAAAAATACAACATTTTCTCCTTTATTCTTTGTTCTATTAATAGGTGAACAAATCGACAAGTTTTAATCTTCCTGAAATTTTGGGATACAGACAAGAACACACGTGTACAGAGAATGAGGCTTCAAATTGGGAAATTACACCATGACAATATGTACCATATAACTCTCTACATGGCATTACTACCTTTTATTTGTGAAGCGCAAGTTCAGTGGAAAAGTAAACAGAAGAATGATGAGCTTAAAAGTAAAGTGAACAAGGTGAACAAAGGCTGCAAGGAAACTATAAACCATCAAGAAGAGATAAAGAATTAAGGTCTGGACAAAGAAAGACTTGTCACAGATGATATAGATTTCATAGAAAAAAGAAGAGATTAAGAAGATAAAGCAAACTTCTTCAGCAGCTGGGCTAATTAAGAGACCAGAGTTCAGTTGTGGAAAGGCAGCGACTAGAAATAAGATGAACAAAAAAGGAGGCAATGGGAATACGGACAAGCGGGGGGAAAAAGAGGGAGAAAAAATTGCTGTGTAAAAAAGCACATCTTATTCTGACTCATGTAGTCAAAGTGAATAAAGAAGATACATTATTAGCCCAGTGCTTCATATGCCAGACAGATCTTCACAGAGGAAAGACGGAAGTTGATAGTTGCTTACAGCTTCAATACATATATTTTAAAAAAAGATTAGGACTGCCAAATATATA
>JANDJT010000164.1:8861425-8873263 GCA_024331685.1 Stegophilus panzeri
CCCGAGTAAACACAGTTTGCAGTTTTTATTTATTTATTTATTTATTTTATTGACGTAAAATAAGTTATCCAACTCCTATCATGTGAAAAACTAATTGCCCCCTTAAACTTAAAATCTGGTTGTGTCACCTTTAGCAACAATAACTGCAACAAAACACCAATAACTGGAGATCAGTCTTTCACAGTGCTGTGGTGCAATTTTGGCCCACTCTTCTTTGCAGAAATGCTTTAGTTCAGCTACGTTGGGGGGTTTTCGAGCATGAACTGCCAGTTTAAGGTCCTGCCGCAGCATCTCCATTGGTTCAAGTCACAAGTTTGACTAGACCACTCCAAACCCTTTCATTTTTTTGCTTCAATAAATAACATTATCATTTAAAAACTGTATTTTTGTGTTTACTCAGGTTGCCTTTGTTTTATCTTAGATTTTGTTTAAATTTCTAAAACAATTTGGTATGAGATATACACAAAAACAGGAAAAGTCAGCAAATACTTTTTCGCAGCACTGTATAGCTGGTGTTGGGTCAGGCGCAGCTACAATTCACTGTCACATTTATGGTCTAAGGTTGGGCAACCTGGTTCTGATAATAAAGTTGTTCCCAGATTCCCAAAAATGGCACTTCCTGGGACATTCGACATGTCTGTAGAAAGTCTGGGGCATATCAGGTCACTGTGTGTGATCAAAATTAAATATATGGCACCCACGCATCTTGACACATAAGTGCCAGTAAAAAACTGCAAAAGCTATGCATCTGGCCTTTTCTCACCTTCATGCTCTAATTATGAGCAGCTCAGACATTGTGAGACAGCCTCCACAGCAAATAATCTTCACAATGACTTGTACTTGTATTAATTCATTTTGTTCAAACAGCAAAATGGATTTCTTACAGGAAAAACCCCAAGTATGTATCTCTGCAGCCCACAGCCAGCTCTAACTGTGTGTGACTAGCTCCAATTAG
The DNA here is from genome assembly GCA_024331685.1 of Stegophilus panzeri. Classification (NCBI taxonomy): domain Eukaryota; kingdom Metazoa; phylum Chordata; class Actinopteri; order Siluriformes; family Trichomycteridae; genus Stegophilus; species Stegophilus panzeri. The sequence goes on from JANDJT010000164.1 coordinate 8,862,381, forward strand.
GGTTAGCCTTAGGAAAGGTAGCTTGTACAGTCATCATGAGAATGAGACATTCTATCACATGTCAACTTGCTAGCTCATTTGGAGCTGTACCACCTCTTTGGAGCTGGCTACAGGCTGCAAAAGTTCAGCTTGGTTTAACTGTCTTTGCCAGCTTCCTGATCAATAAGTGTTTGAAATTTCTAAGAAACAATATACATTGTCCTCTACTAAAAGTTTCAAGAATTTTTTTTCTTGAGACAATTTTAGATTTTAGTTGCTACATATCAAATGCTAGCTCTGAGCTTAGCTTAATCCCAGCAGTTATGTTCTTAATAGAGCATTGTACACCACTTCCTTGAATGTCAGTTGATGGGAAAGTTTAACATTTTCTACTTTTTACCTTGGTATTCAGAGGCAAATAATGAAAGTTGTGTAGCTAGCAAGCATTACCTAGTTAGCCAGCTAGCTAATTCACGCAACTGGATGGTAATAATGTAAACTTAGAGTAAATAACATGTTTTGTTTTGTTTTTTCCAATTCATGTGATTGAATTATGAAGGCTCCATATATTAACAGCTAATTAAATAGTCATTATAGTAACTGAATCAACTACTATCTTCATACTTTACCAGTTATTTTTAATATAATAGTAAGATTAAATTATGAATATGTTTTTCACCCTATTAGAGGTAATACCATATTCTTTCATTTACAGCTGTGAGGGAGAAGCCAGGTTGTGAGGATGCACACCTGGCACTGATTTGGCTAATCAGTGAGAAAGAGAGAGAGAGAGAGACAGAGACATGCATGTGCGCTTTGTGTTACGTTTGTGTGTTTTCTGTTCTGTTTGAGTTTGGTTTATAATTAAACTTTATGTTTATGTTCAGCCAATAACCCGCCTCCTCCTTGACCGACTTTTAAGTTTGCTACACTAGTGCCAGGTGTGCATTTTCACACCCTGGCTTCTCCCTTGTCCTCGTCACAACAGTGTACAAGTTTTAGCTGTAATATCACTTGGTCTATTTGCAGGTTGATCCAATGACATCATTTTGCTGTATTTGAAATGTTTTGCAATGCCTTTTGGGAAACTTAAACTCCAGTACTCTTTAGTAATATTCACTTGATCCCTCCAAGGGGTCAACTAACAAACTTCACTTAAGCTGATAAGGAATCAGAATAGTCCTTAAGATAGTTATGGTAGTTTCCCCCTAAGGTGAAATGACAAGGAGAAGTGGACAGTGGTGTGATAAAAATAGTTTTAGAACTCAGCCTCAGGCTAACAAAAGAAAAATGCTAGCTGTGCCCTCAACAGAATTATGAGTGTGGCTGTGGAGTTACAAAAATGTATTACATTCATTTTGAAAGGAAGTGAACATGCTAATATTCTTGTGTGTGTGTGTGTGTGTGTGTGTGTGTGTGTGTGTGTAAAACAATATCATTTTTGGTCTTGTACTGAACATCTCTGGTAACATTGTGTATCATTTATCAAGCTGAATTTATGAATAAATTTCTTTGTAAATCTCTTGCAGGAGCATTTACTTAAGAGCTCCTGAGTTTGGGGAAATAGACATATGAGGAGAATCACTAATGTAATCCTAAACTGATCTGCTTCAAATTGTTTAATTGATACGGCTTACTGCAAATTTATATACGAATGTCATGTCAACATTGATGTTGCAGCAGGGGCGTCGTTTAGCATCAACTGTCTACAGAGAGGAGGCAGGCTAAACCGGCAGGTAACATGTGATGATTCTCACCTATGTCTTATTAGCCTGAGCTTACTTATGTGTGCCTTTGTGTGCCTTTTTGTGCGAGTCTGCTTGGCAGAGCTGGTAAGACGTACACACACAAACATATTTTTGAACGTGTGCTGAAAAGCGCAGTCTGAATAAATGTGAGCGCAGATTTCAGTTAAGATTCTGCCTGTCTCTCGAGTCTTCCTCCACACCCTCACAAAAGCAGGGTTTTACAGCCGGTAACAGCAATGAACTACAGCTCCCATTTACCACAGCAGATTACATGACCCTGTCACATGCCTCCATGATCACTCACACCTGTTTTGTGCTTCCCCTAATTAAAATATCTATTTAAGTTCTGTGTTTTCTCTGTTTCTATACCAGGATTTAGTTGTCTGTTACCTCTGATGCACGTAGTCTGTTGTGTGTTTTGGATCACTCTGCCCTTCCTCTTCTTTTGTGCTACGGAATATTCTTGTTCCCCCTTTGTTTATTTTATTTGCATTTTCGGTAATAAAGAACTTGCACTTGCATCAGCCACCATTAGCTGACAACGAGTTATGCTGACAAGTATAAATATTGTTTCTTTTAATTGCACATGCAAATTTAGTGTAACCTTAGAGAAACTCAGTCATTTCATCTTAATGACTAGAAAGAAAGCAATCCAAAATAAATTCATAAATTAGACAAACAAGACAAGCCATTAAACTGGGACAGAAGAAATGGCACCCTATAAAAAAGAGGAAATTTTGGCATGTGTCTGTGGTAGCAGACATGGTGTCTGTGGTAGAGGATATGCTGCAACGGCTGAGCTGCACTGTTTAGTCATCATTTTGTGGTTTTAAGCTCTCTGAGAGCTTTACTTTTTATGGAGTTTTGTATAAATATAAATGCTGTGAATGTCTTGGATAATTTATGGTTGATTGGCATTTTTCAACATACGCATGCAAGTATGAAGATCAGTTTCACCAAAACTTGTGTAAATCTAGTAAAACAATTTTGTGGGTTGGCGTACGAAAACACTTACACACAACTTTAGTAAAAATTTGATACATGAGGCCCATTTGTAACAGAGGAAATGTGAAGACATTTTAAACAGTCCTGTGTAATTGTAAGCCTTCAATTGTAATGTTGAGCTACAGAAGGACAGAGCAATCAGATAGCTAATAATAGCTGGACGATGCTTAACCCTTTCATGCATAGTGGTCACTATGGTGGACAGCTATTCAAAAGCCATTTTCTGGCTACTGCAAAGATTTCAATAGAGCAACAGCCACTAGTGTGGTCACTAATTCTTAGTTTGAACGCATGCGGTCCACTGGAGTGGACACTTCAATAACTTTTTTGAATAATGTATGTAAAAGTAAAATGAAGGTAAATTATTTTTATGCCTGAAGAAGAGTAAAAACACACAGAGAAAAAAAAAAAGTCCTTGATTAGGATTACATAATTCATGCATGAAAGGGTTAAAACACTTAAAGTCTGTTCCATTTTAATAATTCACATAAGAAAATGATTTGCACCATTTATATAGCTGAACTTTAAAAGTAATTTTGAGCAGAACTAAAAGTTCCACTCAATTGCTCTCCTGTTGTTCCTGGCTTCACAATGCACTCTGTGAAATCTTGTGTGAAATACACTGTACAGAGGTCAGAAAAGATGCCCAGAAAAGCTGCAGCAAAGATGTGCTCAAAGTGCACTGAGTTAATATAATGGAATATAAAAGGGATTATTGTAAATGACGAGACAGAGAATGAATACTGAAAGAGGAAGAAAAGAGGCAAAGGGACTCATCAGAGAATGGAGAGAGAAAGGCTGAAACATGGAGATACAATAAAGGCAGAAATGGCAGGAGGAATACACACAGACAGAAAGTAAGTTTGAGACAGGAATTGAGTGAGTGTGTGTGAGAGAGAGAGAGAGAAAGGTCTTGGAAAAGGAGGCCACAGGTGTCCATCTGAGCAGATAGATGACTTACTAAAGCTGCATGTTTGTATTTCACTATAGCATTATTCTACACAGAAACACTCATACAAATCAGCCATATGGGAGCGCGCACACTCACACACACACACACACACACACACACTTTTCAGAATGGTATATTGTCTGTGATGGATCTGCAAATGTGCAACCCAAAAAGCTGTTTTGCTCGTAATGTCATATCGCTTTCAGCCAGTGCTCTCAAGTGCTCGATCCCAGACCAATCTGTCAAGGGAAATTCTGAACCCATCAAATCATCACACACACAGGGCCTTTACATGATGAATGTCATGGGACAGCCATTAGCCATAGAGGCTCAGACAAAGAGGTTGAGCGCTAATTCTGAATTGTGGAAAAAGCCACATTACTCACCACTCTACTGTAACAAAGAAGGGTGTGTGTGTGTGTGTGTGTGTATGTGTCAGTGTGTGTGTGCGTGCATGCGTGTGTGCGCCCACTTAGCACAAGCTACAACTACTCATAGCCACATGGCCCATTAGGTGCAGCTAGAAAATGGCACTGAACTCACACAAACACACACACTCACACACACATTTATCAACATTATTAACATTGGAGCAGGCTTGCTGCTATCTTCCTGAAAAGCTGAGGCAAGGATGCCATGTTGGAAAGGTCACAGGCTGCCTTCCATCGCTCCTGTTTGTCTGTTTGATTAAGTCTGGCCATTAAAACACTTGGCCAACACACTGGTCATGTCCTATTTCACAGGCAGACTGAATACAAACTAATCAGGAGGAGAAGAAAAAAAAAAAGCTGCAGGAGAAAAAGAAGGCGGGGGGAAAGAGATCAGAAACTGAACAACATGCCAAAAGGGCAACTTCAGACAGCTTGATGAAACAATCAATCAGTGAAGGAGGAACAGATGAGGCAGGTAAGGTGAGGGAGAAAGTACTGTGAGAAGAAGAAATGTAAAAACTGTGGAGGGGTAATAATGAGAAAAAAATATATAGTGCATGATGCTAGATTTTATTTTTTCATAATTAATAATGAATGTGATAATAGACAAACAACTGAATAATTTGTGAGCGTTAGACAGAGGATATGTGGGAAGGAGAAACTGACACTGTTAATCTGCCCAGCTCTTTCACACCTCTATTGTCTCTCTCTCTCTCTCTCTCACGCACTCACTCACTCACTCACTCACTCACTCAAGCACTCACTCACTCACTCTCTCAAGCACTCACTCACTCACTCACTCACTCACTCACTCTCTCAAGCACTCACTCATTCACTCTCTCAAGCACTCACTCACTCACTCTCTCAAGCACTCACTCACTCACTCACTCACTCAAGCACTCACTCACGCACTCACTCACTCACTCACTCTCTCAAGCACTCACTCACGCACTCACTCACTCACTCACTCACTCAAGCACTCACTCACGCACTCACTCACTCACTCACTCACTCACTCAAGCACTCACTCACTCACTCACTCACTCACACACACACTACGGCATTTTGGGATAATTAATTCAGCCAAGGATTATTGACAGCTCCTCTCACTCTCTTTCTTTGCAGATGATTGCAGATGAACACAAAATAGAGAGACTGACAGAGTAACAAACAGCAACAGACATCTTACATAACTGCACAGATAAAAATAAATTAACCTCCCACACACCCATACACAACTACACAGTCAGTGGCCTGAGTGAGGTGACAAAGGTTTAAAGTGATGAAGACAGGGTGGCATGCAGTGCAAACTTCCAATTAACACCACTGAAGGCTGGTTGAAGAAAGATGGAGGAAAAAGATAAAAAGACTTTCTTTGATGTTACTCATCCTACTTGTGCTGCTGTGTCAATTTGAATTTCCCCAACGGGGGATCAATAAAGGTACACCTTATCTTATCTTATAAGTGCAAAGGCAGGAGGTCGAGACGCACTCATCCATTCGTTCATCCTCACCTCACTGTGTGAAGGCTTTGGGCTAAACTGCTGGAAATTTGTGTGCGTATTGAGCTGGCTAAATGCTCAGTAATGGATTGTGTGTGTGTGTGTGTGTGTGTGTGTGTGTGTGTGTGTGAGAAAGACAGATAGAGAGACAAAGAGCAAGATGGTCAGTGACTTGGCTAAATGTTACATGAGCTCCCTCTCTCTCTCTCTGTTTATTGATCACCGGCTCTTGCTTGCCCATCACCATCACAAACACAGTCTCAACACGACAACTGGCCTTGTCACAGGTATGGTCATCAAGGAAACCAGATAATCACCTGATATATGGGTGTTTGTCACACAAAACTGGAGCTGAAAATGTGTGTGTGTGCATATATCCATCCATCCATCTATCCATCCATCTTCTACCGCTTACTCCTTTTTCAGGGTCACGGGGAACCTGGAGCCTATCCCAGGGAGCATCGGGCACAAGGTGGGGTACACCCTGGACAGGGTGCGTATATATATATATATATATATATATGTATGTGTGTGTGTGTGTGTGTGTGTGTGTGTGTGTATGTTCACACTGAGCTAAAATCAAAGATTAATTGTTTTATTCTCCACCGATGACAATTCTATATTATTACCCACATTCTCAAGCAAACTGTCCATTTTTCAAAACATACACACTCACTCTCACAAATCTCCAGACCTGCAGGTCTTTAAATACACACTCATCACTCATAGAGCAGCACCTTCTCATAATTGTTTAGTGTTTTGCACACAGCTTCCATAGCTAAGACGAATCTTTATTTTCAAATGATCTGGCGATGTTACTAAACTGTCATATGCATTAAAGAAATAGTTCAGCAAAAACATACAATTCACACAATGTTCATTAACATGGCCACAAATCTCTTTACTTTAACAGAAACTTACACTTCAAAACGACACTCAAGAACCACAGACTTTTGCAACATGCGGTGGATTGTGTTATCATGTTATTTGCTGTGATTTGTATTTAAATCTCATGCCGATGGATCTTCACTCTGCCTGTTATACTTATATTCAACCTAATATTTCAACCTGAATTTAAGAATGTACCCCTATTCTTAAATTCATATACCCCTATTCTTAACCCCTATTCTTAATTCAGGTTTATATATTAGGTTGAATATAAGTGTAACAGTCAGATTGAAGATCCATCTGCAAGAGATTTAAATACAAATCACAGCAAATAACATAACACAATCCATCCATTCATTTCTGTACCGCTTATCCTACACAGGGTCACGGGGGAGCCTGGTGTCTATCTCAGGGGACTTGGGGCACAAGGCAAGGGACACCCTGGACAGGGTGCCAACCCACTGCAGGGAACAATCACACACACCCCACAGCAAATTTGGAAATGCCTACCACACATGTCTTTGGACTGGGGGAGGAAACCGGAGTACGTGGAGGAAAGGTACCCTGAAGCAAGGGGAGATCATGCAAACTCCTCACATGGGGCAGAGGCAGGAATCCAATCCCCAACCCTGGAGGTGCAAGGCAAACGTGCTAACCACTAATCCACCATGCCCCCTTATAACACAATCCAAATATTGATAACATTAAGACAGGGCAAATGTCAAAATACATTCTGTCATAACAAAGGTTATAGAAATAATAAGATGATCAGTATAAACAAGACTCAAAACTTACTCAAGTGCAGGGAATGGCAAGATTTTGCAATGAGTGAACGTTGATTAAAGGTTTATATACTATAAAATGAGGAAGTTGCGCTAAAAGGTTAAAGGTTGCGCTAGTACTCTGGTGAGTGTGACCTCTTCTGGCGGGGAAGGGAAATGTCCAACAATAATTGTAATCATAGCAGGGGTCAAAACACAGGTAGCCATAGTGAAATAGTCATAGTTCATAATTAGAGATGAGGAATGGGAACTAGGGTCAAAGCCAAAATGCAGAATTAGGAAATACGATATACAAAAAACAAGTCTTGGACTTATTGGCAATAACACATGAGAAGCCATTCATAGCCAGGAATCCAACATACCAAAATTGTGTGGTGTGGTTTGGTTTTTTGGTGAGAGGGATGGCATACTCTCTCCCCTGTCAATCACAGCATCACTAGGCAATTGCAGGCATCTGCGAGATTATGCATGCAGAAGGGCCGAATAACACTTTCCTCCAAGAGTATTATGCTGCCCTGTGACAAAGCATGAGCAGCAGTTTCAAAAGATGTGGTTGGCTAGCTTGATGTGTCTCAGAGGAAGCATATGATAGCCTTGACCCTCCCCAGTTGGTACAGTAGCTGATAGGGGAGACCCAACTGGTGGATGGGAATTGTCCAAGAATAAATTAGGGAGGAAAAAAAAAACAGTTGATAAGACTTTGCAACAATACAGTGGTACGACAGGATATACATATACAAACTAATACACAACAGGTGAACACAAAAAGTTAAACCAATGACAGAACATGGGGTGGAAACTGGAATACAATAGAAACACAAGCACATGGGGTACATTGGGGTACATGTGAATGTTGAAGCAAAATGGAGAATTGTACCACTTTTTCCCAAAGTCTGTCAGCAAACACATAAAAGTATGTCTATTACAAACAAATCTCAGTAATTCTATAATGATGGGATGCTGCAAACTCTTTTTTCTGTAATTCAGTTCATTTTGTAATTCATCTTATTCTTAAAACTTCACTATGTCACAATTTGCTTTCCTGTAGTAAACTGCCATACACGGAACGCGTGCAGGCTATACATGAAACTGCAGATAGAAAATCAGACTGAAACCTTTCTAAACCTTGCAATCATTCTGAAGCAATGAATGAAGTGTAAAAATAAAAATGCCCAGAGGCAATTACTGAAAAAGCTTAATCCGTACAATCTGTATTTTTTGATTCATTAACTACTCATTCCATTCAGCTATTCTGTTAGTCTTATTCCAGTCATTATTGTCCATAATTTGCATTAATTCATTCATCTACAGTAAGCAATTTATCCTGGTCAGAGTCACAGTGGATCCAGCACCTCTGAAGGAACAAGACAAGCAGTTCTTTGTAGGCTACCATGAACACACTACAGACACACATGTACACAGTCATTCACACTTAGTAGTAATTTAATAGTAGCCAATCCACACACTGGCATGTTTGTTTAGAGGTAGGAGAAAACCAAAGAAGCTGGAAAACGTGAAATTCCATACAGACAGTAACCTGAGCTCAGGATCAATATGGTAACCTTGGAGCTGTGCAGCTGTCCATAATGTGTGTTAAACAATTTGATGATACCCACTCAGCAAACTGTCACATTACAGCAGTAATGCAATGAGTAACTCACCTCCTGAAAATGCCATGCAGGGCAAATGCCAAGATGTTGTCTCTTTTTTTTTTTAAAGATGTCAACAGAGACAAAGAGAAAGATGGACAGAGAGGAGGATAATGATGGATAACAGAGACTCGTGGTGTGTGACTGTACTTCTGGGCATATGCTGTATGGTGCTTGTGCTTCTGCTGGTGTGTTTATTAGGGCTACTTTCAGTTTGTGTGTTTGTAAGTGTGAGTGTGCGAGGGAGCTGAAGCAAGTTTGCATTACTGTGTGTGTGTGAGGATGTGTAATTGGCTCCATCTGTACATGTCCACATGACCCTTTCAGTCACAGAGTACACTTTAGTGCTTCTGCGTTCCTGACAGAAGATCCCACCACATGCTTCTATAATTCTTTGGCTCATGCCAGCCAGATTAACAGATTTGTGCCACTGATGCCTGTTCTGATGCCCTGGATGAACACTGGGGTTTTAAAATGAAAGCTCCAATGCTCTGTGTCAGCAATCCAGATCCTTTCTCTTGTTGAAAACTCCAGTGTCTGTTTTATCAAACAAGTGAGGCTGTCTGGTGTGAGCTGTCAGTATCCTGCCAGGATGATTGAAGGTTCTGCTGGTTGGACATATACTGGAGTCATGCAAATAAACACCTTCCAGTCAGTGCTTTGACAGGTGCCACTGTGAGGTACTGGCAACCCATCACTCATAGTGTCCCTTTAGATAACATGACAGAATGGCACACTGACTGAGATAGAAAGGAAAAGAGAGGAAAATGGGTGAGGATGTATAGATGATTCTAAAAGGGTCTCGGAGATGATAGTGTAGGTGTAGTACTTACTGGAGAGACATGTTATCACATCCACACTTGCGCACATTCTCTCGGTCTCTCTCTCTGTCTTTCTTTCTCTCTCTCTCTCTTAGTCTCTCAAATCAATTCAATTCCCTTCAATTCATTAAGCTTTACTGGCATGACCGTATGCAGTTACAGTATTGCCAAATCATCATAGAAAAAGAAGACCGTGAGTAACAAATAGTTATATCAACAAGAATCCATACAGAGGAATGGAGAATAAAGAACAGAAATATTACTTATAATTGTAATAATAGTAACAATTATAATGATGTAAGATTATAAAAAGACAGCAATATGACAATCATGTATACTGTAACACTAATGCAAAGTCTGGGAACGTCACTGTTCCAACTATAGAAAACACAGAGAAAGGCTAGACAAGAGAGACAACAAAAACTGCAATGTACTTTTCCCCATTGTACTTTCTTATAAGCTAAACTTTGCTTTGGCTATGGAATCTGGTACAATTCTTCACTAAATGTGTCCAAGAACCACCTGCTTTAACTTGAACAGGCCATTTAATGGGAATTACAACTGACTAATTTTCCAACAGTCCCTTAGCAAAAGGACATGGGACACACTTGCTCACCTCTAACTATGTTAAACAAACCTTTAAACAAAGTTTCAAATAAACTTGAAAAAGATAGAATGCTGTGAATTAGTTTTCAATGCAATGACTGGCTGATCCAATACCTTGTTTCCAAACGTTCAGTGACAATTCTATGGTGTTTGTCTGTTTGTCAGTCAGACACTGGTGCACATATGTGTGCAGATATACAGATGGACAGTCTTCAAGATCCTGAAGCTTGAACCTACTGTAGAAAAGCGTAGAATTAATATCAGACACTGTGTGAGCCCTAAGTCGAGCGTCAGCGGCTGAGACTAATAACTAACACTTTACGAATATTTATGGGAATTAAATGTGAACAAATCAAGTATTGCACGTTATTCATTATGAGTACCTTTATTATCCACTTTTTGCAAGATACTTTATAATAGTCTGCTGGATTCCATTTATTTCATGTGACTATTTGAAGTGTTACAAAGTGTTCATTGGATAATTAAAGATACTTAGTTGGTTCTAAGCTCCCTGGACAAA
>JANDJT010000164.1:8873363-8891703 GCA_024331685.1 Stegophilus panzeri
TGTGACTATTTGAAGTGTTACAAAGTGTTCATTGGATAATTAAAGATACTTAGTTGGTTCTAAGCTCCCTGGACAAAATAAATGAGCCAAATCCAACAATAGCAGTTTTTTGCACAGTGTCAGCAGGTTGCATATCTGGACAAATTTAACTTAGCAAAATCAGACTGTCAGTTGTTGACTAGACTCTGAAATTGTCTATGAACTGGTGAACTCAACACTGACACACCCATGTTTCAGGATGACAGCTGGAGGGTGTATAGGGTCAAATCCCTGTGTGACGTCTGACCGAGATGATAACCATGTAACCATTTACCAGGCCTCAGTCCCATTTAAAACTTGTTGGATTATTTGGTACAGGAGGTGAAACATCAAAATATTCACTCACAAATTTTAGCTGAATTGTGCACCCAGTCAGTGGAAGTGTGAACTAAAATTGACAGGAACTCAGGACACTGGTGGAATTAATAACTGGATTGGTGCTGTTATCATGGAAAGGGGAGGCAAACTTAGCATTAATAAACAAATGACACTAATCTGGAACCCTGTCTGATAGTTAAACCCTCTGCTGTAGGGTTCTACATTGATGCAAAAGTTCCCCCAGAGTAGGTGCTAGATGGAACCTTTATTTAGGGGTATACTGATGCATGTGTTATTGTAGCATGAATAACTCAGGCTGTCCTGCTCCCAAAGTGGACCACTCACACTGAAACTGGATGAGTAGGTGTGGAGGCACTGGAACTCAAACTCTGAAACAATTGGAATTAAGATATTGTGGGATCCTGGAGGTTAATTTAGGGCTAAACTCAGTTCAGTTGGCTCCAATATCACCTTGTGGGCAGTTGAAATCAAGGTATTGATGAAGGTACTAATAATGAATAACTTAAACACTAGTTTGTTCATCGTTAAGTAATTCATGTTTATGATTAGGCAGTAATAATAATAATAATAATAATAATAATAATAAATAGCGTATTAACTATCAGTGTTATGGAGTGTATCTGTCCTCCATGAATTTAACTGATTTTTTAGAAAGATTAAATTTCAAAACTTCTTTTCCAAAATTACAACTGCAAAATTATAAATTCATCACAATATATCATGCAAAACTGAACAAACAAAGGTGGATTTTATTAAATTTCATTAGAACAAAGACGTTAAGAAAAAGATATGAATGGTAAACCCCCAACCCTGGAGGCGCGAGCCATACCTGCTACGGACAATTTAGAGATACCACTCAGCCTACATGTCTTTGGACTGGTAGAGGAAACCAGAGTACCCGGAGGAAACCCGGGTATGGGCATGAGGAGAACATGCAAACTCCATGCACACAGGGTGGAGGTGGGAATCAAACCATAACCCTAACCCTAGGTACAGAAAATGGATGTATATATGGTTATGTTTATTGAAGTGAGACTTGCACTTGATTAGACCAGCTATTTTTCCTCACTACTATTTTTTCCACTTCAGTGAGATATAACAGTGAAACCATATTTACACACAACATAAACACTCGCTGTCTACATGTGTGAGTCTCACATTCAGACAGGGCATAATGAACAACAACAAGTCATGCTAAATAAATGACATAGCCATGTTCTAATAGCCTATTGCAGTGTAACCATGCAAGATTGATCCTTTCAAATAATGTACAGCTACGATTTTGACCTGGTTTCATACTGTCTCCATAACAACCTATTTTTATTTCTTCATCTAGCAGTAGCTTTGGTTTAATATATATTATGGTATTACAAGCAGAACCAGATAAAAAAAATATAATAATAATATTATTATAATACTGTGTATGTTGGGATCAGTCTGCAGGACTGCAGCTAGCTCACAAATACTACAACCAGGCTACTTTCTGATGCAAATAAGAGAAATCATATTACTCCCATCTTTGGCCAACATTTATTGTTTGTTTTCAAAGCTCTAAATTGATTGGCCCCTATTATATTGCAAACATTGTACACGTGTCTAGACTCTTAATGTCTTCTTTGCAATTACTGATTTTTGCTTGATATCAGCTACAACTAAATTGTGACCATGTTTTGGAAAAGTCTACTTTTGGAAAAGCATTTATAAATCAAAGCTCGAAACATATTTTTATTCTACAGCCTTGTGAATCATTGAATGTGTGTGTATACACACTTTGTTACAAATTAAACATAACAACTTTTCAAATATAGCCTAGTTACATTACCACATTACATTCCCAATGTAATTAAAACTGTTAATAACATTTATTCCACAGAGCTGCTGAATTCTCAATTGTGACTGGTCACAAGGTGTTGATTTACTTTCTAAAACAGCAGCACTGACAGTAGTTCCTACTGCAAGGTTTGTCTCAGTGTGCTAGCTCTAATACGTTGATGTTTTTATAGTAACAACTTATACAGGGATGCGCCATGTAAACAGATTTTTTAAAATGGTGGCACTGTTACAATGAGGATTTATTTTTTTACATCTGTGGAATGATTCTCCAGTGTCAGTGCTTTGTAATACTCAAAGGTAAAGCTGTAATTTAATGGCTAAAGAACAGTTCTCACTAGCTACATAATTTCGTCATATTAATTTCAAGAAAGATAAAAAAGAGAGACTGTTGCAGGAACAACTATTTATTGCTGTTATGACGCAATTGATAAGGGGAATAAACTTGTTTCACAGACTGTCCACAATATTAAATGTATATATTAAATATAATGCATATAAATGAATATAAATAAATTTAGTACAAGCACATTTAATAAATATTAAATGTTTGTCATTTAGGGCTGCAACAACTAATCGATAAAATCAATAATAATCGATCATTAAAATAATCGACAACGAATTTGATTATGGATTAGTTGGGTCTGTGACTTCACTGTGGATAACCCCCCGTCAGTGATGTCACTTCACAATGGTGAGAAAAACATTTCCATGAATGAAACACATTTTTAAAACAGCGGAGGTCACAGAGTGAGCTGCTGCAGGAAAAGTGCATGATCCAGGTCGTCCAAAACATGGGAGTGTTTTATATTAAGCGCTTCAAACAAACTCGTAAGTGTATTAACGTGGCTTGTCGTGTCAGACGCTGCGACAGATGCGTGTGCTGTTTAATGTGTTCCGGACATGTTTTCTTCAGTGCAGAAATTACAGTTATATGTTTATATCCTTATCTGTAAATGTTAGAAATTCACGCCAGTATTTCCAATTTACATTAAGTCTCGTCCTGACAGCGAGCAAGTCTCCATTAAACTTCACTGAATAAGCACAAGTCCACGCATACGCGTAAATCAAACAGCACACAATAGAAAGGAAGCACAATAACTATATTAATTTTGATCAAATATGTTGTTTGATGCTATATTTAGCGATATTTAGAAACAAAAGTAATTGTGTTTTTTATGAGAGCGGTAACTGTAATGGGGTTAGAACATGTAATTGTATATAAATTTAAGACGTGTCATACATTTACAGAATAAAGTAAGGTTACTGTGTTCAGAAGAGTGAATGTGTGTTACTGCAGAACATTCAGCCTCTTACCGATTAACACTTAATTTGTGTGTTTGTTTTTTCTTTATTTTTTTTTCTTCTTTTTTTTAACATTTTTAATATAGTGATTTAACGTCTGCTTTAAAGCTTGTGAACAAACAGTTTTTTTTTTTTTTTTCAAAATATAATGTTAATATTTTTTTAAATCCTTTGTACAATGTATAGCATAGCCCACATAGACACATTTAATACCCTTTTCATAGCCTTCAATTTGCATAATATTTGAAGGGCAACATCGGGCAGAATGTGAAATAATGTTGTTTTTTTTTAAATACAGAAAATAAAAACTGGCCTTTTAATCCAACTAATCAATTAATCAAAGCAGTAATCGACAGATTAATATATTACCAAAATAATCGTTAGTTGCAGCCCTAATGTAAATTTTTAATACATAAAAAAATTGCAGTTGTTGCAAATTACTGTGGTATAAAAAAATAAATAACTCCTAGTTTGATGGAAATATTAAGATGTAAATATTCTATACAGAAAACAGCTTACAAAGCAGCTCTTGTTTTTGTGTGGAAACTTTCAAATCGACTTGCCTGAATTGCTTAAATGAGTCATTCCAAATGAACGATTAATTTACAAACTGCCTATCGTTAGCATCTGAGTGAGGCCCTTTCAGATACGAGTAAACCACTTATTTTCTCTTGAAGAACTTCAGCAGTTTCCTCCAGCTACCTGCACTGCCACTCTTAACTCAGCGAAATGAGAAAGTGAATGAGATGGGATTACACAGCTAATGCGAGCAGATGAAGGGAGGTCAGGCCAATTCTTTCACTGGAAAAGGATTAAACTGACCAAGATTTCTGAGGAGCAACTTCTCATCTTTTACAGCAACATCAGGCCTTCATGTCTACCTTTACAGCACAAGGAATTAAGTACTTTGAGGATGTTACGACAAAATTAATAACACAAAAACAACAATTGCTGACGTCATCCTTTTTTCCCTAAATTGCCTTTGGAGGAGAAACTAGACAGACCAAGCACACACTGTCAAAGCCCACTGCCGTTTGATGTTTTTTTATGGTTTAAATAAATGATGTTTTTTATGGGTTTATCCAGTATGTGTAATTATTAGTTAGACACTGTACATACAAAACCTCTTCAAAAAGTCTACTGAGAGAAACAAGCAAACATCTTGATTCATGCAGTGTGAAGTACACAGCGCATTTTGTACTGTCCGATGAAGGTTCTTGTCTGAAGTATTGACTGAAGCTACTTAGCTAACGCACGCTGACTTCAAGCTCAGACACTCAGACTACATGTTGCATTAGGCACTGGGTCTGTCCCATTCCTACACACTAGAGTGCTTATAAATTTTATTGGCATTTTAGGACAAGACATGTCAGCTTGCCAGTGTTCAATTAGCTATAATATAATAATAATAATAAATAATACCTTAAATTTCCTCAACCACCACCAGTGTGTAGCATCCACCTGGATGATGCGACGGCAGCCATAGTGCACCAGAACGGCCACCACACAACAGCTATTGGTGGAGAGGAGAGGAGAGTGATGTAGTGAAATTAGAGATGGAGAGTATGGCCATAATAGATAAGGGCCAATTGGGGAATTTTGCCAGGACATCGGGGTACTATTTTACGAGAAGTGTCCTGGGATTTTTAATGACAACAGAGAGTCAGGACCTTGGTTTAATGTCTCGGGCTAGTAAGTAAACAAGTGAATGATAATTTAAAAAAGGACATACTTAATGGCCACATGTTATTGCATCATAAATTACAACTATCGGTGTAGACAAAAATTATATAGATTATCCTTGTGTTAGGAATGTTTCTCACTCAAGTTTTAAGGATGACTCAGCAGCAGGGATGGCTGGTATAAATGGATTAGCATGGCTAAGCTCCCCTGTCTATCAAAGATTACATTACATCAATATAAGGTTTAATTTTTTGGCATCCACATCAGATTTCCTGTTAAAGAGAATTAATTTAGATATTTGTGGATTCAAGTTCAACAGCACCACCAATGGCCATAGGAAAACTACACTGAATAGTATGAAGAAGTGACATTAGGGCTGACATCTTTCTAACTCAGACTGTAGATTCATG
Source organism: Stegophilus panzeri (assembly GCA_024331685.1). Lineage (NCBI taxonomy): Eukaryota > Metazoa > Chordata > Actinopteri > Siluriformes > Trichomycteridae > Stegophilus > Stegophilus panzeri. Next base: position 8,878,970 of record JANDJT010000164.1, read on the forward strand.
CAGCCTATCAGTGAAAAAATGTGGCAGGTGATTGCAAAAGAGGTGGATTGTTTACTTTCTCATCCTTTTTTCCGCAAAATGCCTTTGGAGGAGAAAGTAAAATAGATAGGCCGAGCACACACTGTCTAATCAATACCCAAATTACACAAAAGTCAGATGTCTAAACTTGCTACAGGCTGAAAGAATGAGTCCTGATCAATAAGTCAATAAACATGTTATTCAATAATAACAATAATAATTAATTATAATTAACTTGTACATTGTTAATCATATGAATCAATTATAGCCAATTATGTTACTCTACGAAGTTATGTTTTAATCAAGAGTTTAGTCTTTTTTAGTTCAGTACATTAATATTATAATTTTTTTTAAAACATGTTGGTTCCAGAGATGGCAGGATGTCTGATGTCTATGATGTAGTGGAGGGCAATAAGACAAAAATATCATATCATGATTCTTGAAGCCATTTCTATAATACATGATATGTATCACAATATATAGGTTTGCTAACAATTTCCAAGCCATACAGTTGTCTTGCTTTCAAACAAACAACAAAAAAAAACTTGTCTGATACTTTATTTAATGTCTATAAATCTGCATTTATTTTTATATTTACATACTTAATTTAATACTGAAAAGAGAAAAATAATCTGCAAAAATGTTAACTTTAAATTTGTACAAAGATTAAGTACTATTTTTAACATCAAACCAGCTCCTTTCAGTAAGTTTAATTATTGAAAAAAATAATTAATTTAAAAAATAAAGATCTCCAAATAGTGTATTGTGACATAATTTATCACAATATTGAAATTATATTGTCATCGCCCAGCCCTAATATGATGTACATATCAGATGTATTTACCAAGACTGAACATTGAGAACATGGAAAGACTTTTGATCAGGCAGATCAGATGTGAATTTTCTTTGACTTCTCCAGCTATAATTTTCATTTATTTCCCCTTTTTAAAAAAAACTTTGAAAGACTCCACTGATACATTTTAGGTTGTAAATGTAATTGTCACATGCACATGAACACAGCTTGTCTTAATGTATGCTGCAGCCTCACCTCACTTATTTTTGCATAACTTAGAAGCAGAAGCTTTGCAGAGACTCAGCTCAGGTCCTGTGGGGATGTCCGTAATGCACAGCCAATACTCAGGGCTCTGATATCGTTATCAAATCAAAAATTGGATTTTATTGAAAATGGGATGTCTACCTCATAGGAAGTTTGTAGGATGGCAATGTTAACATGTCTTGCTGCCATGCCTTCCAGCAAACACAAATTAGCATCCTCCCAGGGACAGAAGCTGTGTGACTTTATCTGACTTTCTCCCCTGCCTTTTTTTCCATTCACAGGTCGCAAGCTCTTAACTGTGAGTGTTAATTAACCTGGCATGATGTGTTACCTGTGAAACCCAAATATGGCGCTGGCGCACAACTCACTTTTGCTCAAAGCAAGAATACTAACTGGATCTACTCTGCCATTACATAATAAACGCAATAAGCATAATAAACAGGGGCGGCTGTGGCTCAGGTGGTAGAGCGGGTTGTCCACTAATAGTAGGGTTGGCGGCTCGATTCCCGGCCCACGTGACTCCAAATGCCAAAGTGTCTTTGGGCAAGACACTGAAACCCAAGCTGCTCCCATGGCAAGCTAGCACCCTGCATGGCAGCTCTGTTACTATTGGTGTGTGAGTGTGTATGTGTGAATGAGAAACAGTGTACAGTACCTTGTAGAACCTAAGGTAAAAAAAAAAAAAAAAGCACTATAAGTGCAGACCATTTACCATTTTATTATTAAACCTGTCAGTTACCCTTTTCTGCAGGTGTGTACTGAAAATACCAAATAAGAATTCGAAAAATGATTATTATTAATATTATTATTGTTGTTGTGGTTGCTGTTCATAATAATAATAATAATAATAATAATAATAATAATAATAATAATATAAAGGGGTATATGGATGCGACTCTAAAAGAGGTCAAGCACTGCGCTGAACATAAATGCATGCCGAGTTGATATATTCAAGTCTGAGTTAATTCAGCTGTGGAAGAGATTTAATTAAACACCGGGGAGTTTTTCGTGAACTTTCTGCGCATCAAGGGGGCAAGAGGGAAATACTGGCACACAGGGTTGTTCATTGAGATCTAGATTAGGGTAAAGAGACTCCGCTGAATGTGCGCTTTACCTCTTTTATCCTGCACTTTAACAGTAATTTCCACTACAGGTTCAGTTTCCCGGTCCAAGCTTCTCGAGATCACCAACTCCCCGCTCTCTCTGCTAACAGTGACCGGTGAGCTTTCCGTCTCGGGGTAAAGCTGCTCGAAACTAGCCGACTGAAACCGGACCGGGTTCAGGTTCATGATCACAGAGCCGATGGCTGCGTCTTCAGACACACTCACGCTCACAGGCTCGCTGGGCTCCAGAACGGAGCGAGACTTTCTCAGAAGTCTGGATGATGGTGGAAACGCAGGCGGCCACTGCCTGGGACTGATCTCCACCTTCATGTGGCGCCCTGTGCGCGACGGCCATCCGCGGTCTCTGGCAAACACGCTGAACTTTATGGGCGACGCGAGACCGAGGATGGAGTCCACGAGAAGAACTTCACCCGTTTTGGGCACCACGTAGAAGCTCCCGTTTCTCGGCAGCGCGTAATAGATGAGCTCGGCGTTCTTGCCGCTATCCGTATCTTCTGCTGCCACTTTGTAAACCACCGACCTGAGAGCAGTGGCATCATCTAGAGTTATTTTGACGTCCGCGTGCCGAAAAGTGGGCTCGTGGTCGTTCGTATCGAGGACGTCCACACGCACGGACGCCACGCGCGACACGACGCGGTCGGCCGAAGCGCAGCTCGCGCAACACAGGCCCACATCCAGCACGTACTCCGCGCGCTCTTCTCGGTCCAACACGCTGGCAGTTTTCAGCTGCACGTGCCCGCGTCCGTGGTGCGCGAAAACCCGAAAGTCATCGCTCCCATCTCCGAGTAACTTCAGGTACGCGCTCGAGCCGGAGCACCAGCGCTGCGCGTCGATGCGCCTCGCCGGGATGCTGAGTCCGTTCACCCTCGAGCCCGATGGGGAGTTTTCAAACACGTGTCCGTGGAAGAAAGGCGTCCTCTCGTCTGTCTTATTTCCCAAGACAAAAGTCATGCAATAGGATATAAAAACAGCCCAAATCATGGTTTTCTTTTTCGGGGTCGCGCCGCGCTCTGCGGACTCACGAAAAAGCGCTTAAAATGCGGAACATACTCAAAACCCCAAGTCAAAAAACATTCTAATAAACATTTCCGTCCATCGTGTTGTGGCCCGTCCTCGAGTTATCCGTTATGATTTCTGTGAGCACTCAGTTAACTGAAAACGCAGCGGAACTTTTAGCTTCAGCTGCGCTGTGCTCCGGTGGCGCGCTACCTCTCAGCGGCTTGTAGCGCGGGCGTGTTAAAGCTGCTGAGTTTCGTGTGTGCAGCACGCGCTGCCAGACAGCGCGCGACTCGAGCTTAGGGGGCGGGGCTACCGAGAGACCACGCGGGATATCCTCTGGGAACAGCCGCTCAGTTTTGATGTCTATAGATATTAAACTGTTTCATTCAATATGTACCCTACTTCTACTATACACGAAAACACACTTTATTTAGGTCAAGTGGAATTAAAACTAAAACTAACCTACACAAATATATATCACATATCTTTATATTTATAGATTTATCATTTTAACGCATGCATGTAAAGAAAAATATCTCACTAATACATTCAGTTTATGACAAATAAGCCCACAACATGTCTGCTCTCTCGATTTTTTGTGTATCTGCTGTGTTTTCTCTATGCCTTCATGTGAAGACCAGAAGACGTTTTGGTGAAGACGTTCATTATTATTATTATTATTATTATTATTATTATTAGTAGTAGTAGTAGTAGTAGTAGTAGTAGTAGTAATGTTAGTATTACAACAAGCATATTGTTATTGTTTGCTTGTTTGTTTTTGCTTTGTTTATTTTCCCCTCCTTTCTTTCTCCTATGCTGTATATTTTATTACTTGTTAAATGCTGGGGATTTATTTATTTATTTATTTATTTCAAACAAATAGACTCACATAAGGTATGTCTGTTTACTAACATATATAATATTTCTTACATACTGTAGGTCTGTGAGTAAATTGTTATGTTCCAAGACCACTTGGGAAACTAAAATAAGAAGACTACAGACGTCTAAAATTGGACCAACTGTTATAATCACAAATCAAATTAAGCTGTGGAATTAAATGGTCAAAATATAAATAAACATGAATGGATGGTTTGGGAAGAAATAACTGTAGAATATATACATTCACCTGCCACTTTAATAGAAACAAATGTACCCCTGCTCATTCACAAAATTATTGAATCAGCCAATCATGATAAACAGAGCTTCAGTCATCAAACATCAGAATGGGGAAATGAGAATTTCAGAAACTGCTGATCTCCTGGGAATTTCATGAAGTCTCTAATGTTTACAAAGAATGGAGCAAAAAATGAAATGCATCAAGTCAGTGGTGGTTCTTTAGGCAGAAGCACATTTTTATGAGAGAGGTCAAAGGAGAATGTTTAGATTGGTTCAAACTGACAGGAAGACTATGGTAACTTAAACAACCACACTTTACAACCATGGTGAGAAGAAAAGCATCTCAGAACACACAACAAGCAGAACCTTGAGACAGATGGGTTATGACAGCAGAAGACCTCATTGGGTTGCACTCCGATCAGCCAAGTATCAGAATCTGAGGCTACACTGGGCACAGGTACACCAAAACTGGAAAGCTGAAAATTGTTTTCCAATCTTCAAATGCAAATTTTCACACCCTAGTTTACTATATATAGTATTAAATAGTGAAATTAATGACCATGTATGAATTTATTTTTGGACTGAGATTTAGTTTTCATGAGTAGTTTTTACTTAAACAAGTAGTTTTTATATTACATTGTTACTCCAAACAAGTGGCTTTTAGAACTTAGAAGGAGAAGACCGAAGCTAGTAGGAATAGTGGAAAACCCTTCTATGAGCAGGTGAGAGGGTGACAGGGTTCATGCTGCTAAGCATTTTTAGTCCTCTGGTGGGAGTCCAGGGCATGACAGGTTTATTCACAGTCAACCTGAATTTGTACTTTATGCTTTCACAGAAAACCATCATTAATTCAAGGACCACCTGATACACCTTCCACAGAAAATAAATAAATAAATAAAAACAACAAAGCTATGAGCATGCCCTATTTCAGCATTACAGAATCAGTGGACACATTCTTGACAGTTGCCAGGATCCTTCTCTAGCTGTCTTCACTTCGAGCCTAACAAGTACCTCTCAAGGGAAGCACAACTTTTCTGAATAGTGTACCAAGTGTTTTAGTAGCTTTCCTGGATATTCAGGGATACCTGTAATTCATGTCATCTCATCAAAGGACAGTGTTAAAGCCTTGATTTGTGAAAACCACACAAGATTCTGGCTCAAGTCTGATCATTTATTATCAGCATGACCATTTCATGTTGTAGCTTTACAGAATGACACAGTGGTGATCAGGAAGTGTACCCTTACCTTTTCCTTGCAAGTTTCAATCAGCTTTTTCATCACTGTATAAATTCCAACTTTGCCATTAATACTTGGTTTAGACACACAAGTAGTAGTTCATCACTGGTCTCAGTTATTTTAGTAAAGGAAGTGATTCTGATTAACCCCAAATAAATATTAGCTATTTCTGTAGGATCTGACTGCTGAAGCTGTGGTTGATAAGTTTACTGTGAATACTCCCCCCTCCTCTCTGTTCCCTTGTTAACACTTTCTATGTTCCTGTGTAAACACTTTTAACTCTTCCCAACCAGGTACAGACAGATAAAGCCCCTCACCATTTACACATTCCTTTGTCTCCCCAAATACCATTTGCGCACATTTACATACTATGACTTCCTGAAAACCATATATGGAGTTGTTCCTGTCTTACATTAATGTGCTTCCTGTTTCATGCAAATATGCCCTTCTGCCTAGCCAATCAATAGTTAACCCATTGTCTCTGTGGTGCATCAAGCATGACATATACTCTGCCTTTCTTTGAATAAATGAGAGATCTTGCCATTTGAACTTTGTCTGTCTGTGTGTCATTTGGAAAACTCTCCCAAGGCCTTGGTGTGGAAAGTGTGTAGCGGGGCGAGGGCACCGTCTTTTTGTTTACTCTCGCTTTCTCTCTTCTTAAGAATTGTAACCTGGGGATTCTCTATTCTCAAATCCTAACAGTGGTCTACAAACAGCTTACAAAGTATGCACAGGATCCCATCTTTGAAAGATATCGATCAGGAGAAGGGTACAAAATAATTTTCAAAAACATTAGATGTACCATGGAACACTGAAGGCCAACATCATCAAGTGGAGAAAATTGAGCACTTCAGTGACATCACAAATAACTGGATGTCCCTCCAAAACTGAAGAAAGGACAAGAAGAAAACTTATCAGGGAAGCTGTCAAGACACCTATGACAACATAAAGGAACTACAGGAATATCTGGCATGTACTGGTCACTCCCTGCATGTGACAATGATCTATTTGGCACAAAACCTACAGGCCTCTGTTAAACAGCTGAAGATGAAAAAAAAGTTCACCTAACAACCACATTGACAACCCAAAGCACAAATCCAAGTCAACAATGGAAGATCAATGTTTAGAAATGGCCTAGTCAGTTATAAATCTTATTGAAAACCCTTGGAACTGAATATGATTTTATTTTTTACCTAAAAATACTATAAAGACCATTAAACAGTAATAAAGTAAAGAAAGTCAGGATTTGGTGTAACCACCCTTTGCTTTAAAAAAAAAAAAAAATCAGTAGTCTCAGGTACAATTTGTGCATGGTGGCCTCCTTCTTATCATCATAAGCCAGCATATCAAACTGTACTTCAGGCCATATATCCTGAGCTTGTTGGTTGTACTGATGTTGTTTCTCATGGACTGGCTCAGGAGACATGCTGGATCCTCCATGTTTCGCACTCTCACCAGACAATGGGTTATGTTCATTTTGAAATGGAGGAGATCTAGGTTGTCTATTCTTGGGATCTTGGCCCTCTCAGCATACTGCTTGTACTCAGACCAACTGTTTATTATAGCCAGGTCAAAAGCATGTGTGATCATTCTCTGGGTCTTACCAGTTGATCTAGTATGTCGACCCCTCCCATTGATTCATTATACAGCCTTGAAGTACAGCTTGAGGCACTGGTGATGTGCTGGCTGAGGTGGCACACCACTGACAGCTCTGTAGCAGCCTGATGGGTCAGGAAGTCATAGGCTCTGGCACTTTTTCCACACAGGAAGTATATATTTTTTACACCTCATGGGTGTGGTTTGATTTTAATATATTGCTTGACAGACAGACAGAGCTCCACGAAATGGCACCATTTGTTCATAAATGGAGAGGTTTACCTCTAAGGGAAGCTCCGAGCATCTTTTGCAAATCGCATTGTAGAGTGGGTGTACTTGGTTTTTCTAAAAATGCCATTATCCATTCTAGCTTCCCAGTACAATGACACTCTTAGCAATTTAATCATACCCATAGCCAGGTGGAGACCAACTAGGGTTCTGTTTTCCCTTGTACTAGTTGTTTTGAAATCCAGTGTACCACTTTGCAGGGCATAAATGCTAGTGCTGTCTGTCATCAAGTCAAAGATCTCACTTGGCACATTTTGTTTGAAGTACTCATATGGGCTTAGGGGATAGGTCACTTCAACTGGAAGCATCTCAAAAGAAATGTCAATGATTGCAGTAAATGGCCTTTGGCACCATTTAATCTCGTCTTTAATTTAATAAGATTTTATCTTAGTTTATCAGGGGCAAATCAGTGACCAGACATTATTCATATTACAAAAGATTACAATTTTATTGGTTCAAACAAAACAAAACAAAAAGTGATGTCTATTCCCATGGACGCAGGGTCTGAATATGGGACTTATACAGTGCTGTGAAAAAGTATTTTCCTGATCTCTTCTGTTTTTGTGGATATCTTCTACTAAATAGTTTTAGATTTTCAAACAAAATATAACATGAAACAAAGGCAACTGGAGTAAACACACAATACATTTATTTATTTTTTATTGAAGCAAAGAAAAGTTATCTAACACCAATCACCAATGTGAAAAACGAATTGCCTCCTTAAACTTAATCTGGATCATGTTCACATATGGCTTCTGGATCATGTTCACATATGGCTTCTTCTTTGCATGATAGAGCTTTAACCAGCATTTGTGGATGGCACAGTGAACTGTGTTCACAGACAATTAGTTATGGAGGTGTTTCTGAGCCCATGCAGTGATTTCCATTACAGAATCATGCCTGTTTTTAATGCAGTGCTGCCTGAGGGTCCGAAGATCACAGGCATACAATATTGACTTTCACCCTTTTCCCTTACGAACAGAGATTTCTCCAGATTCTCAGAATCTTTTGATAATATTATGTTCTGTAGATGATGAGATATTCATAGTCTTTGCAATTTTACATTGAGGAACATTATTCTGAAAGATGCAGTTTTTCGCAGAATGGTGAACCTCTGCCCATCTTTACTTCTGAAAGACTCTGCCTCTGTAAGATAATCTTTTTATACCCAATCATCTTACTGACCTGTTGCCAATTAACCTCCAGCTGTTTCTTTTTAGGAACATTTACTTTTCCAGCCATTTGTTGCTCCTGTCCCATCTTTTTTGAGATGTGTTGCGGCCTTCAAATTAAAAATTACCTTGTTTTTTTTTTCTTAAAATGTTACATTTCCTCAGTATAAATATTAGATTTTTTTTCTGTGTTCTATTGTGAATAAACATATGGGTTTATGAGATTTGCAAATCATTGCATTCTGTTTTATTTACATTTTACACAGCGTCCAAACTTTTTTGGAATTGAGGTAGTACACAAAAACAGAAGAAATCAGTATGGGGGCAAATTATTTTTCACAGCACTGTATATAGGCGATATATGCAGGTTAATCGAATCCACCCCAACCAATCTTAGTATGTATGGAGTTTTTCTCTCCATCTTCCTGAAAACTGCTTCGAAAACCTACCATTAAATCTGAAGCTATTTCTGTTGTTCCAGTCTTGATGAACTTTGTAATCCTCCTAAGATGTAATCACTCCTAAGATGTGTAGAGCTTCTTGTAGCTGTGATTAAACCATTCAACATTTTTGAGCTAAGGAATTAAAAGTAGTACACATACTATGACTCAATGTCAATGACTCAATGGGATAAGAATATTCTATACATGTTATCTGAAGAGGTTTTTACAGTGGTTGTTACAATGGTTAACTTTTATAATGGTTAAATGGTTTTATAGCAGTCTATCAGTCGCCCATGATTTGTTCTTTCTGTGCATTAACTCATGAGGAAAACACGTGGTCATACCTATTTTCCATCCTGTATTTCATAAAAGCAAACTTATTAACAACCAACAAAAATAACAATGAAAATATTCACATTTCACTAATAAGCTATTAAGGTCATGAAGACATCCCTGCTTGTTAAATATCTTCTAAATCATCTTGCAATAATCCCTTAGAAGTGTGGTGGTGCAGGGGTTAGTGTTGCCAACTCACAGTTTCAGGGTCCCTGGTTTTATCATGAGCTCAGATTACTGTTTGTATGGAGTTTAGTATATTCTCCCCATGTCTGTGTAGTTTTCTCTGGATTATCCAGTTTTCTCCAGCTTCCACAAAACATGCCAGTAGGTGGATTAGCTACTCTTTGACTCTTTGACAATTGACTCAGGGTGTTTGTGAATGTGTGTGCATTCACATACACTCACAATAAGAAATTGTTAAAATGAACAATGACAACAATGACAGAATCGAATACGTACAGTCCTGAATACCACAGAGAAGTCTAAACTTCCAATTTAAACTAAAAAGCTATGTTCTTTTTAAAATAAAAACTTAAAATGGCAAGAATAATAGAGGTAATGAAAATGTAAAAAAAAAAAAAAGAAAAAGAAAAGAAAAAAAAAAAAAGAAAAAATTCCCAAATAGGTAAATGTTTTTGGTGCCTAGTTGTACAGTTAATGATACTGTTAATTATATTGTTTTCTTTCTTTTTTATATATAGTCATACCAATGTAATAATAGCTATAGTAGTCCGTTCCACAAAAAAGAAGTAGAAATTAGAATGCTTTACAGTGTAAGGCAAAACATGTATTCATAAATCAATGAGAATAAGATCAATTAGATTAAACTGTTAAAATGTGGTCAGATGTCATGGTTTGAGTTAAACTTACATTGGCACAAATTCTATTAAATTTATCTAATGCCTAAGTTAATTAGTCTAGACTAAAATCAACCATCAAGGATACATCTGAATCAATCAAAGCAATTAGCATATTAACAAATGTGTTCAAGGCAACCAAATATACTGACGGTGGATACAAAATATCCACAAATATCAGGCGTAAATTATAGCCATGTACAATATCATCAGCTAAGAACACTGATTAGGTTTAAAAGACAAAGAAAAGAATTATTAATAAACACTTAATTATAAACAACTCCTCATCCCCCTTTGTTAATTCATAAATAAAGTCTGCAATAAAATATTGTAATTACATCATACATCAATAAGGAACATCCAAAGATTGTTATAATTATTTTGGTCTTGAGGGAACTGCAATTAGGCTATGGGGGGAAAAAAAAACATTAATGGAGGCTCCAAGAGTGAGACCAACAATTGGCTACACAATAGAAGAATCAATAACAGCAGCAGGAGGAGTAGCATACATACTACTGTATACTGTACACACTAATGTATCACTTTCTATGCCTAAGCACGAAGACTGCATGATAGATCCAAAGCACTTGGATGTATACCATCTCATTAAAAAGCTGTGATGTTGCCAAAAGCAATTAAAATTATCAATTAAAGCAATGCCCAAAGATTTCACCAGATTCCATCCACTCGTTCTACATTAGTAAATACCTGCTATAATATTCCACTTCCATCTTCAAATAAAGTAATGGACAGGATGAGAGATCAAATTTCCAGGATAGTAAAGTTTTCCACAAGGTCTTAAAAATGATCCTACGGAATGTCATTAAGTCATTAGGAATATCAAAAATAAATACATTAAAAAAAGATTCATAAGATTCAACACATAAGCTGCAGAAAGACACTAAACAAACGACATTATCAAGCTTAATGTTCTAAGTTATGGAATCATTCACAACCATAGCCTCCTGTGACGACTCAGCAATGGCAACAGCATGATATCAGTCTCTTAATATGACAAATTTGTTGCATTATTATTAAAACACATTTTAGTGCACACTTCAGTGCAGACTATAGGTATATATCAAGACAGAGAACAGAGAAGGGGTTCCAGCATGATTGATGCTTAGCAGCAGATGAGGAACATGACTCAAAGCTTAGTCATTTCTTGCACTGGGCTATAAAAAGCATCCTGAATTGGACTCATAGCTCTTTCTTTTTGTAGTTTAAGTTACTTTATTGTTCACAATTTCAAAAAAGCACATCACAAAATAGAATTACTGTTGAATTTATTAATAACACTTGCACACCTGGTCATTCATGCAATTATCCAGTGTGTCAATCAAGTGGTGGCAGCATAATGCATAACATCATACAGAAACAGGTTATGAGCTTCAATTAATGTTCACACTGAACATCACAATGGGGAAACATGTGATCTCAGTGGTTTTGACCATGGCATGGTTGTTGGTGCCAGATGGGCTAGGCTGAGTATTTCAGAATCTCCTGAGGATGGCCAGACTGATTCGAGCAGACAGGGAGGCTACAATAATTCAAATAACCACTCTTTACAACTCTGGTGAACAGAAGGCAATCTCAGAATCCACATGTCTAATTTTGAGCCACTTGTGTTTCAACAACAGAAGATCACAACAGGTTTCACTCCTATCAGCCAAAAATAGGTATTTGGGGTTTCAGTAGGCACAGGTTCACTGAAACTAGACAAATGAAGATTGGAAATAGGTCACCTGGTTTTGTCCTGATGCAGTTTTCTGCTTCTGCTGTTGTAGCCCATCTGCCTATGTTGTACCACACACGACATGATTCGGTGTTTTATGCATTCTGCGATTTTTGTTTTATTTTTATATTTATTTTAATCAACGATATGTTTCTACCCGCAGAACTGTCACTCACTGGATGTTTTTGTTTTGTTTTTGTTTTTCACATCATTCTATTAGGACTGCACAATTAATCGAATATTGATCTCGATTATGATTGTGACTGCCCACGATTACATGAATATGATCGACTGCGATATTGACGTTTAAAGTTTGTCTTCCGCTCACAGAAAATGCTGCTGCATATCAAATCAAGTGCTTCCTAAACTTAGAGCCATTCACCATAAAGTGGTGCAGGGATGAAATCATTTTGTAATGCCAAAACCTGGAAACGAGTTATCATTTTTGCGTTCACCCTGCCAGTTTCGATTCGGGTTTGAGAGAGCTTGCACAAGGGGAAATCATGACACTAACATGTTGATAAATGGAACTACAGATGTTGTCAGGAACATTAAACGTCATCATGCCGAACAGGAAAAGTCTTTGCAGATAAACTGGTTCAGGTATTCTGTGCAAAATTGCTTAAAAAAAATGCTTGGCCATGGTGACGTTAAAGTTGAGCGACCGTGGTGTAGTTCTTCAAACTTCATAAAAGTTGTGTTCATTTGTGAAAATTATCTTGATGGACAAAACGTGTTAGTATTGTAAACTTTT
>JANDJT010000164.1:8908357-8928116 GCA_024331685.1 Stegophilus panzeri
ACTCAGGTTGCCTTTGTTTTATCTTAGATTTTGTTTAAATTTCTGAAACAATTTAGTATGAGATGTACACAAAAACATCAGAAATCAGGAAATACATTTTCACAGCACTGTAGATTGTAGTAGTATATCATATAAAAACACAGAAATGTACCTTAATATAAATAATGATAATCAGCTATGACTAAATTCTGGAATAGATTTCCACCTGAAAAAAGTTTGCCCCACCATCCACAAATTTCAAGTTTGAATGATGCCACAGCTTGGACAATTGTATATTGCATTTTATACCCATGGGATGTCTGAATACTCGATTCTGATTGGCTGGAAGGTGTGTGTTAAAACCATATACATTACAGGTAGTTCTGGTCAATTTTATTAATGCACTATAAACAACTGTAACCATAGTAACATACAGTTAAACTCACAGCTTTGAAATGCGGCACAGATGCAGGTAATTTACACATGGAAAACTATTTACTATAATTCATTCAAATAAATGTAATCTTATCACACTACCTTATCTCTGTGAATGATTTAGAGCAGGCATAATTAACCATTAACCATTATTTTTAAAAAATTAACCATTATTTTTATCTTTCAGTCAAATTTTGCACTGCCATCATCAATGACAGCTTTAACTTGTCGATGCTGGCAAATGACCATGGTATAAGCATTATAATTCACGGCTAGGTGTGCGTTACACGATTTCAATGCATGATGTCTAGTATAATCAGTAAGAATTCAGAATCAAAATGGGAAGTTATTGTTCAATTTTTTTTTAAATAAAAAATAAAGCCTGACTGAATTTACATCTTGTTTCAAATAGGTTGCTTTAATAATAAAAATAGAATTCTCTCTCACACAGACCCCATCACTGATTTCTCTTATAATCAAGCCGTGTGCAATCATAGTCCTCAGTCAACAGCCTCATGTGATTGTGCACTGCTTGTTATTTAAACCACCCATTCTTGTCTGCTTTTTGAGAATCAGCTATATATGTCCGAGTAGATCTTATACATCTATACAATAAGGGTAAGACAGTTAGTGGACTTGTGTTGCATTGTGTTAGGGGTCAGAGAATGCCCTCGCTGTCTTACTGTAAATGCCTGGTGGATTTGTCTGCTGTTCTTTTTTTTTTTTTTTTTTTTTTTTTAAATCTAACACAAACAAGTACAATGAAATGATAGTTTATAGGTGTAGAACACTCAGCAGTAGCAATAACAGCACCAATCTCAGTAGGACTTACTGTGAGTGTGTGTTGTAAAGTGTGTTATGGAAGTTAGGGAGGCTTAGTCTTGGGAGACTACATATCAGCTCTTCTGACTGACTGACTGTTCAGAATCATCAATCATTTCCTTGACCTGTTTCTTGTTCATTACAGTAGTCAACCTTTTTCCACAATTTGTAGTGTGGGACTGAATGAACATAGATTCAGATTATAGGTCATGGATCTAGACAGAATAGTGAAAATAGTGAGGTGGGGAAAAACATATGCTCCTGGACAGCCCCAGAATAAGTTAGAGAACATAGTACCCAAGCAAACATCCTAATGAAGATTATGAATCTATCAAAACAAGTTTAGGACAAAGTTCTTGAAATGTATCAACACAGTTTGGCTATAAAACATTATGTCAACTCTACCCATCCCATAGACCACATTAAATCTAGTATTTAAAGAATGGAAAGGATTTTCCACAACCATGACTCTGCCTAGAGGAGGTTGTTAGGCATTAGTCAGAGAAGCTGTCAAGATGCAATGGGTACCTCTGAAGGAGCTGGACCGAGCCATGGCTCAGACAAGAAGAAAGGCATTACTGAAAAAAGGTAATATGAAATCCCCAAAAGGCATGTTGGAGACTCAGCAAACAGGTGGAAAAAGCTGTTTTGTCTGATGAGACCAAAATTCAACGTTTTGGCCTTCGTACAAAGTGTTAAATTTGTGAAAAATGCAACACTGCTCATCACACTGAGAACACCAAGTGTGGTGGTAGCAACATGCTATGGGGATGCTTTTCATCAGCAGGGGCTGGGAGAATGGACAGGGATGAGGGCAGGATGGATGGAGTCAGCCATACAAGTCAATCCTAAAAGAAATCCTATTCCAGTCTGTAAGAGAGTATACTTAAGAATAGGGTCGAGGTTCACCTCAAGCATACTGCCAACACCACACTGGAGTGTTTCAAACCCACTAACCTGAATGTGATCAAATGGCTCTATTAAAGCCCAGAACTCAATACAGTTGTGAATCTGTAGGAAGGCTTGAAAATTGCTGTTCACCAACAGACTCCATCCAATACAACAGAGTTTGTGCTATTTTGCCAATACAAATGGGCACAAATATTACGATCCAGATGTGCAAAGCTGATAGATTATATTAAAAATTGTCTTAGTTTCTTGCTTGTTCCTACTTTAATGTATTTCTGTACATTTTTGACAGAACATTTGTTATACATTTGTGTGAGATAACTATGCCTGGCACTTTTTTCTATCATTCTACCCATTTCCACTAGGATCTATATATTTCCTGGGACACACCACGTAAACCAGCTTACAGACATTAGCGTGAACATACATACTTACAAAAGCAAAAAGAAGAGAGAGTTCATGTCAGCCAAAATAATTAGCTTAAAGCTAATTCTTGGATTATTAGTACTTAATAAATAGGCATCAAAAGTAAACAACTCAGCATTGCTTAGACCATATGGCAAAGCAAATGCATGTTTGCCAAATCAAGGGGGAAAAAACATTATGCATCTGCTACACACACTGTCCCATTACCATCTCACAGTCACTTTATAGCATGAGATAAGATCCTAAGCAGCTCTAAGCTATCTCATCTTCGTCTCTTCATTAGCTAAACGTCTCTTCGGTTTGTCCTTATGTTTCCACTCTCACTCGATCCCCCAGTGGAGCTATTTAGCCTCCCGCAATATCACTTGCAGATACACTCACTCACACAGTTGCAGCAGAGTAGCACACACTCACACACATGCTTCATCCCATTAACTCTGCATCTCACTAACACCCCCTTGACACCACTGTGCAACAGTGTGCATCTTTCCCCCATTTCTCTCGCTTTTCTTTCTCTCTCTCTCTCGCTATTACAAACAAGCTTCCTTCTTTCTTGCTTTGGGTTTAATGATAATATCTGTTAGAGTTTGGATATGAATGGTTTCACACTTAAGTTACTTTGCAGCTGTTGCACAAAGGCTTGTACTTTTCATTTTACAAGACAAGTCATCTTCAGTCATATACATATATATACATATATACACACACACACACACACACACACACACACACACACACACGGATGGATATAGACATAGATATATACAAACACACACATACACATTTCCACAGCTGTGCGATCAATCTCCAGTCAGCTATTCTGCTTATTTCCCTTGCGATTTTTCTTCAAATTCTCTCACAAACACAAATACACATGGCTCTAACTAAAACCCCACTGGTTTCACCCAGGTACTAATTACAGTACAGTTTTAAAACTGTGTTTGAAAACACATGACTTAAAAAAATAGCAATCATGAACATTGCTGCCTATCATATGTTCAGTGAGTGTGTTCCTATGTCTGTGCATAATAGTGTTAAGTCTTTGACTAGACAGTTAGTGGACTTGTGTTGCTTTGTGTTAGGGGTCAGAGAATGCCCTCGCTGTCTTACTGTAAATACCTGCTGGATTTGTCTGTTCTTCTTTTTTTTCTTTTTTTTTTTTTTAAAGCTAACACAAACAAGTACAATGAAATGGTAGTTTATAGGTGTAGAACACTCAGCAGTAGTAATAACAGCACCAATCTCAGCAGGGAATACTGTGAGTGTGTGTGAATTTATTTCTAGTCTATTGTAAAGTGTGTTATGGACATTAGGGAGGTTTAGCCTTGGGAGACTACCCATCAGGTCTTCTGACTGACTGACTGTTTAGAATCATCAGTCATTTCCTTGACCTGTTTCTTATTCATTACACCAGTCAGCCCTTTTCCACAATTTGTAGTGTGGGACTGAATGAACTGAATTGGGATTAAATGCCATAGATCTAGACAAAATAGTGAAAATAGCGAGGCAGGGGAAAACACCTGTTCCTGGAAGGCCCCAGAATAAGTTAGAGAACATAGTACATAACCAAACAACCTCATGAAGACAATGAAGATGCCAAAACAAGTTTAGGACAAAGTTCTGGAAATGTATCAACAGGGTTTGGCTATAAAACATTATGTCAACTCTGCCCATCCCATGGACCACATTAAATCCAGCCTTACCCAAAAACTTACCCAAGGAAACCAATCCAGAAATGTACAAGTCATACAATGTCACTGCCTTTCATTCATTTCTCTCTGACATTTTCCCTTTATCTTATCAGTCATCTGTAACATCACTGTGTGCCTAGCTCAGAGTACACACTCCACTAGCTTATTCCTTAGTTGTACCAAAACAGACAAGTAGCTAGGGGCACTGCAATCTCTGCCACTGATGCCAAACAGGTGGTACAAGCAAATAAAGAGCAAGGCTTTTATTCCCATCTTGTTGTTTCTTGTGTCTCCAACCAACCATACTAACTACTGTCAGCTTAATTGACATCAAACCAGGAAGAATGGTCTTCACCAGGGTTGTCACACTACCAAAAATCTTTCTGCTTTTTACCCCGATTTTATCTCAATTCTGTAATTTGCCAAGTCCCACCAATTTACCAACTCTTTCCTATCGTATGACCATGGAGGCTGAAGACTATCCTGTGTTTCATCTGAGACAAGTGAAGCCAGCCACAGCATCCTTTTAAACTGCTGCATCACAACACATATGAACTCACTAAGAAGAAAATTGTAACTGCCCACTTCTCTTCTGCATGCAAGCGCTCACACACATCCAAAATTGATTACTGTGTCTCTCTAATTTATAAGGGGGAGAGTAACACCATACAGAGGGGTTATATAAAGCTCTTCATAAGTTAAATAACACAAATACTAAACTAAAGCATTGAAAAATAATTTCACTTAATATTAAACTTTTGAACTTACTATGTTAGAGCCATGTAGCACTGACCAATCACCACTCAGGAGACACACTGATATTGTCCATCTCTCCATCTATTTTCTGTACTGTTTATCTTACACAGGGTCACGGGGAGCCTGGAGCTTACCAAGGGGTCTCAGGGCACAAGGCAGGATACACCCAGGCACAATCACACACACTCTCACACATCCATTCACACACTATTATATCTACAATTTAGATATGTCAATCAACCTACAATGCATGTCCTTGGACAGGAGAAGGAAACCGGAGTACCCAGAAGAAACCCCAGAAGCACGGGAAAAACATGCAAACTTCCATTGCTATTGTCTGAGCATTAATGTCATAAAAGACATGCACAGAATGGTATAGCAGTTATAGTTATAGCCTAATACTGTACAAAACCAAACTGCACTATTAATAAGCTTAAAGCCGTGCTTATTACATTGCAGGGAGCAGAGAGAGACTCTTTGCTGCTTGTAATGTGGATTTCCTGTTAACTAGCATCAGTACATGAAGTTGTTTTGCATGTTTAGTATCTCTATTTCAAAAATCAGATTACATAAAAATTAGATGATTGATTTGTAATGGCAATTGGAAAGAAGCAAATTCACTGCATCACTAAAAAGGAAAAGCAGTTACTCAAGTGCCTGAGAGAAACTGTCAGGAAAATATTTAGCCATCAACCTGCTGAATCTTAGTTGAGGTTGCAATGTTAGTCTAAACATACTTTGCATACTACTTATTCTTTTTTCTGTTCACTTATGTTTATAATTTGTCCTTTCTGTAAAATGAGGACGTCTTCATCTTCATTTCAAACTGTTGTAACACACATTGCAGAGTGTGTTACATAGGACATATGTAACACACTCGGAGGAAAGCATTATCCACCCCCAGCCATGAGCTCACAGACGCCCAGGATTGGCTAGTGTCACTGTAATTGATGAGGGAGAAATATCCCTCTCACTCAGAGAGCACACCCTAGTTTTGCACTCTTGGACCACTGATCACGGATGGCTGTGGGATTCATATTTATGATCTCCAGATGATAGGGTGAACATTTTTGCTGTTAATTGTATGTTGGAGTAAACTGCTGTCTTAATGACATGCGATATTTAATCAAGTAGATATTAAACATTATTCTCCAAACTGCTTTCAATAAAAACCATTCCAGCACCTGCATAAAACCCAAATAAGACAGGTGAGGTAAATAAAGTATTGGACAGTACATCCGTTAGCAATCATTAGTGTGCTATTACTGGCCTTTACAATACAAATACTATATACTGTAAAAGGACTGACATGCAACTTAGCAAACCCTACATATTGTGATTGGGAGCATGCAGCTCATACACACAAGCACCGACGCGCTCCTCGCACAACTGCCAGCCGGGTGCTGAACGGACAGCTCCTCTTCAGCACCACGAATGTTTTGGACAGCACAAAAGCACATGGCTGTGAGGCGGGGCGGCTTAAACACACACGGCTGGCAGCCAATGAGTGGAGCGGCAGCTGCTCACCATGCAGCAGATGCCGGGAGAGTATAAAAGGACCGCGGCAGCACAGTTGAGAAATATCTCAGATTTTGGTCATGCTGATATTCTTGTCTGTCTACCTTGCAGAAGCCGACATAGAAGACAACAGCACCGGCAAAGACACTCCCTGGCTCCATTGCTCTCCTGGCCGATACCTGTGACCCATGCTATGCTCTCTGGGTCCCACCAGCCTGCTCCAGTTAGTCTGCCGCTCCCCACTACGGGAAGAATGCACCACTCACAGCCCTCACACCAAGACCTCACACCTGCACCTTCCCCCTTTCTCCACATACTAAAATAAAAGCACCTTCTGTTTTGCCTCCACTCTGCCTTCTGTGTGTCTGTGTTAATCCTGCCACAGCGTTGAGTAGTCACAATATGTTCGTTTGTGCTGTAATCATCTTGAAGAATCTCAGTCACATCCGATGTGAGTTGTGTTTGTCGGACAGGTTTATCTTATTTTTGCAGTGAAGGTTCTAATCACCTTTGACATACTAGTTTTTTCTGTTCACTTTTTTTTTTTTTTAAACTGAGGATTCGAAATGTGTTTGTTTAATCCATGCAGTCTCATCCAGTCAAATTATCACACACTCTGATTCCACTACAGGCAAAACAGAAGGTCAGTTCGGTGTTGGCCTATTTAAATGCAGCATCAAGTATTGAACGTTATAGAATCGAACTGTTTACCACTTTCAATATGTTTTTCAACTCTACTCTCCACCTGTCTGCCCCGTCAATCATCTGTACATTTTGCAATCCATTCAGAAGCA
The DNA here is from genome assembly GCA_024331685.1 of Stegophilus panzeri. Lineage (NCBI taxonomy): Eukaryota > Metazoa > Chordata > Actinopteri > Siluriformes > Trichomycteridae > Stegophilus > Stegophilus panzeri. The sequence goes on from JANDJT010000164.1 coordinate 8,915,688, forward strand.
AGATATGAGGAGACCTAATGTCAGCATTAGCAGAGATGCTGTGATACACCACTGGCTTGACAATGATGAATTTGTACAGAGGCTTCACCACTCTGAGACTTTGAGCTTCTACTCTGTCAAACACGTATTGTAAAAAAGTTTGATGGCTCAATTTGTGGCTGAGACAGAAAACTAATAATTAGCTTGAAGAACTATTTGACAAAGACGTTAATGAATATAGCTGTCATTCAAGCTGATCCCCCAACAAATCAGTTGTGACAACTGAATGCTGTTCTAACTGGCACCAGGAACTCAATGGTGTAACAGGCATTCAAACCCACAAAGTTGTTGTCAGCGGAATACAAGTGCTTGTGTCAATCATAAGTTATCAGACCTGGATCAAATGCTGCACATGTTTGAAATAATTTATCTGATGGCTCTCTCATCTATCTGTCTCATCAAAGATCTAGACTTTTGACATTTTATTGGGGCTCAGACAGGAGAATTTGCTGGAGGCTAAATTAAGCTTCCACAACCTGTTGGAAATCTGTACTGTGAAAGTAAGTACTGTAAGTGTAAAGATAATGCTGTACAGCAGACTGCGGTCTGGATGAGTACCAACCAAAGTGTTTCAGAGGACCAAACTGAGCCCTCAAAAAATACTGTAGCAGAGACAATAAACATGAAAGTCTGTAGTCCAGTGATTCTAGTTTTCTAAATATGACCCAGATAAGATTTATCAAATCACATGCATTAACGTAAATTATTTCGCTGAGAGCAGCTCATCGGACCATAGAATTGTGTTTTGAATGCGAGTGTGCATGAGATCTTTCAACAAGGTTTCATAATGATGTACAACAGAGTATTTGCTATAAATACTGCCATCATACATCATTCCCTTAAACCTTCTTGCGGAGACTTCCTAATGACAAGGATAACACATACAAGCAATGTCATGAGTAAAAGCACTCACCTTAGGTGCTCAGTGAAGACCAATGCACTCATACTGCTGGGAGATGCGATGTTAAACTTTTAGAACCTGTAGAAAGAGAAAGGTCTTGCCTAGGTAGGAGGAGAACAGTTTCCTGGAGGTTGCACACCTTTAATGAGAAGGAGATGCTTCTTATAGAGGGGCATCTCACAGCAGGGTCCAGCCCATTTGTACGCTAAAAAGAAATGCTGGGTTAAACGTAACCCAATTTGAGTCAGTTCTGTAATCCAGTACCAGGTCAATATATAACAGAACACATGCTGGTTAATTTGACCACACACTAGCTTACAGTATGTGTCAAACAGACCATGCTGGGTTGCTTTAATACCCAAAGATTATTCATTTATTCCAAGCCAAAGGCAAGTTTTACCTTTATTTCAGGGTTATTCAACATATTTGTGATTATTCCTGACCTAGATGGAGGATTTGAATACATTTTAATGAGATAATTAGGCAGCACTTTAGTTGTATAGTCCTCTAAACAGCTCATCGGCCCATAGAATAGTTTCAGGGCTAGAGACGCTTGTTCAGAAAGGGGAGAATTCATGGACCTTCATAGATTGTTCATTTTATTTACTCTCTCTGATCTGATTTACAAAATGACAACATGACTTGTTTAAAAAAAAAGTTGATGACAAACACAAAGATGTATGAGTTTTATACACACTCACATTCAAAACACTTGCATCTTATCTGTTCTGAATCTGTAGCACTTGTCAAAATGGCTAATGTGAAGCGATACTATGAAACAATACACAACCACTTTGAACTGTTATATGTATAGCCATGAACTAATCATCAAAGCATGAAAAGGAAATTGTTGTCAATGTTGAATTGAGTCACTGGTTAAGCACCAAATGCAGAGATCAAGACGGACAAAGTCTCTTATCAACTGGCAAGCAAAGTGCTTCTGAAGCTGTGGGAGGTAACACTAATTGATATTCAAATGTAAATCAGCATTAATTCTACGAGATTCTAAAGATCTGAGTGTGTAGTTTTACTTTTCTCTTTTCACTGCTACAGTAGCAAACAACTAGCAAGGATGTCAATGATTAAGTCTGTTGCTGATCCATTGTTTAAGTCTCACACCACTGGAAAATGAAGTGAAAATCCTTGACAATGTGATGTGAGGCAATCTTCTTGGTTTCTCCACGTTTTCACACAGTATAGTACAGTACAGATAAATTGCACAACTTGCAGGAAATATAATAAATTCCTGCAGTGATACACAAGGGGTGATTGATAATACAAAATTGATATAGTTTAAAGTCTGTAATTTTAGTTAATACACTTTAAAGTACTACTTCTTGCAAAATTCCTGTAGTCTACCACAGCTATATATTTGACAAACCATTTATCTGACTCTTGACAAGCATGTTGTTTTATTCCACTAAACATATACAATGTAAAATGCTGTTAGTGGACTATGTTAACTGTAATTGTGCTTTGAAGAACAGACTTTGCTTATTCTCCTGCATCTGAGACTGAAGGTCAGTGTGTGCGGAGATTTCCTAATGACAGGGATAACACATACAAGCAATGTCATGAGTAAAAGCACTCACCTTAGGTGCTCAGTGATGACCACTCACACCACCTTTAGAATCTGTAGAAGCGAAAGGTGATGCCTAGGTAGGAGCAGAACAGGCTTCCTGGAGTGGCATGCCTTTAATGAGAAGGACATGCTTCTTATAGAAGGGAATCTCACAGCAGGGTTCAACCCATCTGTACACTCTTTAAAAAAAAATAAATAAAATGAAATAAAAAAAAAAGCTGGGTTAAACTTAACCCAATTTGAGTCATTTCTGTAACCCAGTGCCAGGTCAATATATAACAGAGCACATGCTGTTTAATCTGACCACACACTAGTTTATGTGTCAGACAGAACATGATGGGTTGCTTTAATACTCAAAGATTATTCATTTAGTTCAAGCCACAGGACAGTTTTTACCATTTGTTTAGGGTTATTCAACATATTCGTGATAGTTCCTGACCTAGATGGAGGATTTGTGTCACGTAATGTAGGCACAGGACAGAAGCAAGTGCAGATATGGCAGTTTAATGGAACAACAGCAAGTCCAAAGGATAAGGCAGAAGACAATATTCATGAACATGCAGAGGTCAGGCGATCAGGCAAACAGCACAAACATGGCAGGGCAAAGAGCCGAAGTCATAAACGTAAGCAAAGTCAAAACACCAGAATAAACAGACACGCTCTAAGGTTTAACGACAGACACAAGGCAAATGAGTGTCTACTTCACCAAAAGCTTAGTGCCTGAACATTGTCTATTATAGTGTGGTGTGATGTTGCTTGTGATCAGAAACAGGTGTGTGATTAGTCCTTATGAGAAGGTGACGTGTCTGTGTGTTGCATTAGGAAGTGTAGTCCTCTTCGGCCATGTTTTTAGTTGTTGGTACATTCTGGGAAATGGAGTCGCTGGTTTGCTGTGGTATGAAAATTTGAATACATTTTAATGGGATAATTTGGCAGCACATTGTTTGCATAGTCCTCTAAACACTCTAGAAACCATATACAGACTCTCTTGAAGTGAGGTCATGTTTCTTAGGTCATCTAAGAACTATCAAAAGCCACTGTATAAACTGCATAACATGAAAGCAAAAGGGACAAGCTGATAATCTTTACACACTCTAGAGACTATCTTCTAAACATCAACAACCGTAAACTGTTGATATATTGTAGAGAATTAGTTGATAGGCTTGTTGGTGACAGTCACCTGACAGGCTGTTGGAGATCTATAGATGGTTTGCTGATTGTTTGTATTGACAGTGGACTATTCAAACAAAGTGTTACTAAAAAGTTTAAAAGTTTGAAATTAAGTGAAATTAAGGTGTTTGCTATTGATTTATTTTTGCAGTTTATGTTCGAACTATAATGCTGGAAATTTTGAACACCCAAAAATGCATTTTTGTTTTGTTGTATAAAATGTATTATTATTATTATTATTATTATTATTATTACTGTTATTGTTATGATTACCCTTTCACATTCATGCAACTATCCAATTAGCAAATCATGTAGCAGCATGTCAAGAGCTTCAGTTAATCACTTCAAACGTTACAGTGAGGAAAAATGTGTTCTTAGTGATTTTGTGGCACTGTGGCACACGCAGAAATGGCTTGCTGATGAGAGAGATCAGAGGAGAACTGCCAGTTTGTAAGATTACAGTAACTCAAACAACCACTCTTTCTTGAGCAGAAAAAGTATCTCAGAATGCACAACATTTTGAACCTTGCAGCAGATGGGCTACAACACCAGACGACCACATCATGTTCCACTCATGCCAGACTAGAACAGGAGTACAGGCTACAGTCAGATCAAGTTGGTTTTTATTCTCATTCCTCTATATAGCTTGGATACATTGAAACGAAATGTTTCTTCAGGACTATGGTGCAACACAGAACAGTACGTAAGACTACATAAAGTGCAAATACACAACAATGTGAGATGAGTGCAAGACAGTAAATATATAGAAGAGAACAATAAATGCACATGACAATAAATACACAGAACATCGGCTGCAAACTGTAAACTAGTGTGTAGTTTAGCTGCACAAGTATAGCAGCAATATTGGCAGCAAAAAACAAGTTCCATAATATGAGTGACTGATATTAAGTGACTATATAAAGTGCAATACTGAGTCATACTGGGTTAGGTGTAGGCACAGGATCACCTAAACTAGATTGGAAATGTCCATGTTGTGGTTAAAGTCAGTAAGATCGCTTTTTAAAAAAAAAATTTTTTACCTATTCTGATGTTTAATGTGAACTAAAGCTCTTTACCTGTATCTGCATCATTTTATGAACCAAACCTTAGACCAGTTACTTAGCATACACACATGCTAAACATTGATTTCAGAATCAAGAACACCAATCACACATTTTCACATTATGAAAATGCTTTCCAGTCTCATTTTATGTGCAACAAGAGAACACTACAGCTCCTAATGTAAGTGAAATGGTAGCCAAAGATATTTTGTTCAAGGGCACAAGGTGTTCTCCAGATGATAGGAGGTTAGGAGTGGTCAAATAGAACAAAATTTTCTGTATAAATATTATTGGTTAAAGTTTCTATTTTATATCTCAAATCCATAAATCCTTGTGTTTTCCACACAAAGCCCTGTTAGCAGAGGTTCATTAAAAAGGAAGCAGTCTCAGTATCCTGGCTGATTTAAAACATTCTACGGATAAATGACATTTGCTACATATATATTGTATATTTTAGTTCCCATTTACTGCTTCGAAAAAAAACATCATATGGTAGCATTGCTGTTTTCTATATAATTCCCCATTGCACAAAACTGCTGTTGCTACTATTATGCCACAAAACTTTTGGTATGCTAGACAATGGCAAGATCTTGAAACATTTTTTTTCCTCTCTGCAATTGAAACCCCATTCAAAGAGGTTAAGAAGGGGTACCAGGGTTGGCATGATGAGATGCTTCACTCAAGGCTAATGATGGCAGAATTCAGTCCTGATTATTCATTGATCTCTACTTCACTTGCCAGACACCGGCTCTCCATCAAGATGGATGTACCCTTGAGCTGTGCTCATTACTGCAAGTATTAGGGAGCACTCACTTGCCTGATATTATAAACGTACAGAGCATAACCTCTATCTCTTCCTTTTTCACTCAGTTCCCTAACAAGATTAGTTTTGTTGTGTGTGCTCTCCACCATGACATTCATATGAAGTGTTCGTTTGTTAGGTGATTGGAACATTACTGATCAAATTAAAACACATCTGTGTTTGGAAATATGTAAGACCCGGCATCAGCATTGTTTTATCACATTGTGGACAATCCTGGGTCATGGTGGCTTAGTGTTTAGCACATTTGCCTTACACCTCCAGGGTTGGGGATTTGATTCCCACCCCCGCCCTGTGTGTGTGGAGTTTGCATGTTCTCTACGTGCTTCGGGGGTTTCTTCTGGGTACTCTGATTTCCTCCCCCAGTCCAAAGACATGTGTTATAGGCTTTAATAATGGTGCTCCATGGGATGTTCACTGTTTGGGATATTTTCTTATAACCAAAGTCTTATTGACACTTTTCCAGAACTTTGTCTTGTTTTGATAGCTCCTTGGCCTTCATAATACTGTGGCTGCATCAGAAATTGCATACTCTGACAGTACCTACTGCATTCGATTTAGTACCTACGGCTTGGCTGTTGATAGGGTACATACTTATCAGTATAAGTGATAAGCATGAATCCATTCTGGATGTATTACACTGAGCCGATTCTAACAGCTCTTCCATGCCAGTCCTGCTGCATTATGGGATAGTGCAGTATCCACAGTGTCCAGTGATTCCATACTGCAGAATTGAGGTGGAAGCAGAAGGTCATCCGGGTATTTCTCACCTACTGTTTTATGAATACTGAGAATTCGGACATACTATTCCTTTGGTGTACTGCTTTTTGCATACTGTGTAGTAGGGTAGTAGGGATAATCAAAATCATGAACTACCCTACTACACAGTAAGCGATAAGCAGTACATCAGAGAGTTAATATGTCCGAATTCTCAGTAGGCGAGAAACAGTAGGTGAGAAATACCCGGATAGCATACTGCTTCTGGCGAGATTTTGCAGTGTGCACCATACTAGTCAAAAATCCATAATGCAATGGGACTGGTGCAGAAGACAGCGCGTTGGCTCTTTTTAAGTATTAAACCTTGGTTAAACAGGACTTGTTGAAGGTTTACATGAGAACATAGTTATCACAGCGTTTGAAACCTTTTTGTAATCTCCATCATGCTTTAGCCGGCCAAGCTAATGGCAAGGAATTTACCTCAGTCTGTTAACACTGCCCACAATAAATTGCTAATTCAGTTAACTTTCCAGATGTGCATATTGCCGTTAGAGCGGTTGCTTTTATCTGGTGGTCCCTTTGAGATTTTAGTGTTTATGATAACGTCGAAGGTCACATGACAATGCAAACATGGCGGATGTAGTATGTGCAGGATTGTATTCATACTACACACACATACAGATTATTACATACTGTTTCAATGGCCATGTAATATGTATTGTCACAGCATGCAATTTCGGACACAGCCCAGGTCTCTAGCAAACTCTGGTGTCTTTCAGGAACAGGTGCAGGGGCACAGGAGGGTGTTTTACACTGGGGGTGCTGGAATTTTAAACAGTATACTAATGCATGCCATGATGCTCTTACAAAATCTGATATTCTTTTTGTAAATTCCCCTAATTTACACTTAAAGGCCCAGATATGATCAATGAAGACCAGGAGTCAAGAGATACAATCAAGTGAAGAAAATTTTACTGAAGAATAGTTTGCAGTTTCATCAGCAGAAATCAGCTTCACACTCAGCAAGGAGTTCGTAGGTTGCTCTGTGTACACACTCATTACAGCAACAATTATACTTTCACACAATCACTAAGCTAGTCATTACATCAGGCTGAATGATTCTGATTGGTTAAGGCATAGATACATTTTGAAAATTTCCACATATGGCTGTGTGTCAGAAGAATATCTCCATCGATTATCTGGATGTCAGTCACATCCTGGTGTAGACACAGCGTGAACCACTGATGATAATAACAAAAATAATAATAAGAACCACAACACAATGCAAAACAAATGCCAAGCACCTAAGGTGGGAAAATAAAAAACTTATAAAGGGGAGCTAATTAAGGGAAACACAAGACAGGTGTGCACAAGAAATATGTGGAATACCCAAAGAAGAACCTATGTGCGAGGTTGCATTCTGGTAGTCTGGAGGGGAATTGTCCATGGTGGATGTGACATTATTATTATTGTTATTATTATTATTATTATTATTATTATTATTATTATTATTATTATTTTACCATTTACATGAATGTCTCCCATACTTTATGCATTCTGAAACAAATTTATTTATTGAGTACAAGACACTTTAATTGCACACAGGTTGACTCCATTCAACTAATTATGTGACTTCTGATGGGGCTTCACAACAATGGGGGTGACAATTTATGCAATCACCAATTTTACATTTAATTGTTTGTAAATAGTATATTGATATTTTGGCCAATTTTGTGTAAATTCATGATATACAATTCCAATTTAATTATGCCCAATTAATTTCAAGTTTGCACCACTACAAAATGTGGAAAAGTTTTAGGGCGTGAATACCACAGTATGTCTGTGATGACACATTATTAATCAAATGAGATCTGAATTTCTTCACTCACCTCTCCAGTTATGTAAATATTTGCAGATCTGTCCAGTGCAAAAGATGCCAAGGACCTTTCACAACTCACCAAACACTGAATGTGGAACATGGATCATACTGTAAAAACGAGAAGAGCAATATGGATGCCAATTTGCATACTTGGCAAACAAGGGAAATAAGATTTTTAAATATCTTGATGCCTTTTGACATTCAAATGTGTTGAATATGAGTGTCCAAGTCAGTGGCTGAAGTGTGTGAAGGAGTGTGACAGCTTCCTCTCAGAACCAGACCTAACGCACTGTGGGAGGCAAACAACAGTGGCACAATCCTTCTCTCCTACATCTTCCTTTCTTCAGTGCCAGTTCCTGTTTACTATGTCACACACAAATCCCACATTCAGACCTCCAGAGAAATCCATAGTGATTCTTCACACAAACAAAGTTATTTTTTAATATTAAAATGCATCACTGCCATTTCACTGTAATAAACTAGCTACGAATTTCTACACACATCAAGAATCGAATGACCACCACTAATAAACCACAGACGGAATTGGGGATTGATATTGTTCATCTGTTGGAAATATCAAAGCTTCCAGTGATGAAGTGCAATAAAAGAGTGATCATAAACATGAAATATTCATGAGTAGCAAAGGAAGGTGGATTTCCTATATGTAGTGGACAGCTTCTGAATCTCCAGAATGCATCAGTTTCCTTTTATCCTACTTATGGAAATTTCCTTTATGTCTCCTTCACCTTTACTTCTCACGGTCCAGTGCTGCCTGGGGGAGTACAGGATCCCCTTTGAATCTTTGACTCCACTCAATGTTTCTTTATGTCATATTACAGAGGTTTTTTTTTTTTTTTTTTTTTTTGCCACTGTTGCCCTTCAAATTGTTGACTGGAATCTGGGACTTGTAAAATGCTGCTTTATGTGAAAATGTGTTTTATAGAAAACACTATACAAATAAAACTGGATTGAATATGTTCAGGTTTACTCTTGTACCTTTTTCTTTTTCTTCTTGTCAGGTCCTTTCTTATATGCAAGAAAAAACAAATCACTACCCACTTCCAACCTTAAGATCAGACATGGTGTAAGAGACATGGAAAAAAGTACCTGTACTGGGATATTATACTTGAGTGAAAGTATAGTTAACATTCAAAAATCTTACTCAATTAAAAGTTGAAGAACCTAACCAAAGATTTAGTGAAAAAGTTGCTACTTTTAAATGTACTCAAGTATTAAAAGGGTACATTTTACATCTTGCTAGTTATATGCATGACTAATGCTACACAGTTTGTCAAAGAATTAACCAGAAATAAAATAGCCCGTAAATAACCAGTATAGCTAGAATTTGACTTTCTGCTTAGTCAATTATGTTATCTACTGAAATCAATGATAGTCAAAGCTGGGATTAGCAAATAAAATAGGCTGACTTTGTTAAATAAAGCCAGTTAATGTTGGAAAATTAGCAAAACTAACATACTCAATATGCCTCTTCAGTTTAGACAGTAGTATATTGCAGCATGAGGTGGTCATGGATTGACATGGTTCCACATTGATGAACTTTATTGAGTGCCAAACTTAAATATAAATAAAATCCACAGTTGTTGGCTGTGAGAGAAGAGACATACAAGATTTGTATGGAAGTAATTAAGAATGCAATTATTCAAACTCCTTACAGTAATAAAAGCAGTGGTGGCTTGACGGTTAAGGCTCTGGGTTATTGATCAGAAGGTTGGGGGTTCAAGCCCCAGCAATGCCATGCTGCCACTGTTGGGCCCTTGAGCAAGGCCCTTAATCCTCTCTGCTCCATGGGCGCTGTATCATGGCTGACCCTGCACTCTGACCCCAACTTCTTAACATGCTGGGGTATGCGAAGAAAACAATTTCACTGTGTAGTAATGTATATGTGACCAATAAAAGACTCATTAATTTCACATGTTCTCCCTGTGTAAACAGTAACCTGGGCTCCAAATCCAATTTTGGACCTCAGAGCTGTGAGGCAGCAACCATGCCACTCCATTATAATGAATTATAAACTAAAATCCATCAAGGTCTTTAGAGTAGCATCAACCACAATGTATGTAAAAAATTAAGTAGAACCCAGTCCACAGTTTCCTTTATCAGTGGTCAGAGGAGTATATAAAAAACATTTTCCTCAACCTGTATTAGTATTAGTGCTGAAAAAGCTAGATCTGATTCCATACATATTACCGGTATCTCAGGTCTTATATCTGCATTTATTAGGGTCTTAAATTGAACTAATTCTCATATCTCAGACATTCAAGCTTGAAATTGTGAAACAGTGGCACGGCTCATGCAAGAACCCAATCTTTCTCCTTCTTTTAATGTTCCCCTTTACCCGAGGCGTGCCCCCCATACACTTTGATCTGTCATCTCTAAACTCCCATATTTCCAGCCTGATATCTTAATCTTTTTTATTCGCTTCCCCAAAGTGCAAACACAGATTTGCATCACTTATTGAAATGTAGTAAATGTAACTCTTTTCACTTATAGTCGCCTTAAGCAAAGTTGATTTAATTTCACTGCTGTTGCAACAAGAAAAGTCAGCAAACCATCTTAAAAAACCACCAAGAGCCCTTTTGACAGCACACATGCAGTTGTTTCCAGTTGTTAACATTCCCGAGTCCTCCAGCACCACCATATCAATGAGGGAAATTAAAATAACACAAGACCACCAGCACCTGGTTTATCAGGTCCTGCAAGTGAGAACATCCTGTGAATGTTTCTGAATATTGCTCTTGGTAAAAGCAAAGCTTATTTTAATCGCTCTCACACACCTGCATGACATTGACTTCCCTCACAGCACGGTATGTGTTTCAGAGAAAGACTATATGCATTTGTTTCTTTAATACATAGCTCAATATGAGGAGCTTTGCAGCAAAAGTATATTTTGTATTCTACAGTGCATACAAACTTGAGATCATGAGAATGCATAGAAAATCATCTTGAAATTCATGTTTGCATGATAAATAGTTTATTTAAATGGGGAACAAAATTACGAAGAATAAGCATAGACAATAAACATTTTGAAATAACTGAAAATGCATTTAAACATAAAAAGACATGGTATGCAAAATGACAGTGATGTGTATTATTCCCCTTAGTGCAGGCAAATTACTTTCATGATCACTGCTCTGCAGTTGAAAGTTTTTTTTCCTTTCTTTGCCTTTTCAGAAATTGCTCTTCAGATACCCATCTCCAATCAGAGACTACTCACGAATCTAGTAATCTCACAACACAGCACATGCACTCTTGCTGTAGTCGAGTTGCTGTACACTTACAGCAACATATTGTTTTATTATTTTACAGGATTGTGCTTTACATAATTGTGTAAATAGTTTGGTTAGTATCGTTTTAGGTAGGTGGGAGAATTGTAAAAACTTTGTGTGTGAAATCTGGAAATTTGTGGATCTTTCTGTGCATGTCAAGAGGACACAAGTGCTGGTATTCAATGGTTTTATTTAAAAGTAGCAATTGAACAGAAACATAATCCAAGGGCAGAGATACAGGCAAGGGTTAGGCAATGAACTATCACTGTGAACAGGTTAAAGCAAAAATCAACAACAAGAAAGACAGAACAAGATTTCTGAATGAGAAAGACTATGACACAAGGAATTGTTCGGTAATGACTGGCACAAAAGACAGAGAGTATATTCCGCCCCGAACAAGGAAACATGATGGCTATAAATACACAAACTAATCAAGGCCAAACTGAATACAGGTGTAAGTAATCATGACACATTAGGGAGACAACCAATGACAAGACATAGGAGGAGACAAGACATGAACTAAAACAAAAATACACATGACAATGTAAAGAAACACTAGACAATACAGAAGTGCATGCCATGATGCTGAGAGCTGCTATGAGCTCTGAGAGGTGTGGAATGCAGCACTCTGCATGAGGGGGAAATGCATGCCAGTGCCCTTTATTTTAGGGACTATTTTAAGCGAACACCCTCTATTATATACAACATCCTCTTTGATGCAAGTTTATAAGCTAGAAAGTTTTTTGAATGTTAAACAACTGAAATTTGTCTTTTAGTGCAAGTAAATTCAACATCAGAGTTGAACCAGTACAAGCTTGTTGAGACAAGGAGTGGCTCTGTGGTTAAACCAGGTCAGAAGGTTAGGAGTTCAAATCCCAGCACTGCCAAGCTGCCGTGGTTGGGTCCTAGAGGAAGACCCTTAACCTTCAACTTCTCAGTTGAAAGTTAGTCTATTACTGGAAACATATGATAT
>JANDJT010000164.1:8931681-8946030 GCA_024331685.1 Stegophilus panzeri
CTCACACACTCACACACACACACACACACACACACTCACACACACACACACACACACACACACACACACACACACACCAGTCCACTTCACCAAGCTCCATATCTTGATGATTTATTTTATCACAGAGAAAGTGAAGGAGACTAAGGACAAAATCATGAGAATGTGAGATTGATCTTAGCACAGAGAATAATCAAGAGCTGTCAAATGCTCCAACATGAAAGACTGCAGAATGTAGAGACAAAGAGGGGAAAAAATAATTCATGGAGTGGAAGAGAAATCAGAGTCCCAAGCTGCCATGTTAATGGTCATCTACCTGATTAGATTTCTCAGATAGAGTGCTTTCAGATTGTTGATGGGAAAAGATGTATGATTTCTCACACTGCCTGATATCCATCACTTTGAACTTTCATTGCGAGCTAGATAGAATATGCTTTTATATATGCATAGATACTATATATCTTATAAGATGAGATCCCTCAAAATATGGTATCTCATTTCCCCATGGCTTTACTCAAACTCCCAACTCCCCACATAATTTACTTAATGCACCTTTTCTTTATAAAGCCAATGAATTATGTGTCAAACTATTTTTTACTTCCATTTTCATTCCCATTCCAAAATCTGAATTGCAAATAATCTAGTATTGGATGAGAGCCAAGCTTCATCAATTTCAGGTGAAGACACTAGCCCCCATATTGAACTGATATGATCAAATTGCACATCATCTCCAGGTAACCAGTTCTTCAGTCAGCCTATCTATCAACTTCCAGTGGGGTCTCGCCGAGACTGATTTATGATCTGTTTGGTGGTGAGACCTGAGGAGAGAGCCTCCTGCTGTAGCTAATAATGCTTTCTCTACCCTGTAGCACCAGCCTCAATAATCTCTTATTCAAAGCACAGCAAATGACACAGCCTCAGTTGTAGGAGATTGAAAAACTTGTTTTCATTTCAGGGAGGATGTGGAAGTGTATCTTCTCGCATAGAACAGATGACCTGCACCAAGGAAATGATCCCAACAGAAATGTTTCCTTGTGCATGAATGAGTAATATGGACTGTGCTGAAAGTGAGATGTAATCGAAGGAATACTGTAACCTTCATATCAGAATTATTCACAACACTCTAACAATATAATTAGATCTCATAAATGATAATTAAATGAGGACTATGCAATACCATGTGTCTATGTTTCTATGATAGAATTATGCATGCATGCATTTTAAATGGAATATCCTACTAGTAGTGTTAAAAATAGTTTCTAGGAATTATAATAATATTACTACTACTAATATACTACTACTACTACTATTATTATTATTATTATTATTATTATTATTACAACAACAACAACAACAATAATAATAATAATAATAATAATAATAATAATAATAATAATAATAATAATAATAAATAATAACTATATATTAGAAAAAATGTAACATTTTCATGGCTTTTTTTTTGCAGACTTGTTTCCAATTCTCTGGCCCAGAAACTCCACCTCAAACCCCCCAAACAACCCAAATGCTCTAAAATTAAAAACTGCATCTTTAATCTGCCTCTTCTTGGTAAATTTAGACTACAAATCTGAGAGTATATGTATATTCAGAGCTCAAGATGCTGTACGTCAACTGGTTTTTACTTCTGGATTTTACTTTCAATCTGGATTTTACTCTGCTGCCAGTCACCTGCTTCAACCAGCTGTTTCTCATCTCATTAGTGATCTGTCATTCATGAACAATACGGTCATTTTGAATGAATCTTTAATATGACTTCGGAACAAGGAACAAGGAGTTGTCTCAGAGAGTGATTCATTCACTTTGTGTCGCAACTTCCCCATATGTTCTGCACAGGAAACAGAAATGTTTTGTTCACCTCTCGAGTCTTCTGGTTCAAGTTGTTCGTTCGTTCATCACGTCACAGCCCCACTGCATTCAGCCTATGGGGCGGTCACAATGGATGAATGAATGACTCGAACCCGAAGACTCGAGAGGTGAACTAATAATTTCCTTTTCCAGTACTGCATGGTGCATTGCCTATAGGGCGGTTACGGGATGAATGAATGACTTGAATCCAAAGTCTCGAGAGGTGAACTAATAATTTCTCTTTCCAGTACTGCATGGTGCATTGCCTATGGGGCGATCACGGGATGAATAAATGACTCGAACCAGAAGACTCAAGAGGTGAACTAATAATTTCTGTTTCCAGTACTGCATGGTGCATTGCCTATGGGGCAGTCACTGGATGAATGAATGACTCGAACCCGAAGACTCGAGAGATTAACTAATCATTTCTGTTTCTGGGGAACAGACGTGGCAAATGTGACGTGACAAAAGAACGACTCGGATCGGGAGGTGAGGTGAACTAACAGACTGCATAGACCGAAGACCCAGCTACGCTATTAATTAATAATTTCTGTTTCTCATAATTTGGCCTCGGCTGCATTAGCGTATAGTTTATTTTTTATTCCAAATCTGATCAAGGTTTGCATAAGTACTAGATGTGTTGAGGAATTTAACATGTAACATTTTAAATATATTCTGCTGAAATGAACGAAATGACTCGAAAAAAGATTCGTTCATTTTGCTGAACGAGATTCAAAGGTATATGAAGTAAAACGATCCAAACTTCCCATCACTACATCTCATACACTGGACTGAATATACTCTATATGAAACGCACTACAACACACTCATGATGCAAAGTCTAGCCAGTGAAGATTAACTATGATTATGATACCTATTTTTAATCTGTTAATATGAGTAGTGTACCACAAATTTGTCTGTCTTTTGCACCAGACCTGTCTGCTGATTTGTATTAGTTTAATAAACTGTTTGTAATTTGATCCAACCACTTCCACCTCATTGTGACAGTATGTGAATGCGTAAAAAGAGAGGGGTGGGGTTTATCTGGGATGTGTATTGAGGAATATTACTCCATTACAATGTCTGTCTGTAGTGCTGAATCTCATCTTACCTCTAATTTTCACTTCTAGTTCATGCTGAGATTGTGTTTGTGTGCACATCAATAGGCTCACAGCCCATAGCTTGTGCTCAGCCAGAAAGCAGAGTCACATATTAAACAGTGTTAAATAAATAAGAAAGTGAAGAGCAGTAATCCCTACAGACATGGCAAGTCAGGCTAGTAAACATCTTTGAGGGAAACTGTGCATAAATCATGCTGAACTGGCTTCTAGGGAATAATACCAACAAAAAAGACTGCCAGTTCAGCTCATGCTGCTACAGCCACAACTATTGAAGGTGTAAAATCACCTTGAAGAAAGAAAACATACACACATCATCCAT
This sequence comes from Stegophilus panzeri, assembly GCA_024331685.1. Classification (NCBI taxonomy): domain Eukaryota; kingdom Metazoa; phylum Chordata; class Actinopteri; order Siluriformes; family Trichomycteridae; genus Stegophilus; species Stegophilus panzeri. The sequence goes on from JANDJT010000164.1 coordinate 8,934,982, forward strand.
TTTATTATTATTAAACATCAGAATGGAGGAAAATGGACCACTGCATTAACATGCATCCTGGATAATCCATAGTTTTAAGTGGAGAGTGCTAAGTACAAGTGTGAATGGGGTCCAGTGTGTCTCGGAGACGTATCATGATGCAATCACTGGATACATATGACCACATAACATTTGTAGTTTGCATGCAAAAAGTGTCTCAATGCATCCCAGGAAAGATAAATTGGTCTCTCTAGGAAGACAATAGGACAGAAAGTTTTCCAAACCTCTAGTGTTAGATCACCGAAATCATATGAAATCAGAAAACTAGCTCAGGACACTTTTAACCTCCCTTTTTTACATTTATGGCATTTGTCAGACACCCTTACCCAGAGTGGCTTACAGAAGTGAAAGTCACATTTTACACCTCATTTATTCATTCGTTTGTTTGTTCATTGTTTAAATACAACTGAGCAGTTGAGAGTTAAGTGAATTCACTACCATCCGATAACTAGCACAATGCCTTAACCACTGAGCCAACACTGCCCTTTTTATGGGTTTACTGTGTTTTTGGTGTGATAATCACATACTCCATGAATGTGTAATCCCTCTATTTATTAAAGGCACAGGAAACTCAAAAACCAGGTCATATTTGGTGTCATATGCATTGTAAAGTCATGCTTGAAAGTTAAAAGAATGCAAAACTACTGTTTCATGATCTAGGCATTTTATGAACATGAAAAGGTTGATAAAAGGTTGGCCCCCAGTGCAATCCTTTCCAGTTCTGTTAAATAGATTCTTTTGTAATTCTTTTGCCCACTTACTCTTTGTTTATGTCTGACTTCATTCTGCTCATTATCTGACTATTTTAGTTATTTTCACTACATTTATATATAATGTATATATTGGTCATTGCCATATTTTTAAATTGATGCACACCTTTCTTATGATTATTAAACTTCATATGTTTTATTTGTGTATGTTTCTCTAGTCACTTTCTCTCGAGTTCTAAAAACTAACAATAGATTCATCTAATTTGATGTAAATATCCTTCAGACAATAGGCAAATTATTACTAGTTTTCATAATGCAATCATTATCAAGTCATATCTTATGAGATTATTCTATGCACTGGGCAGGTGCCTTTTAATATAATTGTTATTACTTTTATTTATTTATTATTATTATTATTAGTAGTAATAATAATAATAATAATAATAATAATAATAATAATGATGATAATAATTTACCCACCTCACCTATCCTACAATAGCAACAAAGGACTGTCTAATCGACTGCATCATTAGCTGGAAAAAAATCTAATCATTGTGAGACTGTTTAGAAATTGTGCTGAACTGTAGAGTTCTCCACTTCTAGGCTAATGGATAATGGCGGTGTTATAACATCAGATCAGAAAGTAGCTGCTTTTCATGGCTTCTTTTATCTCCCATTCATTTATAATTTTCTTTAGCAGATCATGTGATCAAAATGTTCCATTCATGTGACATTTCTGCATGAAAACAAATGTAGAGGAAGACTGGAAGACATAAATGTGCATGACACCTTTCCTCCAGCAGAAATGATGTATGAAATCTGATAACAAATGCCATCAACAGCCACGCCACAGTGAAAGTCTCCCATTTTGATGTTTGATGTAAACATTAACAAGCTCTTCACTTGTACCGGTATGGTTTTATACATTGTCCTGCAACCACATGATTGCCATAATGATTTAGTATTGGCATGCCTCTTAAAGTGGCCAGTGAGTGTATATAGCTGTATTTTGACTATGTGAGTGACTATAGCTGTAATCATTATTTAGATCTCCATTTGTCTACACAGCTTTATAAACTCAGAGTTGCTCTTACTGCTTTTGAAGCTGGTTACTTTTTAAACACTTGCAGGGCCAACAACATTCAAACAGATCTAGGAAAACATTTTTAAGGACAAATATCTTATCAACACCTTTCATGGCCATGCCTACGCTCGTTTTATTTTGTGTTTTCTATATTTCTGTCTTTTTTCCATGCATCTTACCATCTTTAATTGGGCCTCAGGCTCTGCCTGGAAACTAGTAGGTTAATTAGCTGCCAAGAAAATGACAAAGCAGAAAATGCTGATGTTCATAACGATGTTTAGTTAGTGTTATGAAATTGGGAATATCGTGCCGCAAGTGACCTTGAATAAATTCATTTTCAAATACATGAATAGTAGCCATTTTGTCTCAAAGTAGACATTTTGACATAGAGTGGCATTCTATTAACAAAGACCCCCCCGATAGTTTTCTTTCACTTTAACCATAACTACATTCTGCAATCAACCAGGCCAGGATCATGCTGCTAAAATCAGTCTGCAATCACGTAGGGTGATTTTTCAACAGAAAAATAATAAGAAACCGTTCAGCAGGATAATACCATGTTTCCTTCAACAGGTCTTCAAATTCATTATTGTGAATATTTTTGCAGAGGAATGCACTAGGGACACATTTGCAGCTCTATTCTTTCATGTTGCATGTAAAATTAATAAATAATATGAAATTCAATAAGGAACAATCCAGGATACAATATAAATCATACAACAATTATATCCATAATCCAATATTCAAATAGTTGAACAATACATAAGTAAAACTCATTTTTGCCACTAATGTACTTCTAGTGTCTTGCACACAAGGAAAGATGAATTTATCAATATGCAAACAAGTTTGCCTGAACTTTCCACCCACCACCTTGCTACAAGTCCATCGCAGAGTCTAAAGACTGGGTTGCTAATACTTTGCAGAGTTGAACAAAGCAGGCATGACGAAAGACCCAATAACATTCTGCCATGGTGGCACCAGCTGCATGCAGTAAGAGCCTCATGCTGGTGTAGTAAAGGCTTATAATGGGCATCCTAATGGAGACTCTCTTCTCGAGTGAACATACATGCTGGGAGAGAGCCCGTTAGACAATAAAGTGCCAATTTCCAATATGTCCCCAGCCAACAGTGGAACAGTATGTTCACTGCCTCACCGGTATTTGGATTCATTAGCAAGCACTGGCGATTGAGTAGGGGAGCAGAGGCTAGCAAGCTTACACTGATTCATGTACTGTCTGTGCTATTTGGCAAGATAATTGAGAATGTCGTTATCACAAAGTACTCACTTCCTTCTTCTGGAAACAGATATTATAATATTGTCTTTGAGTAGAAAATTTAAGGTTTTTACTGTCGATGCTAGGGAGATTTTGTTACAAAAAACCATACAAAACTAAAACAGAATAATTAATCACATTGTTAAGTGCTTCCAAGTGGTGCAACAGAAGACTCCTTCTCATTGGGAGATGCATTGCAAGTTGAATATTAATGATGCCACAGCTATCCACGGCCAGTATCCAAGGAAGCACAATTGACCGGGGCATGAGGAATGGCATACTGTCAATCACCAGTTAACAACATCAGTTAGCAGATGTGCTTAAAAGTAGGTAACATGTTTGAATGACTACAGTCAGTTGTCTCTGAAATTCAAGTAAAAACTGCAGAGGTATTGTCACATATGAATGACACTGTTAAAGAATCACCAGACCTCCAGTTCACACACTGGGGATTTCAGGTGTGGCAGTAGCACTTCTACTCAGAGCAAGTCAGCATGAAGAAATGTGTACTTACGAATTACGAATTTTTACTGCATTAACTGCGGTCAGCATCTCTTTACTTCTCAGATGGGAGTTTCAAAATCAGTCTTAGACCATCTTAACCATCAACTTTCAATTTTGTTATAGATCAAATTTACCTTGTTTGGATCTTGACAGATAGTTTCTTTTGAGTCTAAAAAGGGCAATATGGTGTACCACAAGCTTCTGTTCGAGGCCCTCTATTATTCACCGGTTATATTGTCAAGCAGCAGAGTTGGTTGCAGTTGTAAGTAAATACTTTTTTTATGACAGGCAGGCAAATCCAAAATGTGACACAATGGCATGGGTAGTGTAGTCGGTGGCCACCATGTTTGTAGGCCATAGTGCATTCTGGGATGTGGAGTTCAATGACAATTCTGGTGTTGACATGACACAAGTATATCTAATATCTTGGATATACAGTGGTGCTTGAAAATTTGTGAACCCTTTAGAATTTTCTATTTTTCTGAATAAATATGACCTAAAACATCATCAGATTTTCACACAAGTGCTAATTCCAATATTACATATCTGTGAGTGGCAAAAGTGTGGACCTTGCTTTAAGTATCTGGTGTGACCCTCTTGTGCAGCAATAACTGTAACTAAACATTTCCTGTAACTGTTGATCAGTCCTGCACATCGGCTTGGAGGAATTTTAGCCCATTCCTCAGTACAGAACAGCTTCAACTCTGGGAGGTTGGTGGGTTTACTCACATGAACTGCTTGCTTCAGGTTCTTCCACAACACTTCTATTGGATTAATGTCAAGACTTTGACTTGCCATTCCAAAACATTAACTATATTCTTCTTTAACCATTCTTTGGTAGAATGACTTGCATGCTTAAGGTCTTGGTCTTGGTGCATGACCCACTTTCTCTTGAGATTCAGTTCATAGACAGATGTCCTGACATTTTCCTTTAGAACTCACTGCTATAATTCAGAATTTATTGTTTCATCAATCAAAACAGGCCCTAACTATGATACTGCCACCACCATGTTTCATAGATGGGATAAGGTTCTTGTGCTGGAATGCAGTGTTTTCCTTTCTCCAAACATAATGCTTCTCATTTAAACCAAAAATTATATTTTGGGCTCAGCCATCCACAAAACATTTTTCCAATAGCCTTCTGGTTTGTCCATGTAATCTTCAGCAAACTGCAAAAGGGTAGCAGTGTTCTTTTTAGAGAGCAGTGGCTTTGTCCTTGCAACACTGCCATGCACAAAATTGTTGTTCAATGTTCTCCTGATGGCCAATGTGAGAGAGGCCTTTAGTAACTTAGAAGTAACCCTGGCTCCATTGTAACCTTGCGGACTATTACACAGCTTGCTCTTGGAGTGATCTTTGTTGGTCGACCACTCCTGGGGAGCGTAAATGGTCTTAAATTACCTCCATTTGTACACAATCTGTCTGACTGTGGATTGGTGGAGATGGTTTTGAAACCTTATCCAGCCTCATGAGCATCAACAACTCTTTTTCTGAGGTCCTCAGAAATCTCATTTGTTCATGCCATGATACACTTCCACAAATGCATATTGTAAAGATCAGAGTTTGTTTAAATAAATAAAACAGGGCACTCACTCACACCTGATTGTCATCCCATTGATTACAAAAACCTGGCTCTAATTTCACCTTAGAATTAACTGCTAATCTTAGAGGTTATAATATTTTGTTTCAGAAGTATAATATTTTGTTTCAGAAGTATAATATTTGTTTCATTTGTATAAGTGGGTTCTCTTTGTCCAATATTAGGACTTTTGTGAAAATCTGATGATGTTTTAGGTCATATTTATGCACACATATAGAAAATTCTAAAAGCACCACTGTATGAGCAGCACAGATGTATGTAAAAAGCCTGTCAAAGACATAATATTTTGCCTAAAAAAAAAAATTCCTACTTTTAAATTTTAATAAACCAGAAATACTGAGTAAGGTGTGTAGTAAGTCTACTTTAAGGTACATGAGGGTTGCTGATTCCTCCTCAGACCTTGATTAATATTTTCTGGTACCAAAATCTACATTTATGGACCTTGATGTAATCTCGGATAATGTTCAATTGAAAAATCGGTGTAACATTTGGATGTAGCATTTACACAGGATGTAAGAGCAAGCTTAATTTTATAAATAAATAAAAAAAAATAAGTAAATAAAATAAAAATAAAAAAATCCTAAACAGAAGAAAAGTCATGATCAGAAATCAGGCAGCAGTCAATAGATCAGGCAGATAGAGCAATGCTGGGTTGACTAAATCAGTCAAGAGAAGGAGCAAAAGTCAAACCAGAAAAGGCAACATATAATTATGAAAATAATGCAGTGACCAGTGAAGAAGTTCAACAAAACAGACTTCATGTAAAACTGTAATGAATTTTCCTGGTTACACAACTGCACTATTTGAACATGTAGTATTAGCACATTTATAGAAGGGACTTATTTATAATGATACTATTCGTTGTCACCCAGATGATGATGGGTTATCTTTTGAGTCTGGTTCCTCTTAAGGTTTCTTCCTCATACCATCTCAAGGAGTTTTTTCTTGCCACCTTGGCTTCCAGCTTGCTCATTAGGGACCAATTCATAAATCAAAAATTGATATTCTGAATATATATTTCTGTAAAGCTGCTTTGAGACAATGTCCACTGTTAAAAGATCTATACAAATAAAACTGAATTGAACTGAATTGAATGATCATAGTTGCACATGGAAAAAAATGTGCAAAAGGGTGGAGGTGAAGTAAACTGCTTTATATACACAGAGTTTATTGAGGGTTTTGATAGTTTTCATTCAGTTTTTTTTTTTTTTAATCTTATTGAGTATACTTTTCATTAAACTAAATATATAGTATGTGAGATGTTTTACCCCAAAATTTTGCTTACAGGTATAAAAAAGATCTAAAGTTGATAAGTTCTATCAGTGTTGACCTTACTGAGGATCAAAACGCTATAGTTAATGTGATGAAATAAAAAAATTGTCACAAAGAAACATAAGGTCTTGGTATGTCTGCCTGACGTATATGGCATTGTCTGACTGGTGCATATGGAATTTCATGTTATGCTGTGCTATTATATAGTGTTTCTATGGAACTTTTAAAACAAGAATGTCATTCTCACTGTTGTAAATAAACCTAAAACCTTGAAGACTGTAGGGCAGTGCTAAGGACCCATTGTATTGTGTTATTTGCCCATCACTGTAGAGTTTTTAGCTGACAACAAAGCCTATCGTTGGAATGTTCCTTCATGAGCTGTTGAAGGAAGGCAACATAGATTTTCTTTCAACTCCAAATGCTGTTTCAGACAATGCCTGCCAAGGCCAGTCATTCAGTGATGGAAACAAGTGAAAACTGTAACACTCAACAGCCATCAAAGCAGTTCATAGAAGACTACTTTTTCCCTCTATGGCCCTCTTCTTTTTCCAACATCTACAGGAGAGCAAGAAGAGCATAGCCTGCAGCAAAATTTGCTCCAACACGCCTACTTAACTTCCACTAATAGCCAAAGACAAGGAACATGCCCTATACTGTTCAGTATGATGTGTTTTGTTGCATGTACATGTATTAAATCTTTATGTTTCATGAATTTTCAAGGAGATAGGAAATCTAGTTTGCTTGGAAGGCTGGAAAAGATGTAAGATAATAGTTTAGGGGCATTTTCAAGGCTTCATGTCAATGTTGGTATCAGGTCTGTTAGACCCAAAAGACAACAACATGTTTCCTAGAAATGTTATGCTATGTTTAGCATTATAAAATAGTCACACAACAAAAAATATAAGTTTATTTTAACTTTTCTTTTTTTAATGTGCCATCATGTTGATTCCTCCTGGACAAATCTGGATGTTTAAGTGCTTACTGAATCATAATAATCCAGATATAATAATAATAATAATAATAATAAAACATTGCTTACACATAAACAATCTATGAATCACCCAAGAGGCCAGCCTACACATACATCTCCCCAATACAGGCAAGGACACGGGTAGAGGGGAATATCACCACTGTAGCACTGCATTGAGTTAGGGTCATATGAGCACAAATTAGAGGGATTTGGACAGAGTTTGAGATAGACATGGAGAATGTTACACCTCTGCCAACATAGAGATAATCAATACTATAATGATTTGCTTTGTTTAGTGCTCGTACTATTTTTGTGAACTCCAAAGGTGTTAGAAGTACAAAAATTCTTTACTCAACTAAAAAGTAGAAATACTCATCGAAAACAATACTCTGTGTAAAAGGTTAAATTAAGTCAAAGTAAAGTTTCTTAAGTGGAGAAATATGCCTGACGAGGGTTATTTTTCATGCAGATGGTACTCAACCAGAATACGCTTTTTGCTGCCGCGGATACTGCGGCAACATGCCTTTGCTGCTCTTGACCGCTAAGTGGCGCAATAACCACAGATTTTCTTAAGAACGTGTCACAGTTCATTTTTGCAAATACGTAGCAGTCAACTGAGCCTTGCTAATGGGCTAGATTTGACAGTTGCAGTCAGTGGCGAATAAAAGAAAAACACTATCTGTAAATTAAAAACAAATCATATTAACAGAACCAAATTTAGTACTTAAAAGCCCATGTAAGGATTTGTTGTTTAGAATGAATTCAAGCTGAATAGTAAATGTCAAGTCTATGTTCTGTGCCTACTTTTACATCTACTGTATAATGTACTGTAGTATTACTACCCCGTATTTTATTTTATTAAGCTATTATGTGTGTGAGTCTAAGATTTTAGACTCAATTCTCATCTCCATTTTTCTTTGGGGGGGTGGTGATACTTTTTAAATGTATCCAATTAAATCTGTCAATGTGTGAAATCACCCAATAGCTGTCTGGTTTGGTGGTTGGTTTGTCTTCAAAGCAACCAATCCCGTTTTACATCAGTGATCAATAGGGGAGAGCAGAGTTGCACAAAGGTGTGAAACACAATGACCCTTGAGGTGTGAATGTCCCCTGACAAAATCCTTTTAGGGATTATTTGCCATGGCAACAAATGGTCATTGCATGGAAGAATACCACAGCAACGTGCATCCAAATTGGTATCATTTCAGATGTATACGGCCTGGTGGAATTTGAAACGTATGGTCAGTAATATGCACAGATACGTCCAAAATTCAGTGGTGTATACAGGAGTATAGTAGTCCTGATTCACCTCTTTTCAGGCAGTGAATGTTTATTTGGCAAAGACAAGCCAAATGTGATGGTAAACCAAAAGATCACCAGACCGTATGCACTTGAATATCTCATTCCAGGTTTAGTCCCCTTTTGCTGTTATTATAACCTCTACTCTTCTGGGAAGGCTTTCCACTAGATTTTGGAACATGTCTTGTGGCCCATTCCACCACAAGAGCATTACTGAGGTCAAGCACTAATGTTAGGTGAGGAAGCCTGGCACGTAGGCTGCATTTCTAATCAGAGTGTGATGGTAAAGTGTTCAATTCAATTCAGGGTGTGATGGTAAGGTGTTCACACAATTTTGGCCATATAGTGTTGGATATTCTTCCTGACATTTGTTCTCCACAATTAGCCAGTGATCTGAATGAAACCCATATTAATATGCTGATGTGCTGTTATACCTGTCACAGCAACTTAATCACCACAACACTGCACAGACAGTCTTACTGGGAATCTCAAACAGAGCCTGAAGGCATCATCACCAACATCATAAAGTATGCAGGCATGAGGATGTGTAAGTGTCACTCTCTAGCATCTAGATCCAAATTTGTAGTGATCTTTGAAAAAATAAATGCCCATGATAGTAAAACTGGATTCGGATTAGAGATGTAACTAAATATGGCCTCATGGTATGAGGACATAAAGCATATTTTAATTATTTATTTATTTATTTATTTATTTATTTAATAATTTTCAATCGTCTTTCAATATATAATCTGGGTAACAAGTGACCCAAGTAATAGTCAATATCACAATATCATTGATAAACAAAGGAAAAAAAGAATGAAAGAATGTACTTTTCTTCTTCCCAAGATCATCAAGAAACTCGGTTGATGCAACTTCATGTTGAACAGGTGGAATATTCCATATATTTAATATATGTGAATATATTCAGGTAACATGGTGAAGTGATGGTTGTGGGACACAAATTATTATTATTATTTTTACACGTTTCATAACCTATAATGGATGACTCATGGAAAAGGATATTTCCGACAGGAGCTAGGAAATGAATTCACTTTCACTCATTAATGCAAAAATAATGTGATTTTTAAAGTATTTATTTTTATGATTATATTTCATAGGTAAAGTGTAGTTATAGTGGGTGGAGACACAAAGGTGGTGAAGGACATTTTAAAAAACTATGTTTAAAATGTATTTTACCTTTACTTTAGACACAAACTGTATGCATAGATATTCAAAACAAAATATTTCATCATTAACAGTTTTTCATTCACAGGCTGTTTTTATTTAAATATATATTTTTTAAAAAGTCAGGGTGACATGTTGGTTTTGAATTTGTAGCCTGTATGTACAGTATGTTCCATTATGTAAGTGAATACCTTTGTATAACTGGTAAATTTACCTAATCTACTGTTTGTCCTACTAAAAAGACACAATTAAATGAAATATAATTAAACTATAATATGGCATTTCATTAGTATTTTATTTTTGGTTGGTCTAATAGACTATGCTGTCATTTCCGGTTACTGTTTTTAGACTGCTCATATTGAATTAGTGTAGCTCTTCCTGGTTATTGTGTTATTTTATCTATCAGCTCATTCAATAAATTTACTTTATCTGATTGTAAGGTCTGGGGGAACAAATAATCACTCATTCTCATATTTATTCATTAGTAATTAGATATGACAACTTATTCATTTCAGACAGTTATGACAGAGTGAGCTCAGTAATAACATTTGTCATTTTTTTTTCTTTTTATAAATCTTATGATTAAAATATTATAAAGCTTCAGGGTTTTTTTTTTTTTTTTTTCGCATTTAATGTGTACATTGACTATTCATAATAAATAACTGCCATTTCAAGCATAATCTCAAAGTATATATAAAAGTAGGTACCAAAGTAGGACCAATATGTTGTGAGTTCAGCTGTAATATCTCAGTTCATTAAGTTAAAATTATACAAATTGTTTTATTGTACATTAAAGAACTTTTAAATACAGTATCTCACAAAAGTGAGTACACCCCTCTCATTTTTGTAAATATTTGATTATATCTTTTCATGTGACAACCCTGAAGAAATGACTCTTTGCTACAATGTAAAGTAGTGAGTGTACAGCTTGTATAACAGTGTAAATTTGCTCAGTGTAAATAACACACAGCCATTAATGTCTAAACCGCTGGCAACAAAAGTGAGTACACCCCTAAGTGAAAATGTCCAAATAGGACCCAATTAGCCATTTTCCCTCCCCGGTGTCATGTGACTTGTTAGTGTTACAAGGTCTCAGGTGTGAATGGGGAGCAG
>JANDJT010000164.1:8951008-8984293 GCA_024331685.1 Stegophilus panzeri
TAGGGGGCTGGGGGGGGGCTGAACCCTCCTCTTACGACCCTCTAGGAGCATCCTATTTTATTCCTGCCTTTCATCTTAGTCATTTATTTATTCACTGTCTCTAAATACTTGAGGCTAGTTAAGTCAATATTCACAGAAAACATTTCACTCAAAACATTGTAAAGCAGGGATGGTTCACAAAGAAATTATTAGCTGTTTAAGAGCATTTAATTGTTATCGTATAATTCTGCTAAACTGCCATACAAACTAGGCTACAGGGTTGAGTTCAGCCTTCTGAAGATAACTAACTGTTCCCAAAACTGCAAGGTTCATCTTTCATGTCATCAAAAGAAGTACACACTGACTGAATGTCGTGTCATGGTTCAATAATTAGCAGTCTCTGAGCAGACTGAAGCACTTAAAAGACTTCAAAGCACTACTTTCATAAACTATTGTAACATACGGCTCATATTTAATTATTTATGGACAGCTAAGTCTCATGTTTGGAGCTTTTAGTCAGTCTATTTCCCTTCCAGCATCTCCACCATGTGTATCTGTGCACACGCGCAATGTCGGCTTCTGGAACATAAACTTCCAATAAACAACTGGCAACACAATAAGCATGTTTTTCGAAATTACAGTCAATTGATCACAAATGCAAGAGTATTCACTGCCATTAGCAAATTAAAAGATATCAAGCTGACCAATTTTGCACAATGACATACTACTCTTCAATCTTTTGTTTTGAAATAAAATGTACATCTTTCCAAGCCAGACCAGAATATAATTACAGCAGTGTAATCAAAAATGTTTTTAACATTTAAAATATGCAATCTAATCTTGACCCCAGAATCAAACTTTTAATGAACCTGAGTAAACGTTGTTACACACCTATTATAAGCCAAGTATAGTATGGCTGAAATATTAACTGTGAAGGGCTAATAAAGATATTTATAACATCTATGTCAAAATAGATTACATACATCTGAAACATTGAAACATGTACAAGAGACAAAACCTACAAAGAGACATATGAGAACCTAAGATCCAGGTTATATACAAACATGAACATCCATTATTTCAGAGCAAAAACAAAGCTAAACTTTAAACAAACCAGGAGACACCAAAACAATAGGTAAGGTGACCAAAAGGAATATGGCAGGCATGGGCAATATATACACATCTTTTTTTACATATACTTTTTAAACAATCCAAATCAGATGCACAATCTACATGAATGAATGAGCTGCTTATATAAACTGAGGAATGAGTCAAAACAGGAAACAAGTGTGCACATACACGAATAATGGTGCATTCAAGTTATGTCAGAAAGATCATATTTACGAGTTGAACACACATGAACACTGCCACAAAGTTATAATGATGAGTGGGAAACTCTGAATTTTCTTTGAGCTCAGAGTTTCTGAGCTGGGGGTGTGAAAGAAAACATGGTGCACTCAGTGGATGCAACATCTGCAATTATTATGTGTTTGGAGCAAGTTATTGTCAGGCCTTTTTATTTACAATAAAACAAGCTAATTGCCTTCCAAAAATATGATAGCATTGTACAATTACATAATATAAAAATAAAGTTTACAATGGCTTCACAAATTGATTAAAAACATTAAAAAAAAAAAAAAACAACTCCTGATGCACATTCATTGTTCATTATTTTCTAGAAGTAAAGTTAAAAACCTTTCTGTGTTTTTTTGTAGTTAATTAAGAGATGGTACACCACCATCTTACTCTGACCAAAGTGACTTGAACACACCTGTCGTCACAATTATGACTCAAATATGAACGTCCCAGGCGGACTTGAAGGCACAGTAAATTAGTGAAGGCAAGGGGTGGAGACAAGACCTGGAAGCAAAAGTGCCGGTCAAAATAAAAGTACGTGTCATGAATTTAAAACAAATGAGATCAGCAGTCACCATGCTGGTAAGTGTGCCCCCTGTGCCTGTGTGCTGAGGTGGGATTTGCGACACACTCTTCTACTAAAGACTTACAGTTCACTGGGTGGAGAGCTGACTCTGCTTAGACATAATAAATATGGAATCAGATATGCAACAAAAGAAGCTGGGGTGGAAGACTGACCAAACATAGGGAAATCATGACAGAGCAGGAAGAATACCAAACAAAGTATACAAGACCAAGATCTGATTAGATAAGGATATAAACAGACAAGAAGTGGAGCATTAGCCGAATAAGGAATTGACTGCAACAGAGTTAGGGAAACTGTAATATTTATTCATGTAAGTGCTTTAGCCTTGTCAGGATTGTTGTGGATCCAAAACCTATCCCCAAACACTGGGCATGAAACAGAAATACAACCTGGATAGGACACCAGTTCATAACAGGGGATCAAACACACAATCATTCCCACATACATAGACATTGGGAGAACTTGTGAAACTCCAAACAGACAGCAATCTGATCTCATGACCAAACTGGGGACACTGGCACTGTGATGCACCCTAACCATGACATCATTTGAACTAATACATAGTTACAGAAGAACAGATGAAGAAGACGTCTTGCTGTTGGGGTGAGGATGACAACATCAGTTAAACTCCTTCAAAAATAAAGGATATGAGACAACTTTCAGAATGAAAGAAATCTGAGATGCTCAGTTCGGTTCTTGAATCCTCTTTTCTGAAATATGACTCAGTTCATAAATTCAATAACCACTGGTCAAAAACATTTCCTGAGGATGTCATGCTGAACAGCTTTTATAATGACTTGAATCTAGATCTAAAAAGTGGGACTCCAGATGCCACTGTGTTGTTTACAAGCCTCCTGGCTGCAGCTTCCAAAGACTGGAATGTATTCAAAATGTTAATAAATATAAAATCATCCCATGGCCAACAAATATAGAGCAGATTTGTATTATTTAAATGCAAGCTGGGAGAAAGGAAATAAAAAAAGACAGCATTGAAAGGATGCACTGGTTAAAAAAAAAAATATGCCAATGATATAAGAAGATTAGGGAGATCAGTGGAGGCTGTTGCATATGAAACAGATGGGTTATTATGACAGCATGAACAGACAGGCTGAAAAGAATCTAGAGATGAGGTGAATGACAGAAGATCAGACAAAATCAGGAAAGAAAGGAAGAAAAACGGGCTGAGCGGAATGCCAAAAATGAAAGGAGAGAGAGGTCAGAATGAGCTAAAGAGAAAATAACTCAAAAAATAGAATAAGGTAAATGATGAACATCATGAAAAGTGACAGAAGAAAGAAGGAATGGATAATAGGAGTCAAAGAGGTAGCAGGGAAATATGGGGCAAGTGAAAGCTGAAACTATTGTTAGAGGTGTTAGGTTCTTTGAATCTAAAGCAGGAAGGAGGAGAGGAAAGGTAGAGAAATAAATAAATAAAACAGGAATACACTGCTTCTCTGTACAACCTTTTAATGAGGTCGAAACAAATCCTCTTCCATTTTATTCCAATTAACATCAATTAATCATACAGGGTTAAATGCCTGGATTGTTCTTGAAATCTAATGCATAAAACATAAAGGCCATGTCACAGATTCAGTTCACTCATTTTTTTCTGTATTTCCAAATAATTATATATATATATATATATATATATACACACACACACAGACTGGTGTTTCTTTTTACCCTTGTGTCCTTTAAGCTTGATTGTTTAAACAATAAATAACTCTGCACATCTACTCTTTGTTTTAGTCTTCAGTTTGACCTGTGAAGACTGCATTTGTTGTTAAAAAAGGATAAGCCAATATGAAGATCAGAGAGCTGTCTACGAAAGAAAAGCAAGCCATTTTTCAGCTGAGAAAATAGGGAAAATCAATCAGAGGCACTGCACAAACATTGGGCATAGCCAATACAACCATCTGATTAGATTTATATAAAAGTTTTATTATTTTCTATTCTTACATGGATATGTAAGAATCACGTAAGAATTACTCACGTAAATCAGTTTTGTTAAATGTGTGTGTAAGAGCCATGTGTATGCAGAATGGTTGTCATATCCAGTAGTTTTTTTTTTATTATCAGTTATGCCAAATACGGTTTGGTTATTAAATGTGACAATGCATGCTTACCTGGTATATTTGTTTATTTCATAAAGCACTTAATTTTACAAAGAGAGGCGTGCAACTGAGACACAGTATTAAACTTGGACAGCATATTTTTCACTAATAACTCTGATAACCCGAGATGAAACCTGAGATGCAAACACATTTGTGACACACCTGTGCAAAACCATTCATTGCAGAATGCAGGGTTTTCACTTAGAATCAGGGAAAGAGTTTAATATGACACTGTGCTTCCCCCAGAGCAATGTTGGGGAAAACAATCTAAGAGCTGCCAAAATTACTAACAAGAAAATCCTACCAGGCAGAAAGAAAAAAAGAAAAAAAAGCTGATTTTCTTTTTTAGCACAAAAACCCTATTGTATGCTGGCGGACGGGCAGGCTCAAAGCTAACAGTGTGAACTGATGCACAGCAGTAAATATTCCACAAACTGTCCCTAGACTGCTCTCCTTTATTGTCCCCATACTGCTCTCCTTTATTTGTGATTTCTTGGTTTGAATTGAACCAAAGCATCTCAAGCAAAGCTTTCTAGAATGCCACATGTCCAGAAGTCTGAACCACAGAAAATCTGCATGTCAAGTAAGTTAACCAGCAAACATCTGAAGTGGTGTTCTTTAAAGTTAAAGAATAATTGTTGAATGTTAGTGCTGTCTTTGTTTAATACTACAGCATTGTAGCAGGTTCACCCATTCAAAAAAACTAGCAGTCATCCAGCTCTCCATACAACTCAGCTAATGCTTTCATTACTTAGCAAGCCAAAAGTTAGGCTGTTTTGGTCAGGTAACAAAATGAAAAGGTAGTTAAAACAAAAACAGTAGTCTGATAACTGCATAAACACAGAATCTGCTGCCTACAATAATGTTTCTCAAACGTATTGCAGTCAGGGATCCTGTTAACCTTAAAATTAATTCCACCATAACCATAATATTTGAACAAACTTTTCAAATATTAGGCTCATTCTTCAAATGTGTACAATATTTTTGTATTTTGCATATTGGAGGTATTTCTTTTATTACAGACATGTCAACTGACAGAACAGAATCATTAGCATGTAAGCTGACATAGGTTTGTGCTTGAGATTTTGAGTCATTGAGGTTTGGATTAAACCTATTTAATTCCAGTCAAACAAGTTAATAACTATAAGAACTCAGTACTAGTATTTGTATTTTTTTTTTTTTTTTTAAATCACAAACCCTTGCTATACTTCATGGACCCCACTTTGGTCTACATTGATTAGAGCATAATTTACTTACTATAATATAAATTGACTTGCCTTAAACATGGATGTAGTTTGCTAGTCTAGCTAGTAATAACCTTAACCTACATAAAGGTTGGTATATAAAGGCTATGTGTGCATGTTGGAATAAAATGACATTTATTGCATGTGACATTGCATCAGGATAGAAAGTGTGGGACAGAGACTCCGAATATTGTATGAAGGCAGGGAAGAATTTCCATATGAAAATATTCCAAAGGATAATAACGGTGATTTGACCCTAATAATTCCTATTACTTTTCACCTTTAAAGATCTACTTTACATTTAAAAATGTTTTTCAAAAGGCGGTTTGCTTGTGTAGTAGTACAGCCACTAGGAGGTGAAGAGAGAGAGAGAGAGAGAGAGAGAGAGAGATAAAACAAAAAAAGACCAACCATGTAATAAGTCATGCTCAATTGATGAACATTAATTAACTTGATTAACATTAATAAATTCTCTCACACACATTTTCTCACCTGTCAGAGCTCTTACATTTATTTTATTTTTTTTACCTACCACACCAACCAACAGTGATATACTGTACGTGCATGCACACCCAACATAAATGAGCATTGTGCCCTTTTGTTGCAGCACATAAACCCAAGAATATTATTGAACTGGAGGACATTGCTCATGAGGAATGGGCTAAGATTCCTCAGGAATGCTGCCAGAAGCTATGCCAATCATTTGCAGCAGGCCATAACAGCAAAAGGGTGCTCTACTAAGTACTAAAGATGCTTACCATGAAGGGGTTGAATAATTTTGAAACTGGAGAAGTCATTATAGGTTGTATTTTCAGTTGAATTTTTTGTTCTCAACATTCATTCATTCATCTTTAGTAACTGCTTTATCCTGGTCAGGAACAAGACTAAAGCGCCCACATTATGGTATATAAAAGTGCCTAATTTTGTTTTAGAGGTCTTATACAATATGTTTACATGCATCCAAGGTCAAAAAACACTTTAATTTTCTAATAATTTACATTAAAGCATCACCTCTTTTTCTCAGTGTCACAAATGACTTGCTCAAGGATCCGTTCACTCTAAACTCCTCCTTTCAGAGATCCTACTCTGCTCTGATTGGTCAAATATCCCAGTCTGTTATGATTGGTCTACCGCTTACAGCGGTCCATTACCCTATCTGAATTCAAGCTAAGTAATAATGTTGTCTGTTTTACTTTAACAATTTGAGCCCGAGTCTCATAGTGATACATCGAAAGATCAACCCAAACCACCATCACAAGCACAACGAGAACAGTACGTTTCTCAGTGGTAAGTTTATATGTAGTTTGACAATAACGTGAGTTAGCAGAGGCCTACAGCTGTTCACTGGCTGTACACATATACAACACAAAACTACGCATTTGGAACACTATATAAATAAATAATCATACTTACAGGTTGTGATCCAGAGGCACAAGATGGTCCAAATAAAGTGGGTATGACCCCATCTTTAATGAATAATCGTTTCACAAATCCTGTGTTGACTTCAGCTAGATTTGAGAAGCAGTCGTCAGTGAATTGACAGGCACACAAACAAAGTTTGGACTTGAACTGTTGTATCATTTTAAAAATTAATTCTAACTACTGACGCTTTACATCCTCATCCTTTGGGAGTCCATGCAAAGTGGTTTTGCTTTTGCAGCACAGAAAACAACGTCTTCTAGACATGAATTCTTTCAGGATGCAACTACAACTGCAGTGTTTGAGGGCGGGGCAATGTACACGTTGTTCGTGAGGAGCCAATGAAGACCAGAGGCAGGTTTTGTGTTACAAATCTACATAAGTTTGTACAGGAAGAAAGTCTGGAATTACTGACGACTCGTTTCAGGTGTTCAGAATCGGTTCTTTGTTTTGGGAGTCAATAACTCCATTTGTCATGCACGCTGATTTTTGAAACTGTGTGTGTGTTTGTGTGTTTGTGTGTGTGTGTGTGTGTGTGTGTGTGTGTATGTGTGTTTGGGTGCATTTTTGTCTTCAAAAATTTTTTCTTCATACTTCTTTGACAATTTGTGTACTTTTTAAAAAAATTTTGTTCACTTATGTTCAAATTATTCCTCAAGGCACTTCTCAAGGATGGCAATAGAAAATACCAAAAATACCATCTAGCGCACACACATTTGCCAAATTCCATCACTTGCGCACACAGTTTGACTAATCAATGTGTAATTAAGATGAACTGAGGGTGCTGAGGAATTAAATACATGGAATAGTTGAGAGGTTTCACAGTCCAGTGTTCTTCAAACAAAATATAACAAAATATCTGTTTAATTTTTACTTTAAAATCAATGTTAAAAGTAAGTTTCTTCAGTCTATTATAAGTCCTACATCAGGATTATTTAACTAGTTACAGAAAATTGTTTCCTTACAAAGGTCTGATATGACTGAAGAGCAACAAGAACTAACTTTTAACGCTTAACTATTAGTTCGTAGTTCATGAATGAAAAGAGGACAATTTGAATTGGTAAATAAAATTAAAAATCTCGTCTGTCTGAAAAAAAGTCTGTAAAAACTCTTGCCTTTCTGAGCTAATGTCTCTGGTCCAATGAGCTTCTTTAAGCTAAATAATTTACATACGTTCATGTGATTGTTAACAGAGCAGCTTCTATTGAAGTTGCTTTGTTTCGTGTTTAGAAATCTAAAGTTACTGAACTACAAAGAGTTGTTTCACATGTTTATCTTCTCTGCTACAGTATCTTTTCAAGTACTTGATTCAGTCCACAGAAAAACCTTTCTGGGTCCACATCTGGGTGTCCAATAATTGACAACCTCTGTCCTACTTTATTGGATCTTACGTCCTGCATATCATGTTTTACAAACACAAGTATTTTTTTGTTTGTTTGTTTTTACCTAATTTACATGCCTTTGCTGCACAATATACATACACTCAGCAAAAAACAAACAAACAAACAAACAAACAAACAAAAACATCCCATCCTTTTTCAGGAGACTTTATATTTTAAAGATAATTTTGTAAAGTCCAAAATAAGCTTTACAGATCTTTATGGGAAAGACAATGTTTTTCATACTTGTTCAGTGAACCACAAATAATTATTGCACATGCACCTGTGGAACAGTCCTTAAGACATGAACGGTTTACATTCAGTAGGCAATTAAGGTCACAGTTACAATAACTTAAGACACTAAATAGACCTTTCTGCTGACTCTGAAAAACACCAGAAGAAAGAAGCCTAGGGTTCCTGCTCACCTGCGTGAACATGCCATAGGCCTGGTGCAGGGACGCTTGAGTACTGCAGATGTGGCCAGAGCAATAAACTGCAATGTCTGTAATGTAAGATGCGTAAGACGTCCTACAGGGAGGCAGAAAGGACAGCTGATTGTCCTTGCAGTGGAAAATTACATGTTACCATGCGTCCCCCCAGACGTGATCAAGAACTTGCAAATGCCTTGGTAGAAGAGTGGGATAACATCTCACAGCAAGAACTGACAAATCTGGTGCAGTCCATGAGGATGAGATGCACTGTAGTACTTAAAGCAACTGAGGCCACCAGATACTGTCTGTAACTTTTGATATTGACCCCCCCTTTGTTCAAGGACTCATTATTCCATTTCTGTTCATCAAATGTGTGTGAAACTTGTTCAGTTTATGTCTCAGTTGTTGAATCGTTTTACACTAATACAAATATTTACACATTAAAAATTTGCTGGAAATAAAAGCAGTTGAATGTGAGAGGACGTTTCTTTTTTTGCTGAGTATGTATTTTGTCTTTGAATCAATATCCTTATTTGTTTGTCTTCTACCTCAGAACTTACTTGTAAAGCAATTTTCCAGCTTTTCTTCCTTCAGAGAGTAAACAAGTGTGCAAACAATCTTAAAGTAGGTAGAAGTAATTGACTCACTTACCCCCACAGTCCTCCCTTGATGAATCACATTTCAGATGTTCTTTTAAATGGTATTCCATTTACATAACCATTAAACACTGCAGTCGTATCTCTTAAATCTGTAATTGGAAATGGCAACTTTCTCATTTTTTTTCGGAACTGGAGTAGCACACATGATTTAAATATAATCCCAATTAACTAAATCATCTCCTTCAGGAGAAAATGTGTCCAAATAAATAGATAATTATACAGATGCAGAACACAGCTTAGATAACCTGTAATTAAAGTTGTTAATTAATTCAGCCTTTTTATCATTTTCACTAACCCTGTGTAGATTAAAAAAAAAAAAAAGTGTGATCTTGAGAAGACATTGTTTCTGTGTTCCCAAACCTATGGGGAAAAAAAATATATAATTCATTAACACAAACCATCCAAGCATCCAAAAAAAAAAAAATACTGTATAGCTCTTGTTAGCATCTCATTCCAATTTGGGTTTAAAGGAGTGGATACATTAGATATGCAGTTTTAATCGGAATATTACATGAATTAAATATTTATACATTATATATTTTTTTTCGGGGGGGGAATGAAGGGCTGGGAGGCTGGTACTCATCTGTAGCATGGGACCACTTGCCCCAAATCTTCCACAGCAGTGGGTGATTCCTACAGGCCTTTTTTTTTGTTTTGTTTTTTGGCTTATTTTGCTAATGACCATGAAGTTTCTAATATTCTCCAGAGCTATGTGGGCTGCTGAAATCTAATGCTGATCTAATTGCTGGACCTGCAATTTTAAAAAACAAAAAGAAAAAAGTTACAACACAATCCAAGTATACTGTATGTACAGCTGTTAAAGGAATGTTATATGTTATGCAAAACTAAGCTTCCACTAGCTGACCAGGCAATAACATGAAAAGTAAAACACAAGGAGTGTGTGGAGGAGGGCTGCACAATTAATCGAATATTGATCTTGATTATGATATTGTGGTGATGCTGAAGTCATGCTCATTTATGAAAATTATCTTGATGGACAAAAACATGTTTGTATTGTAAATCTTTGTTGATCACAGAGCTTTTTTTTTTTTTTGCAATAATCCAAAAATCTATGGGAAAATCCTATTGGGTTTTTGTCGAGGGAACCAGTGTGATGCTAACTTCCGGGTTTCGGTACAAAATGACATCATCCCTGCACCTCTCTATTGGGTGATTTGGCTGTGTCTCTCCTCCTGTAAACACTGTTATTGCCTTTTCTGCATAGGCCTGAATTGTTTTAATTTGGTTGCATATTGTTGTATTGGATTGTATATTTTCATTTGATTGATGGCATTTTTATTTTTACTTATCCTATATTTTGGGTACACTTTTATACATATTTTGCTTCTACAAGATGATGCACTTTAAGGACCAGTCTAATTTGATGCAAATATTTGTACATTAGCAGGAATGTAGCACAACATGGAGGTGAAAGCAGTGGTCTGTTTATTAAAATTTGAAAGTGCAATAAAAATATGTTGTCCCTAAAATCAATTAATAATCATGATAAATAATCGTGATCTCAATATTGATCAAAATAATCTTGATCATCATTTTGGCCATAATCGTGCAGCCCTAGTGTGTCGTACTCAGAACTGGTCACAAAGCAATATAATAAACTACAACATACAAATAAATATCAAGCTACAAATGATATAGTTGTACTCAAAATTAATAGATAATGGTGTTCTAAGCAAATACAGATCATTTTTAGAAAGCTTGCCAGAAAGGTTTTTCAAGGAGAGCTGGTTGAGACCAAAGGTGAGCATCAGGACTGAGATCCCATAGGATGAGAAAGAGGGGGGGATCATGCCACCAACCATCAAGGGGTCACATGAGGTTCAGACAAACAAAGATCATGTTCATTTACACAGTTCATTCCTTCATCCTTAGGAAGTGCTTGGTCAGGGTTGGTCAGGCTACTACTTTGTTTATGTTTTGGAAGACAGGACCAACTAAATTTGTTTGAGAATATCACAGACAGACACAAACCAAACAAACACAAACAGTCCTGCACATATCTCTAGAGGAGACCAGTTACAGTATGAACTTTAGTAATGTATCAGAGGTTGGGGCACTGTCCGAGTTCACAGACTGGTTTAAATCCAAATACAGATATGGGAATTTTAGCACTAACCAGTTACATTTACCAGATAATGGCATTGTGTTACACCTATATAATATGCAACCATGAACAAAACAGGTTAAGAGGTTATCAGTCACCTCAAAGGCTAACAGCAATACAAAAATTCCATGTAAAAGGAGAGTTTAAAAAATGTAGCTCTATGACTCCTTATCCAATAAAGAGAACAATGAATACAGCAACTTTGTCCTGGATTTGCAAAACCTTTACAGAGAACACATTTGCTTTTTTAGTGCATAATATTCACATGAATATTCAGCATCTTTTATTTGGTCATTCTCATAATTACCATCTGAGATATGTCTATGTTTATCACAGTCACATTTACATTTCCAACCTCCCACAAGGGAAATTTTTAGAACGCTTGCTATGGAACCTTTGTACCAGAATGAAACTCCACAGCTGTATTGTTATATCCAGGTGACTCTCTCTGAAATTGATCGAAGCAGTTTCTCAACCCAGAGTGTCCAGGGAATTATGGTTCAGGGCTTTTTTTTGTTTGTTTTTTGTTTTTTGTTTTTTTTTTGCAGCTTGGCATTAATGCTGGGATTCTATTGTGCAAAACATGACATTGATTTCCATTGTTGATACCAAGCTGGGGAGGAAAATAAAGACAATAAAAATGTGCAGTGATGCACATTTTCCTCTCCCATAAGGTATCATTACATATTTTCCCAATTGCCATGACAGAGTTCCTGAAACACTGTACCAGTTTCCTCAAAACTAAAAACATCTTTCTGAGAATACACAATAATTTGTGAAAACCTCTCCGTTTCATGCCAGAATGAAAAATCCCAATCACAAGTATATACTCTTCCATTTGAATTAAACCTTGACCATTTCATTTTCAGGATACTATTAAATAGAGCTGCTAAGGTGATCTTTAATAAGGTATGGCCATGAATTAATATATTTATGCCACAAAGAAAGTGTCTTCTGGCCAAGAATTATTATGCTGCATCATGGCAACAAATTGTCTAACTTGAGGCCAGAACTAAAAATGTTGTCAAACATCATTCTACTATATGGCCTACAGTTAATTATTTGGCAGGATGAAAAACGTCTGTTCACTTTCACAATTTGCTTAAGGCGAAATGAGCTACTTGTGTGGGGCATATTCATATTGTGCTGCCACAGAGCATATCAAATATATCTTAATCCAGGATTTAAATTGTAATACTTTCAATCATCTCTGTTCTTTTCATGGGCATGAATGATATCTTGAGAAACTTAAGGTGTGGCCTTAATATGATAATTAAAATATTTTATATACATTCCTATAATAGATTAACATTTTAAGGCTATGACATGAGCTTCTTAGGTGGACTGCACCTTATTAAACATAACACCATATGATCTCATTGGCTCTGTGCCATTACATACGAGCAGGATTGAATTTTGATCAACTTCTATACATTTCAAACTTTTCTGGATGATCCTACTGAGATCATTTTGTGCATTACCATGTGGTTACTGGGGGCTGAAGACTTACTGGTATTATGGAATATGAATGAGATATTGTGAATGCTAGCATTTAATGTATGCATATGTTACACAATTAAGAATGATGCGACATCCATCCTTGGTACAACACATTTATTTCTGTAAGAAATAAGACAAGTACAGGTTAAATCAGGAGTGCACCCTGTAGCATGTAACACTCAAACTCACTCATCAGGTACTGAATGGTACTTCCGCTCTATCAGCGTCAGCTTTTCCTTAACCAAGTACCATAAACAATAACACGTCTTCTAGTGCAAACGTCTACCCACCCACATACATACATACATGACACTGGGCACATTACACTTGACACAGATTACCTTCTCTAAAATCAATCACTACAATAACAAAAGAGATCTAAACATATTCAGTACTCACTCTTCCACGGCATAGAGGTATAGCAAATAACATGAAAGTTTCACATTATATTTCTTTAACATGAATACAGGTAAGTAATGCATAACCTCTATATACATAACTAAGATTACTCCAGTATCAATTATTATATGAACTTATCTTATTACTCTATTTTTATTACTCCCTTGTATATTGTTTTAATCACAGTTTTAACTCTCAATGAATTATGCTTATGAACTGATTTTATCTCATTGACTTATTTAATCCAACATCAGTTAATATGTTTCTGCAATACTATTCTCACCTAAACTTTAATAAAACATTTTAACATAGTCTGAAACAATCTCTGGCTAACAATACACCATGAAGTGCTATTTTAAACTTAATGACTTAGGGAATGACACTACCTGAGGTATTAACATTTTAGCGGGTTGATCACAGGTCTGTTAACACGTGCTTCTAAACTTAGCCTACTTGGCCTAACACATCTACTCAGTTCATCATCTGTCATTCATCTCACATTTTTTTATTCCCACTTTTATGTCTCAAACATATGTGTTTCTAAGCACTTATTTCTCACTTTAACTCACACTGAAAGTTACTAGCTTTCATCGGAGGAAGTCACGTTGCCGTCCGCCATTTCTGATGCGAGCACATGGCGGTATTCACACTCTTAATTAAGGTCAAATTCAACATTTCTCAATGTCTCCGGTACAAACTAAAGTCCTACAGAAACATAATACTGCTGTGCATTACTAGAGTATTAATGATCCTCAGCTTACCTGTAAGAAATAGGACAAATACAGGTTAAATCAGGAGCATGCCCTGTAGCACTGCACTCAAATTCACTCATCACATACTGAATGCTACTTCTGCTCTATCAGCGTCAGCTACAGATGCCCAACCTAGTGCAAGTTTAGGGCGCCCTCTACTGACAAAGCTGAGTTTAGTAAGCAAAGCTTCACTCATTTAGAATACCTTGCACTACAGTAATATAGACAAATATCAGTATCATTTCTTTTGTTTCCAAACTTTAGCTGTTATACAGTAAAAAATTTAAAGGGGGTCAATTTTTATCTGTCTCTTTTACACTCAGGGCTACACATAACATGACTAGACAAATCCCATCTGTGACAGCGGAGGCGTGGTCGAGCATCAGTTGCGCACAGAGAGAGGAGGTGTGTTGAGCTGGCAGGTAATGTGTGATGTTCTTGCCTGTGTATTATTACTGCAGGCCTACTCATGTGTGTGTGTGTTTTTTTCTTTTCAGTAGGTGCTTTGAGCCAGAGAGAGACAGAGCTGGCAGGGCCTGAGCACAACACACACACACACACGGAGCATCATCTTGAACTGGAATTTGAGTCTTCCTATACAGTATGCACACAAACCTTAATCAATCTACCAATGCCTGATTCAGTGAGAGGCACTGGGAAACACACAACTGGGGAAGATATGATGGGTACATGAGGACATTCATGAATATCTACTGGCGCCCGTATTAATAAATTTTTGAGGCCAAACGTAAAGTGTTAAGGTGGTCAAATTGACCAGGCTTTAGGAAAATATTTTAAACTATGATTGTGGATGGGTCCTGCTGCAGTATAGAAAGGGTTGGGGATGTGTGCCACTCTGGCTGGGGAGGTGGTGATGACTCAGAGGAGGGGGAAGGCGCCGCCCTTTTACTCACATCCATGGGGAATGCTCTTGGAGACTTCCTTTCTAACAAATGCATGAAGAGTCCAGAAATCGCACTCAACTACTCTTATTTTTCAGTGCCCCAAGTTGGAAGAGTAATCTCCCAAGTTGGAACTATGTTCATGTCAGTGTCCCTACAGCAGCTATATGAATTATTGTGGATTAAATCAATTTGCACCAGTGTTTGACACCCACAAACAGATGGACTGGTGAAGTGGTTTAATTAAACACTAAAAAATTGTAAATTAATTTATGATGATGTATGGAATTGGCATAAGTGGCTCAAACCCCTGTTATTTACAGAATGAGTGGTCCCACAAGCCTCCACAGAATTCTCCCCATTCTAATTACAGTACAGGCACAAGATGTTATTAGGGAAAATTGGTAGGCGGGACTTTCACCCAATAAAAATTAAATTCAGTGCATTCTGAACCTGAAAGCAAAACTGCACACTTTGGTTCAACTAAAACATGAAAATTAGCATAATTCAACTGAATACAGGAGATGCACTACAACCTTATATACTACCTCAACCTTCTTTAACCATGGAGACAAATGGCTCCTGTGGCTCCGGCGATGGTGGTTTCTGAGAGAGAGGAGCTGGGACCAATGATGTCAGTAAAAAAAAAAAACT
Source organism: Stegophilus panzeri (assembly GCA_024331685.1). Lineage (NCBI taxonomy): Eukaryota > Metazoa > Chordata > Actinopteri > Siluriformes > Trichomycteridae > Stegophilus > Stegophilus panzeri. Next base: position 8,966,508 of record JANDJT010000164.1, read on the forward strand.
GGGGTCAATCTGTCCCGGTACTCGGCGAAGATAATCTTTTGCTGTCCCAGAGTATACAGATTGCCAGGGAATTTTCTGATGTGTTTTTTCCTCTACTTAGTTGCACAAACCTCATGGAGCACCACACTGAGACCCGCCCAGGCATGGTTGTGTGCAGCAACCTCTATTGTTTAACCAAACAAAAAAATTTGTAGTGGGGATGATCAACACTATGCTCAACCTGGGAGTAATTGAGGAGTCCCACAGTGATTGGAGCAGCCCCATAGGCCTGTGTCCCAAGGCTGACAGGACAGTCTGTTTTGTGTCGATGAATAAAAGTCTTTTTCACTCTGTTTAATTACACCAATATGTCACCCTTACATTTGGTTTGTTTGAAGCCCCAGCCATGTTTCAACATATTATGGACAAAATACTTCACTACCACAGCACATATGCCACTGGTTATTTAGATGACAATCATTTTTTGTAATGATTGGCAGCAGCATTTGCAACAAGCACTGTGCTAAAGTTCCTGAAATGGTCGGAACTCACAACAAACCCAAATATGTTTGCAGTTGGATGGATTGAAGTGTGGTATCTGGGCTTTCACTTCCACATGGTCAGATGCATCCCTAAATTGACATGACAGCAGAGGTTACAGCCTGCTGAGACACCAATAAGGGGGTGAAGCAGTTCTTGGGGCTGACTGACTATTGTCATAGGTTTACCATTATTGGTAATATCGCCACACACACACACCAACTCACAGAGAGTGTGAGCTTGAGCTTGAATTTGAACGAGGTGAAAGCCATGAAATATTAATGGAATTTTGATGATGAGTGATTCTACGTCTCTAAAGGCTAACTCATCCTTAAGTCTGGGGGACAACGCCTGATGGAATCCGGCCCTCATGGCTCGCTGGTCCCATCCACTTTCTGTAACTTGAGTATGAAACTCAATGGCGAACTCCGCTACACTCTGGGTGCCCCAAGAGAGTCGAAGCAGACGGTGATTAACATCACCTGTGCTGGCAGGATGGGGGAAGACCTTCTTCATTTCTGTGATAAAGCTGCCGCTGTCTGTCGTGAGTGGTGATTGTTGGTCCCACAAGGCTGAGGCCCAGGTTAATGCCTTGCCAGTGAGAAGGGTAATGATGTACGCCACATTTTTGCTCTCTGTAGGGAAGCATCCAGGTTGTAGTTGGAAGGCTAGGGTGCACTGGGTGACAAACCCACAACACTTCTCCGGACTGCCGTCCAACCATTCTGGTGCTGGTAGTTTGGTTTCTGACAGAGGAGCTACCACTGCTTGAGGAGGGTTACCAAGTCGCAACTGGGATCCTTGGGATGGAGTGGCTGGAGGCTGAAGATTTAAGACATACCTGATGTCTTGGGCAAGAGCTTGCTGTAATCGAGTTATACATTTGCTGTCATCTTGTCATGGATTCATATAATTGATGACCTTTAATTTTCATTCTTCCATCAGACCTTAAGTTAAATAAACCTTTAAATATTCCAGCCTACAGAGTAGTTTTTTCCACCTGATGTTTTCATAGCTATCAACACATCAGCTGTTTGTTGTAAAAATCAGTCTGCATCTGCTGGCAAGGAGTTTGAGAGACAAGCTTTACAATTCATACAATACCCTTCAATACAACCAATTCATTCACAAAATTTTGATTTTACCACAAACTACAGAAGCGCATCCATTTCACATGCAATAACTTCCCATATCCATCCCTATATAGACTCAGGTGTTAAGTCCACTAAAGCATCCCCTCCTGCCTGCAGAACAATTTCCTACCATGCAGAGAAAACACTATAGAATTAAAGAATAGGAAACCATGTTGGAAAGATATTGGTCATTTTTGGTTGTTAGTGAACCAGTTGCATACCCAAACAGCACTGTGGAAACTGACATTATCCCAAATAACCACATACGACTGCTTTGCCTGCCTTGGAACCCTCCTGAAGAACATTATACTGAAGAATCCAGCAGTTGTGCTGTTTTATAAAAGCCTGCCGTGTACTATCAAATCTGACCATAAAACAAGCATTCACAAATTCCACTGATTTTTATTTTCCATTAGTTTCATCCTTGGCTGATCTGTACAATCATACTCATGCCTAATCAGAGTGCATGCAACCTGGATACCAAAAGGAAGATCTTTATTTTCAGCAACCTTTGATGTAACACCTATTCTGCTAAATGATTTGCTTTTACTGGCTCACAACACCTGTATAAATTAGGGCATATTTCATGCAAATTAGATGGATATGAGGGTAAATTGGGGTGTGTTTTATGCATATTACATGCAAATAAGGGATTAGTTGTGCTTAAATCTCAATTGCGCTCAAAGCACCACTTGTATTGATGTCATAAGTCTGACACAGATTCGTTTGTACACTCAAATCTGTGCTTGTTTCTATGTAAATTTGATGAATAAGGGTCATTGTGAGACATTTCCTGATAGTGGGACTTCTACAATTGCCCAGTGGCTAATAATGTTCTGCCATCTTCACCTCCTTTTGTATAGTTTAAACCCATGAATGGTGCACTCATGGGGTTTATCTTTAACATCAAGCTCAAAATCTGCCTAACAAAACAAACACAATTTCATACACAATACTGTAGGGCTGTATAAAACAGATCAGTATACACACTCTAAAAGCAGACAATATTATAAAGGTTTTAAGGCAATACACTACAGGTAAAAAAAAAAAAAAAAATTCAGAACTTTTGATAAATTACATCTATAGAATGTCTTCTCTTAAACTCTAGCAATAAAAGTATCAAAATGAAACAGAAAATGTGTGTTGACACTTGAAGCAATAATGCAACAATATAGAAGGCTTTAGCACTGCCCACTTCATGTCATAGCACAATCACCTCATGTCATATATCCCTGTAAAAGCTTATTTCCTGATATACTGTACATGTCAATGTATGTCTCCTTATGATATACACGTCAGTTTCCTTCATAAACCTTATAAACTCTGAAATCTCAACCATAAAACCACCCAAAAACCTAAAACCAAAATCAATATACAGTATTTCTATACTCAGAACTGAAGATCTTGATGGTTTTGCATTACTAAAATTTTACAGGCTCATTTCAAGCCCTAATTACAAGGTTATTACAGAGGAATTTGCTGAAATGTTGATTATTGTTCAATTTTTGTTAGATTTTATACCAAAATGTTTTTGTTTTTTTTTTATGAGTGCATGATATATTTTTTCTTAAACATAAAGAAAAAAATGGTTTTATTAAGTATGCAATGCATATATAATATGTATGCATATTTAATTAGATGACACCTCATTTGTATAAATAAATGAAAATGTTGCACTAAAAAAATACTTCATCATTAGCAATTACATGGCAAAGACTGATATATATTATTAAAAAATACACTATTCACCTGTAGTGTCTTGACCTATTATTAATTTTAATATTATTATCAATATTAAAGTAGATATTATAAAACAAACATATTATACTTATTTGCACAAAGTTGAAACATTGGTTGCTGACCCTTTGAAATGGAACTGCTTCATTGACATTCTGTTGCAGTGAATAAATCAGTCAGTGGTTGCATTACTGGTATGCTTAAAAATTCCCTAGACATTCAAACACAGGTTCATGAATTTCTCATAACTATATAGCATTGTTTAGCCATATTTATGATTGCAGTTTCTTGTTTATTTGACAAGTGCCATGATCTTCTCCTGAAGGTTGTCTCCTCCTAGTTCTACAAAGCACAATAGTGCTATTCAACTGTTGTCATTCATTTTTTATTATTTTTCTTTTTATTCAGTAAAACTGAGAACACATCCCAAGGACATGTGATGCACGACACACCATTATAGTATTATATACAATATTCCAATATGTACTGAGGTACAGCCTGAAGAACAGAAGGTGAGAGCGCTAAATCCACGTCACTAACACTGTACAAAATCTGGATTATAGATGAACAAACATTTGAAGTGGCTGAAATTTAGCTGTAAATTTGGTTAGACACTTACTACACCAAAACTACCTTATAATTCATGTTTGAAAACATTTAGTAGTCATATTAAAGTACATTAGAACATACAGTACATGTTTACTGTATCTGCAATCACATAAACACATCTTACAAACTCTTTTTCTTTCTAGTTGACTTCAGTCCTGGTTACACTGGAAGATTCAGTTTATTAATCATATTGCATGTAGCCAGAGTTAACGTCTGTAATATTTAATGCTAATGTTACCTGATGTTAGCTGCAATCTTAGATTTCTGCTGTAAAAAGACTTTATAATGTGGTCATTTATAGTGTATGAACAGCAAGTACTAATCCTGTTTGTACGTTAACTCTTATTGGCCCTTATTCATCACATTTGTGTAGAAATGAGGGCAAATTTGTATGCATGGAATGGCATATGAGAGTCTGATTCATGAAACTGTTGTACAACTTTAAAACATGATGAGTGATGATTTAAGCACAATAGATTAATCGGCTTCACATGCATGGAAGCAAACTCGTGTCTGCTGATAATCCCTGCTGAAACTGATCTACTTACATCATGCCATACAGTCAGATGTATAATTAATGGAACCCTTCAAAATGTGGACAATGCTTTAGTCATTCATCATAAACAACTGCTTTATCCTGGTCAGAGTGGATCACTGGGCGTGAACAGGGACTGCAAACTGGACAGTCCATTGCAGGGCACCATGCACACACACCTTCACACTCATTCACACTTGGTACAATTTAGAGTAGTTAATCCAGCTACAGTCATATTTTTAGGAGGTGGAATAAAAACGGAAAACTCGGGGGAAATCGACAGGGAGAGAATGTGATATTCCACACTTAGGATCACTGTTCCACTGATGGCAAAGGTTGATTATATGAAATAAACACTACGTGATTATGAGGGTGTCAGTAAGTTTAAAAACAATGTTTTGCAGAATAAAAATGGTGCTACTTTTTTTTTTTAAGTAATGTTAAAACTATTCTGCATCCTAAGATGTTGAAGCTAAAAATTTCACTCTTTCCATGTGCTATTAATTTTATACAGTTGTTTCAGAAAGTATTGAAATGTCAAGGTCAGTTCTTTTGTTGTTGCTATACACTGAAGACATTTGGGTTTAAGAACAAAAGATGAATATGAGATGATTACCTGATATTTACATCTAGATGTGTTGAACAGCTTTGCTAATTATTTGGTGAGCAAAAGTAAAGGAAAAGATACATTGTAAAACCGGATGAGTTCATTTAACTCAAAAAAACTGAGGAAACATTTAAATACACTTAAATATAACAATCTTGAGTTAAATTTTTGTTATATTTAAGTGTATTTGCCTTAAAGAAATTGATTTATCAACTTAAAAATTTTGAGGTAATTAGTTTCCTCAAATTTTTTGAGTTAAATGAACTTATCTGGTTTTACAATGTAGGAAAAGAAAATCTAAAAATACACTTAATATTTGGTTACAGATCCCTTGCTGGCTATGCCATTCCAATACTTTCCAAGGAGACTGTATATTTGCTTTTGCTCATTTTCATGAAGGATGCCAATAATTCTGGAGTTGAGTACACAAGCCATGAACACATGACAAATAGGTACTGGGAAAGCTCTCTTTGCTTCTAAGCTGAGTATTGTAAGCGGACTGATGATAATGATGGAGTGTGTAATTTATTTTAGGTTTGAGATGAGAAATAGGCAGCAAGTAGTGGAAGCAAAGTGGATGAGAGAAAGTGAGAATGTTGGAATGTTGTCACTGAGCCACAAGACAGAGACTGTGAAGTATAGAAAATCCCAAACAGCAGACAAGTAGCCAAATCCTAAGGGTGTTTTTACCATTTGGCTGAACCTGAGTGCACTCTTTCTATCTGTCTCTCCTTCACTCTCTCTCTTTCCAAAATGATATGTTCCCATTCCTCTCATTCCTTCTACCTCAGACTTTTTCTCTTCTTTTTGATCCAACCCTACATTTCCTTTTCTATCTCTTCTTTTTCTCTAAACCCTTTATTTTCTCCATGCATTTTTTTCACATTGCCATGGGTGCAAAAGGCAAAAGTGCTTAGCATTGTCCTCTCATCTTTTTCTGTATAAACACAAGGCTTCTCTTCTTCCTTACATTTACAGCATTTGGCAGACACCATTATCCAGAGCGACTTAAATTTGATCTCATTTTATACAACTGAGCTATTGAGGGCCTTGCTCAAGGGCCCAACAGTGGTGGGTTGGTAGTGCTGGGAGCTAACACTCATTAACCACTGAGCTAACACTGCCCTTCCTTTACTGCATTTAAACATGATTTGCTGCTGGATTGTTTGAATATGTCAAGTGTAACCTTAACAGATTGACAATCTTGCCCTGTCACTCAGCATCTTGCCACTGTAATTGGAATTCTATTCAGTCAGACCAGCATATGTATGCGTGTGTGTGTGTGTGTGTGTGTGTGTGTTTCATATTCTTTGGCATACTACATTTTTCATAGCAATCCAAGAGTATATTTGCAATCTTGTCTCCTCATGAATAACACCATTCAGAATCATCATTCAGATTCATCAAGTGAGAGAATCGTCTCAATCCGGGTGGAAACAAATAAATACAGGAGAAGAGGCAGTTTGTAGCAATTTATTTTTCTGGCAAACATGATTTTTTTTGCTGTACGCATGGTAAATACACACATTATTGTAATTATAGGAAAGCTAATGTGACATATGTGAATATAAATTGAGGCTGACATTGCAATAGCCAATTCAACTTCTTTTCCTACCAACAGCCTCTGGCAAGGACAATGTGTAAGGAGTAAAACAATGACAAGGCATGCTGTTATAGGAAAGTAATCAAGGATGGGGTGGTATCATATTGGCCAACACTTTTCAACCATTTAATGCTGTGGAACATCTGTGAGACAAGTTAGTTTCTGTTATCAATTACACAATAGCAGCTATACACTCACCAACCTCTTATCAATCAATTAATGTTAACCAATCTTAACCAATCTCTTAATGTTAATAATACAAAAAAGCAGCTAGTCATGTTACTGAGAAACCAGAAAGTGCAAAGTTGCCTGTCCTGAATACTTTGCCATGATGGAAAACTTACTGGTGTGATGGCGGGCCTGCAGCCCAGGCACACCAAACACAACGCGCTTCTTGCACAACTTCTGACAGGGTGCTGAACGGACAGCGCAATTTCAGCCCCCGGGTGTTTTGGACAGCACGGAAGTACATGCTTACCAAGCGATCGGCAGAAACACACGGCTGGCAGCGAATGAGAGAAGTGGCTGCTCTTCACCAACCTGCAGAAGCCATGAGGGTATAAAAGGGCAAATCCAGCATACAGAGGTGAGCAAGTTCTCCAGTGCTTCGTCTGGTAACATCTCTCCGTCTCTCTTGCACAGAGGCCACCGCGGCTGACAACAACATTCCTCGGCTGTACCGCACTTTCCGCAGGTGTTTACGCTGAACCTCTCATGACCTGGGCACTGCCTCAAAGCTGCTGCAGTCCGAATGCCACTTCCAACACTAGGAAGGCCGCGCTCTACACCTGCACTCCTCACCTTTTAATCTCTCACCCCCTTTCACTCATTGTAAATAAAAGAGCATTTTTCCCCACGTCTGCCTCCTGTGTGTCTGCTTTCCACCCTGCCGCAACCCTGAGTAGCTACACTGGTGGAGAATAGGAACACAGGACCCAACCATGCCCCATCATGGATCCCACGCTAGAGCACCTATTGGAGACAAACATCCAGCAGCAGGCGGTGACCCAGGAGCTGGCTCAGAGCCTCTGCATTGCCACCCATGAACTGCTGAACCTTAAGAAGAGGCCATGCTCTGGTGCCTTGGTTGCTCTCTCTCACCCTTGCTGGGAGGCCCAAAATCTGCTCACAAAGCTCTGCGGCAAAGATGACATCGAAGCCTATATTCAAACGTTCAAGTGCATTGCCCTATGTGAGCAGTAGGATGAGGTAACTTGGACCTACATCATCACTCCGTTTCTCTCGGGGGAGCCTGAGCAAGCCTACTACACCCTCCCGGCAGCTGATGCTGCATAGTACAAGACTCTAAAAGGAGAAATCCTTGCACACTGTGGCCTGTCCCCTGTCAATGCAGCGACAGAGTTCCACCACTGGACTTACCATCCCACGTCCACCCCTTGAGCCCAGATGGATTTTCTGCTCCACATTGCCAAATGGTGGCTACAACCAGAACTGCACACTGCCACCGAGGTCGTCGAGGTAATGAACCATTTCCTGAGGGCTGTGCCACCTGAAGAATGGAAAGCTGTGGGGATGAGAGGAGGCACCAACCCCCAATAGGTGCTAGAGATGGGAATTCAGTCCAGGGCTCCGCCACAACCAAGGGCCCCGCCGGGAAGACCCCGATCTCTACAGGGAGAGGAATCACCACAACAGCCACCCCACCTGTGGAACTCCCTGGGACGTGTCCATGCCCACCAAGTCGGACCGCGCATCTCCTCAACCAACTAACAAACTCTGGCTGGCGGGCTGTGCCCTTCACGCCACAAGAGGTTTTGTTCAAAGCCAGAACAGCAGCCATCAGTTATCATTATGAGTTGACTGGTTGAGAGACTGTTACTGTGATTTTGTTTATCTCTCAAGTTATTTGCTTGTTTTTCGAAAATCATATTCATGACACTTTTGTAGAAAGTGTACTTTTGTACACTTTGTTATCATAAGTACCTTCATTAAACCATGTTTGTCCCATTAATGAGTAAAATTACATCTATAACAATCATTATGAAACAACACATTCATTAATATGTTTTAAATGTCAAAATTCAGAAGTTTTAACATTCACGCCTGGAGATGAGAGCGTACCTAGTTATCAAATTTTAAATACATTACATGCAGTAATTCTATTTTTGTTAATTTTTGGAACACATTCTTAGATTGAATAAACATTTTTCAATACAGGTACATTTTGTTAACCTTTAAATAAATGTCAGTTAATACACATGTTAGCTTTGTTAATATTACTTGGAATTTTAACAAGTTTTAACCATTTTTACTTTTAATGAATGCAGGAAATAATGCTAGGGAAACTTAATGTAAAGTGGTACCAATTGAAGTGAATGAAAACAATGATGCCATTAATTCTAACTGAGGGCCTGAATGCTGTTAGACTAATACTCTAGCATTATTAGTGTACCAGATTACAGATAAAAGACACAAGCACTAATTAAGTCTGTACCACTGCCAAAGTTCATGATCAAGAATTAATGCTTAGGTTTGGTGACCTGAAAAACAGATGGCGTAAAAGTCTTTAAGGGCCAATTAAGTGTTTATAAGAAAAACAGATTTTTTGGCAATAATGCAGATTTCTGGGTGATTTTATGAAAATCAAATGGCCCTGAGGTCTTCAACACATTTAATTTTTTTGTAATCTGTTCCAACAGTTTGCAGATAACAGAGAATGACTGTCTGTTGTAAGGACTTATGTTTTAGAAATATAGAAATAAATAATTTCTTAGAAATTCTATAAGTCCAACCATGATGCATACCAGACAAGAAGGTCAGTGAAGATAATGTAAATGAACCTATTTGGTCAGAAGTTTAAAAATGGTTTCTTATTCAATTTGCAGGTCCAATCCAGGCATTTTTATTAACCCTTTGATTATTTTTTAACCATCCATCGATTTTCTATACCGCTTATCCCACAGGGTCATGGGGAACCTGGAGCCTATCCCAGGGAGCATTGGGCACAAGACAGGGTACACCCTAGATGGTGTGCTAATCCATTGCACCTCTGGGTTGGGGGTTCAATTCCCACCTCCGACCTGTGTGTGCATTTGCATGTTCTTTCCGTGCTTTGGGGGTTTCCTCCCGGTACTCTTGTTCCCTCCCCCAGTCCAAATACATGCATTGTAAGCTGATTGGCATCTGTAAATTGTCCATAAAGGGTGTGTGTGAGATTGTGCCCTACAATGGGTTGGCAACCTGTCCAGGATGTCTTGCCACTTGTGCCCTGAGTCCCCTGGAACAGGCTCCGGGCTTCCTGAGACCCTGTGTAGGATAAACAGTACAGAAAATGGAAGAAAGATAACTTTAAATCCAGTTAGACCTTGGGAGCAGGAAGGTCTCTGGTGCCCCGGCTCATGTATGAAAATGCATGCCGACTTTCATCCATCTTAGATTTCGTCCATCCTAGATTTATTTCTATTTTGGATAAACAGTTCTACATCACACATTGTCTCTTCATTGATTTCAGGATTAGCAGGCAATAGCGTGGTAGATTAATTCTTTGGTAATTACATAATTGACTGATGGAGCTTTCTGTTGTGTTTGTGTTTGCCATGTTGTGTTGACGCTTGTGCTCTCACTTCCCATGCAAACTTTAAATGGAAAAGTACATTATTGCACCACACACACACACACACACACACACACACACACACACAGAGAGTTTAAGTACAACTTTAATTAACACTGGAATCATTGCAGTGGGTTTTGTTATATTAGTGGTGATTAAAGTAACACAATTATGAGGACAAATATCGCAAAAATAACAATAGTTCTAATTAACAACAGAACCACATAACCTTAGCTGTAAAAGCAGGAAAAATAAAAAAATATGAAAAATGAAAAAGTGAAATATGAGGAAGTAAAACAGCGAATACAGCACAAATAGCAATACTTTCCTACAATGGAGCACATCATTCCCGGTAAATTAATTTTAAAATACACGACATGATGCACTTGAATCAAGAATCAATTGATTCACATCAATGATGTTTCCAGGGGTCATTTGGTGTTTCGGGTCATTTAAACATCAAACACCCTCACCTAGGCAACCCAGCCTGGGAGCATCAGGCCCTAGCCATGTAGTTTATTTTCTATGGAATACCACACTTGTCCTTCAGCCTAACCAACATGCCTAACACAACCAAAACCAGAGACTGCAGAGACGAGGGCTATAGTGAGCCGCACTGACACTGTTAACGCATACTCAGTGCCAGTGGTTCTGCATGCATTCCTCCCGTTACACCCACTGATCATCTATAAAACTTCCCACCATAGTTGACCCTTTAACACCGGGATAATGAGTTGATGGCCCCAATAATTTTTCAGTTACATCATCTCCATTTAATTCAATGCACGTGTTTCAGCACATAAGTTGTCACACAATGTCACACTCTTAAGGTTTTCAACACACTCTCATATATGTTGGAAAACAAGGCCTAATGTGAGGTGGTAAAAGGAAATCTGCATATCCACACACGGCTACTGAATATAATGTATGTTATATGCAGAGAGCATGAAAGGCAGGGCTAATAATGTTTTTAAATGTTAAAACAATTCAATCAAAATAATGAAATAATCACCCACTCTGAGCTGGTAACAATTCTGAATACAATATTATTTTCAACCATTGTACTTAGTATTGTTAATGTCTGTATGTGGGTCAGCATGGTGGTGCAGCAGGTAGCATTGCTAGCTTACAGCTCCAGGGTCCTCGAATCGATCCTGACCTCAGGTTTATCTCTGTGTATAATTTCACATGTTCTTGCGGTGTCTGCAGGGGGTTCATCTGGGTTTTCTAGTTTCCTCCCATCTCTTAAAAACAAGCCAGCAAGTTAATTAGTTACTCTAAATTGTCCGTAGCTGTTCATGAAAGACTGTTTATGGTGTCATGTACCCAGTGTTCTTAGGATGGCCTCTGGATCCACTGTAACCTTGATCAAGTGCTTACTGAAAGAAAGAAAGAAAGAATAATGAATGAATGTAAAGCAGGCACTGGGGGGTGACTGGCCAAAACAGTATTTCCTTCATTAGAATTTAGCTGCTGGTGAAATCTCATTGATGACACCTCTCTCTAAAACAGTACATTTACACAGCCTGGTTTTTGGTCTTATCTCACTTGTGTGGGATAAACAAGCATATTTGTGTGAGAAAGATGAGCACAATATGTGTTTTGACAACTTGGCAATGAGTTAAACCCATGCTCACAGTGCCAGTTGACGTCATGATGTTTTGCTCTCTATTTTTTGCAAAATATGCTAGTAACAGAACACTACTTTGGTTCAATGGCATTAATGATACAAAGATAATACAGTTTAAAATAAAACTTTGTTAAATTTTTATGAAATTCGCTGGAGTGTTGAATTGCAATGTGTACTTTTATGAAATGCACTTTGGAGTGGTAAATTACTAAAATATGAGAAAAGTAATAAATGTAAGACATGTTTGGTGGATAAGATGAGTAGAGAATGAAACTGTTCAAAACACTTTGGGTATTTGTTGGGCAATGATGTGTGATTCAGCAATGATGCTGAATTAAAGCTACATTAAATAGGTTTGTGTGTGAATCTTAATCTTAATTTATAATAAAATGATATGAGTAATACAGAGAAATGCATGACCTGTGGTTCTTAGTTAGCCGATAAGCTAACTAAGCTCTGTGGCTATTATTTTTCTGGTAATGTAGGTAATTTGCAATTACTAAAAGCAAGCATTAAGTAAGCAAGCAAGTGTCTATGAAACAACTCTCAAGTGGCTTTTTCTCTGAAAATCAGCTTTAAAAATAAATAAATAAATAAATAGCTGTAGCACAACCCCTTATCCTCATGGATAGGCTACTAATTAATTGATTCATGAAGCCTTGAATGCCCATGACCCTGTCACTAGTTCACCAGTTGTCCTTCCTTGTACCTCTTTTGGTAGGTTCTATCCACTGAATACCCGGAACACCCACCAAGACTTAGACTTACTGCTTAATATATCCCAACCCTTAAATGAATCCCCTAAAAATTAATAAAGAAGATTTAGCACTAACCTAAACAGTTGTTATTGGAGAAAAATCCTAAATGAAAAAAAAAAAATAGCAACCCTTCAGATCTAGCTGGATACAAATAGCAACAATTTGTAGCTTACACATACAGGTGTAAAGATATTAATGTATTTATAACTACGTGTGCATTATGAATGAAGGGGTAATGCTAAAACATGGGATTGGAATGGAGCTTGCTATCTAGCTAGCTGTGTACATGTAAATACATTTTACCAGTAATCTAGAAAGTGCCTGGAAAAAAGATCATAATTAATAACATTTATAATAGCCCAATAGGAACAGATTAAATTTGTCTTTTGAACTGAACTGAAACTATCAGGGGTCGATAAGGGGGTGGGCATTCTTGTGGGGGAAGCAGTGTGTTCATGATCTTCACAACCTGAGGGAGGAAACTATTTAAAAACCTTTTGGTCCTGGTGCAGATACACGTGAACCTTTTCCCAGATGGCAAGTGCAGAGCTGGTTGTAGATCACCACCAAAATGCTGTAATTTATTATCCATTGTAAAATAATTCCCCGAATGCATTACAGAGTACATGTACAGAGTACTCATAACTGAGTACTGAAAATTGGTATGCAAAGGGCCAACTGAAGCATTTCTCTACTACCAAGCAACATTTTGGTGTCAATTTATGTGTACTAGTGCCCACTGTAGCCTCAGATTCCTGTTCTTGGCTGAGAGAACAGTCTTTCCAGTAATCTTCTGTTGATGCCTTAAGGTTTGACATGTTGTGCATTCTGAGATGCTTTTATGCTCACCATGATTGTAAAGAGTGGTTATTAAGTTACCCCAGTCTTTTTGACAGCTGAGACCAGTCTGGCCATTCTACTATGACCTCTCTCATCAACAAGGTGTTTCCACCCACAGAACTGCTGCTCACTGGATGTCTTTTTTGTTTGTTTTTCACACCATTCTGTGTAAATGCTAGAGACTGCTGCACATGGAGTTTTGAAATACTCTGGTCTGGTCCAATACCAACAACTACTGTATGCCACAGTCAAAGTCACTGAGATCACAATTTTTACTATTCTAATTTGACATGATATTATGCATTGTGCTGCTGCCACATGATTAGCTGAATGGATAATTGCCTGAATGTTCCTATTAAAGTGATTGTTATTGCTTTGGTTTTGGCATTGAATGTATTGTATGTATGGATATTGAATTGAACTATAGGTATAGGATCTGCATCAGTATTGAAATCTTTTAAACAATATCCAACTCTCCCTGAGAGTACAGTAATAATGCTGTGAATAAGGCTGTTTCACTTGTCACTTTGAGTTAATATTGAGTTTGTTAATGTCACACAATCAAATTACTTTGGTCGTGTCTCGAATCACATACTATCAAAATTGTGTGTAAAATAGTATGCCCCCCCACTCTCTCATGTTTATATACACACACACACACACACACACACACACACACACACACACACACACTGTATTGGAACATGTGACTGACAGATGTTTCTTGTTACCCAGGTGTGTTCTGTTAGATAGATTGTTTAAATAATAAATACTGTAGCTCTAAACATCTACTCTTAGTTTTAGCCTTCACTTTCACCTGTGAAGACTACATTTGTTGTTTAAAAAAAGGATAAACCAACATCAAGATCAAAGAACTATCTATGGAAGAAAATCAAGCCATTTTGAAGCTGAGAAAAGAGGGAAAATCAATCAGAGGCACATTGGGCATAGCCAATAAAACCACTGGTGTACTGAACAACAGACACCGAATGGGTCGGCCAAGGAAAACAACAGCTAATGACAGAAAAATTGTGAGAGCTGTCAAGAAAAACCCAAAAACAACAGTCAGTGACATCACCAACAACCTCCACAGGGCAGGGATGAAGGTATCACAATCCACCATCCGAAGAAGACTTAGCAGAAATATAGAGGCCATACCACAAAATGAAAACCACTCATCAGCAGTAAGATATGAAAGCCGGATTGGAATTCACAAAGAAATACACATATGAGCCACAAATGTTCTGGAACCAAGATTAACCTCTATCAAATTGATGGAAAGCCCAAAGTATGGAAAATGAAAGGATCTGCTCATGATCCAACACATACAAGCTCATCTGTGAAATATTGTGCAGGTAGTGCTTGGATGACTGCTTCTGGAACAGGTTCAGGAATCTGTACTGATGATGTAACTCATGAAGGTAGCAGCAGAATGAATTCAGAACTTTACAGGAACATTTTGTCTGCCAATTTACAGAGAAATGCATCCAAATTAATCGGGAGAAACTTTATCATGCAATGACAAAATACACTGCCAACTCAACAAAGGACTTTATCGGGTGTCTTAAACCAGTTGAGCAGCATTTCACTCCCTGCAGAGAAGACCAAAGGAAGAAACCTCCCAAAATAAACAACAACTGAAAGAGACTGAGGGGCCGTTTACACGACAACGTTTTGAACTAAAAACGGAAAACTTTTTATGCGTTTTGGCTGTTCGTTTATACGACAACGGCGTTTTGGGGCAAGTTTTTGAAAATGATGCCATTATCGTCTCCATGTAATCATATAAAAACCAGAATTTGTGAAAACGATGACGTCATGCGCACAAGTATTACATGTTCAGTCTACAGGCATGCACACGAGTACTTCAAAACAATGCGCCAGGCATTCAAATCTACATTGTTGGAGTACAGGACCGTGTTTGTGCTGCTCAAGATTTTGAGTTTATTGACACTTCTCCAGCAAAGTGTAGATTTACTGCATCACTACTACAACCAGCAGACACGCATTCAATTATTAGTACTTAAATGTGCACTATTTAGATTTTTTTCAGTATTTAATAATAAATGAGCTTTGTTAACAGAATTCTGACCTGGAGCACAAGAAAAGCTAAAAGATGGGGTTGATAACAGAAAAAGCCATTTCCGCAACGAATAAAACATTTCATGTACATTAAATTATATTACATTAGGGATGTCTCAGCATTAATTGACCAAGAAAAATAAGTGAAATCTATGCTTGACAAGTGTAAGTTTTCACAATTCTTTATGAAAATCAATAATTTTCTAAATCTAGCTATCAAGATTCTAAGTAACTGGAGACAGAACCTTTTTTGTACTCCATGTAGATCATAAACCATTGAAATCTTTTGAGAAATGTAAATGTTATTGTGCTTTTTATCCAGAAAAACCACAGCTCCCCCATTTAGTTGTATTTGTTTATAGAGCAGTCTTGTCCAGACCAACATGGCGGACACGTTGATGTGAATGCTTATGTGCGCAGGCGTGTAGTGTCTCTTTACAAAGTGACATCACCAACTACTGGCCTGGCATGCATAATACAGTGTTTTTAGTTGTTTTAGCTGATCCATGTGAATGGGAATCATAAAAGCTGAAATCATAAACTCTTGTCTCATATACTTCTTTTGATCTTAAACCCAAATGTCAAATAAATTGCCATTCCAATTTATTTTTTGATGGGGGCGGGGGTTGAGGGACTGTGCATTACTTTACTGCATAAGCAACAGCACCTGCTAGTGGGCAAAAATGCATAATAAAGTTTAGAAGAAATGTTAATCATAACTAGAAGTGGTTGTTTGCATTCATACACTATGAATGTGAACTCCATAAAGAGAGTGTGGGAGAGGTAAGTGTGAACCACTCCCTGTGGATGTTTACCTCTGACAAAATAAGTGTGTGTGCTGTCTGATGTGATGACAGTCGAACACATTCAGACTGACCTCCTCAGACACACACAAATACTTATCGTCATGGCAACTGTTCTACCTAAACTGCTTCCCTGAAATACTGTCATATCAAACAGTTTTGTTTTCTCTCTCTCTCTCTCTCTCTCTCTCTCTCTCTCTCTGGCTTTCTTTCTTTCTTTCTTTCTTTCATGCATGCACACTCACAGAAATGTCATCACTTTCTTTCCTTTTCTTGAAATTGACTTAATAGTTGCAAGACTTTACAAAGCTATACAGTATGTGTATGGAAAAGAAAGTTCACTGGCCTTGAAAGAGTGTGCATTCCAGTTTTTTTTTTTTTATTTATTTTTTTTTTATAGGTAAGGGTGGTCTTAGGTATGAAGCAGAGTGCCTAAAATCCCATTATCCATGATACAATCACTGTAAGACATTCCATCAGTTGGTTTATTGCTTTTTATGAAATGGTGACAAAAAATAAGATAAAATGCAGTGTTCAATAAATGATTTGATTTATTACTAATAATATTCACAAAACCAAATCCTCCAGAATCCTTAGACAGAACAATAGCATTAGTGTAACAGTTTATTGGTTTAAAACCTGTAGCATTTATACAGAATTCAATTATTGGGACGTGTATATCATGGATTTTACAACGGCTTTGAACATGGCTCAGCCAATAAAGTATTTGGAAAAGAAACTATCTGTTTTATAATAAGCCATTAATCCTCTCTGTAACTTCAGAAACCCAGTACTTGCTCTTAGACCATTCTAAGCTGCTTGAAGCTTATTGAATTGTTAAAGCTTGATGGTTTAATTTAAAAAAAAAATGTTATAACACGTAGATGAAGCAGGAAGCAGGATTGTGTACCTTTTCAATCAGTATATCTGTTTAATTCCAATTCAGTTCTTGAATTTGAATGCAAGAATTAGGTCCTCAACTTGCAAGTAGGAGTATTAACGACTCTAAAATTGCACCTTGGTGTGAATGAGCTAAGAATGTGTGTGTTCATGGTGCCCTGTGATCCATTCCAAGTAGTATTCCCTTACAACTAGTTTTCCCAGGATATGCACCGTATCCACCATGACCTGAACCAAGATTGCCATGAATGGGGAATCAGTAGCAATGGATGCAAGTGCAGATTTATTGATAAACAGTGCAAACAACAACAAAATCGTGAAAGCAAGAATCAAAAACCTGAACCAGAGACACAAGGCAAAACATATATTGCACACACATACACACACACACACACACACACGCACACACACACACACACACACACACAAACACACACACACACACACACACACACA